>VZTE01005604.1:380282-588384 GCA_013397775.1 Eulacestoma nigropectus
GGGGGGGTGTTTTGTTTTTGTTTTTGTTTTTTTTTCATTTGGGAGGTTTTTTTCAGTTTATGCTGAAGAGAAACCAAACCTTTGCTTTGGGTGGATATTCCAGTACTTTTTCACCCTTTTGACCATTTCTTGATGGGTTCTCAGCACGTTATTAAAATCATTGCTTTTTAATTGACAAAGTGCCAAACTTGGTTTGTGTCCATTGAAGACAAACAGCAGTAGAGTTAATGTACTATCATGGATCTGGAGCAGATGGAAAAACTCGTGGTCTTTGTCAGGAATCCAGGATGTGCTGTGTTGGTGGCAGAAAGGCTGGCATTTTCTCGCTGTTTTCCATTTTTACCTTCGACCAAATATAAATAACAGGTGAATATGACACAAAATCATTAGATTTAGGACATGCCCTTGTTGAGAGTTGTGGTAGATCAAATGAAGGCTTGAATTTAAAATGTACAAAGTATTTTTGCACCCTGACGCTGACTTTTAGGGGCTCTCATTTGTCACCAAACTCTTTTTCTTTTGAGTGTGGAATTCATACTTCTTTAAATTGGTGTGGCCCACTAATATAGGACATGCCATATGATACAAAATTATAGCATTTTGGGACAGCTGGGTTAAATGTGAATTAATTGCTTAAAAGAGGAATGGTAGAAAAAAGGAAAAAATTCTTAAGTTATTTCTGTGTAGTTATTTTGTGTCTTTGGCTCTCTTCCCGATTTTCCTAAACTTCATTTGTAAGTAGTTTTTAAAGACGTTGATATTCCTGATTTCTATATAAATGGTTGGAAGTATCTGGCAGTGATTTTCCCTTCAGATGAAGATTTAAGCTACTCCTAGACAGCTGTGGTGTATTTTTGTTCACCTTGTCAATCTCTATATTACATTTGTCCCTATGGTTCACTTTGTTTAAGCGATGCCACGTTACATATCAACTATGTGAGTCAGACTGTCTTACCTCATGGCTTTCAAAGTGTTCTGGGCTTTTTTTGGATGGATGACTGGCAGCCTGTGGACCTCTGGCAAACTCTGATAGCCAGGCTGTAATCAAACTGTTTGGAGCAGAAGTCTAGGACAATTCTTGATTGTAATCTCGTTTCTCCTGGTTGAGCTCTTTAATATAAATGTCCCAATGTAGGAAGGAGAGGTTCCATGAAGAGCCTGGAAGCTGCACATCCCATCTGCACTGAAGTTAAAAGAATCAAAGGGTGAAACTTTTGTAACCAGCAGGAGAGGATGAAACACTGTGAGTCTGTGCACAAATCTGTCTGCACCCATGAGTGCATATGCCTTAAAAAAAAAATCACTTTCAGGAAAGGACAAGAAATAACTAAAATAGGGAAATGGCATTTATTTTTTATTTCTTCAGTGATGCAGATTTTTTTTTTGAGTTTTATAATAATTATAGATGCTTTTGTAGCTAATGTTGCAATCACAGAGCCAGAAGTAAATTCTGAAGTCTAGTTCCAGATCTGGATCATCAATAGAATGTCCCTGGAGCTCAGTGTGGGAGATAAGTTGGAGTCCAGTGTTCTCCAAGTGCATGTTAAGCAGTAAACTCTCTCTCCCTCTCTCTCTCTCAGTCTCTCTCTCTCTCCTGTTAATGTATTTGCCTACAGACAATACAGCAGATCCTCAGCTGTGCAAGGTGCGCAGCCTTGAGGCAGCCAACCGTACCCACCGGCCAAAATTCCTGCAGCGAAGGATTGCAAACTTTTGGCTTCCTACCCTTTCTCCCAGACAGGCCTCCATGGCAGGCAGGGGCTGCACTGAGACTCCTGTATGTGTTTACCAGTCACAGACTCCCTCTCTTGGGGGAAAGATACTCACTTTCTTCTTCTGTCAGGGTTTCTAAATGCTGGATTGTGCTTGCCAAGGCACTGAGTGGAAGAGACAAGTGGACAGGAAGATCGAGGCCAAGGATGAGTTGGAGGTTGAAACAACATCTACCATTTGTCAAGGTCATTAATTTCCAAGCAAATTGTCTTTGAGCTTTTTGGGGCTGTTTGAGTTATTACTGAAATGCAGCAGTTTCCAGAGCTGAAGGATCCCCAACGTAATAGCATGCAGAAAGCCCACAGTGCAATAATATGAAAAATAGTTCTCTCTAAATACTACTACAGTACAGTTTTAAAATAGGAATTCGATGTTGTTTAGACTTAAATTCTGGACTGATTAGCCTTCCATCATCACTTCTGGTTCTGCTACATGCCTTGGTTCAGCTTTTCTCTTCTGTCATGAGAATTTATTGTCACATATTGTGGCCATAACCCTGTTACACCCAGTGATCCTATACTGGCTTGCTCTCCTTGTGTTTGTTACATATAAATTGCCATGTTTCATTCTGTTAGTTTAACAGACTGTTAATTAGACAGTTCCTAAGCAGTAATGCCAGGTAGGAATAAATCTTCCAGACAGTAACGTTGCTGTAACTCTCCAGCTGTAGTGAGGGAGTAACCTCAGGTCAACAGCATTTGTATTCTGCTTTGAGCGAAACCAGGGCTGAATGAAGAATTCTGGAAAGGTATAAACATATCTGAAGTACTGGCATTCAGAAATATGAAAAAACCTCTGAATGTTATGCATTGAAATCTTTAGCACAATCTGATATACTGTCTATTACAGTCAGTCCTTAGTTAATTGCTGACATTAAAATACTCATAAGACCTGGAGTCCGACATTTTTTGGCTTCCTCCCCTTCCTGCCTCCTTCCCTTGCCCCCCTCCTCAAAAAAAAAAAAAGAAAAAAGGAAAAAAAAGCACAGTAGTTCTCTGCTTTATAAGACAATCTCATAAATTACCATGGTGGAGTTAGATGTCCAGCTGCCTGTGACCTGCTGGGTATTTGTTGGGGAAAAAAAATTCTAAGAGTTTCATGTCTTAATATGAATGATTCTCCCTCCTAAAGTTTGGACTGGATTGATTATTCCCCAGTTTGAAATATTTTCCTCTTTCATTCCAAGAGTTTTAACATTAACTTAATCACAGGGAACCTGTCACTCAAAATGCTGATAGCATTGGAGATATAACGTAATTGGAGAGAAGAGCTGGCAATTCACCCATAATTTCAAAATGTTATTGGTCTCTGATCACCCCATTAAAAGAAAGCCAGGTTCATTTCATGCGTGACTTATTAACCAAGAACTGAGTTAATTTTAACAGAGAACATTTGAAAAACTGTTCAGCCAATGCTAGTGTTGATGTTTTTTCAGTGTTAGGAAGAGTTGGAAAAACGCACACACACCACTGCCCCAAGGTCAGAACTTTCTGTGAACCTGCAGCCCAAAGCTGTGCAGCACAGGAGAACCAACTTGTACCTCGTAACCCATGAAACAGGAAGGATGCATCAGCATCCTTATCAGCAATAATCTGGCTTCTGCCTTTACTTTTTATCCTGGTTCATTTTGTTTCATCTTCTGAGACATTATAATGTTTTAGATGCTTTAAACTAGGAGTGATGGTTGAGAAGCAATCCAGCCAGAATGAGGACAGGGAGATAGGGACACAGTCTCCTCCAGACTTTCTCTCTTGAGGTGAGAGATGTACCATTCATTTTAATCCATCTACTTCTTCATGTAAAGCTGCAAATAATGGAAAAAGGATGACCCACAGAAACTGGGAGATAATGCTCAGGTGGCTTCTCTGGATATAAAATATGAACTAATGGGACGGGACTGACTGGTCCTTTTCTTTCGCTCACCCACTTCGTTTCACTTCTCTTCAGCCCCTGGAAGGAGATAGAGCAATGAAATCAAGGCAGAGCATTGTGAGAAACTAAACTCCTCATATGGGGCAGCTGAAGAAGTCAAGCATCTGATAGTAATTGGTTAGTAAATTAAATTTTAACAACCTAGAAGTTGCATGCAGTCCAGTCCTGCTCCCCTAATATAAATCACTCAGATTTTCAAATATGAAACACATGTTTTCTGTCTGACCTTGTCTTTTATGGAGCAGTGGAGATTGCAAACGCAGATGCTCAGGTTTGTCTGCTGTCTTGGCCGCCGAGGCCGTAAATGGCAGCTTTGCTCTCAGAGCACACGTGACGCTGACATTGCTCCGCACGCTGGAGAACAGATACGGCTACAGGCAGTAAAGCTGAGCTGGATCCTGTTCAAACAGTTTCTCTCCCTTTAGGCCTTGTTCACCCAGGGCAGGACTATGACCTCGGATCTCAGGCCTGGCCTCTCTCTCCCCTTCCTTGCCTGGGAGGGAGGGAGATGGCAGCTGCCCCTGTGACACGGCTGACAGCAGAAGGCTGGCAGTCACCTGCCCTCTCTGCCTGCAGCAAAATGCAGATTTTACCCCTTTCCTACCTGTTCTGGCGTAAGCCCAAGAGCCATGGAGCACTCTGGCTCAACTGGTTCCTGATGGCTTTCCCCAAGCTTGTTCCCTGGAGCCACAAGCTCCAACACCCACTTGAGCACTGTCACCAGTGCTCACCCTTCTCCCAGAGGTGTTCGATGGACCTGCCCAGTCAGTTTTCCCTTCGAGGGCCAAAGCCCTTGTACTGTTTTTCCCCAGGAGGAAGCTGGGGCTCCCTGCATACAATTTCTTCCCTCTTTCTCATCAGAAGGACATGTCCCAGTCTGACACCTAATTTTTAGCACTGCCATTCTGGAGATGAAGGGGAAGCTGCATGTTTAAAGCTTCAGATCTGCTCTGACTACAGTCAGTGGGAATTTTCCGATGTAGGTGCTAAGTATTATTCACTGTAAGCAAAACTTGGCCCATTAGTTGTAATTTTTTTTTTTCCATTATAAATCAAATCCTCTCTTTAATTTTTGCTTGAAATCTTTCCTCCTAGAGAGAAATTTGCTGTAGCTATAACATTGCCATGAAGTATTCCAGCCACGAGAGCTTGAAAATAGTTTGTTCCTTTCTAGATGTTTCTTAGGGAGTCTGACTTGGTCTAAGGCCTGTGTGATTTACTGATGTATTTTGACCCTTAGAGTGATGTTGCTGGTTGTTGGGAGAGCAAATGGATTTGGTCCTGAGGCCAGCAGCTTCGTAGTCGGAGGAGTTAACAAAAGCTTCTGATGAAAGCACATGTTTTAATGCCCATGTATCACTGCTCCCTAGGGCTTAATAGGACAGCTTGAAAAATTAAAGTTCTGCGCTTGAACTTCCTTATAGCACCAAAATAAAGCAAACCTTGGCTTCAGGGGAAGCTGGGGCATGCCTTCCCTCAGATGTGTTACAGTACTAGGAAGGGGCACTGTGGGACTCTTCTTCAAGGTGGGACAATGGACATCCCCATCCTCAGTCACACTGTCCCATCAGTGGGTTGGTGATCTCTAAGACCCTGTGCTGGAGTCTGGGAGAGGAAATAGAGGCAGTGGGGATGAATGGAATAAGAACCAGAGAACTGAAAATGTCCAGGGTCAAAGGCTGGAGCAGGACCATAATTTCAACCTTTTGCTTTGAGGAGACAATGTTCTTAAATAATCTCTGAGAACTCGTGTTGCCTCCTGTCCACACCTGTGAACAGGATGGAACAGTAAGGACACATCAGTGGGATAAACAGTCAGTACGAAGGTTCTAGCACTGACATCATGTGTGATTTGGGTATTTTACAGTGATCTAGCTCTAGCCTGGTTCTGTGCATCATCTTTTGTACTCCTCCATGACCACCCCTGTCACATCTCCTCCCCAGAAGGAAAAGGGAAGAAGGCAGAAGAAGTCTGGTCCCATGGACTGAATTGCCTGTTAGAGGTTATAGCACACTTAATATGCACCTGCAGAGCACCCTCTGCATTAGATTCAAATGGAATGGATTCGGACAACGTGCTACAAAACCACCTCATTACACAATAAAGAGTTTGGTAAGAGGGATCTGCTTGGGAAGCTGCCCTCAGTCCTGCACTGCAGATCCGAACTACAATGCTTCGGCTGTGGACACACCACTAACAAGAAAGTAGACATTTACATTTTACTGCAAAGAGGAATCCCCAGAGAGCCCTGTGATACCTTCACACTAAGCAACACGTAAAAATATTTTCTTCTAAAAGTATTTCATAGCCATATAGTATCTGGAGAATTGCTTTGAGGTGGGAGGGAATCCTTTAAAGCACTTTGGTTTAGTTGCATGAAGGAATTTAGTCATGTGACCAACAGTACAGTCTGTAGTTCATCATTGCTTTGGATGTTCACTGATCATCTCAAATCTTAGTTACATTACTGATCTTTAAATCTTGCTGATCACATGAGGCTGCCTTTGTGCAGACTTCTGTCAGCAGCCTTATACTCTTTCAATGCCTGCTTTCTTGTACAGGATCTTCAGCATCTTTTTTTGTATGTAGTTAAGGCTTTTTAATTACTATTTTTAAAGGCTAGAGTTCTAATTTCCCACCTGATGAAGTCCTTATTAAAGTTAAATGATCCTTTGGAGTAGTCAAATATATGGTAAAAGTGGAAATTAAGTTTTCACCCACTGGAAGTTTTTATTGCAAATTTTTTAGCATAACATCCCTGCACTAGCCACTTAATAAAGACAGTATTTGCTGATATCATTAACGTATCTTGTAATGTAAGAAGCCCTTTCCACTCATTGTAGGGACATGACTATGCAGTCATGTCTATTAGAGGGCTACAGTGCATGTAGATTGTAATTTCATGTAGGAAGCTAGACTCATGTACTTTATTATATAACAGGCTTACTTTATTTGAGATGGTGTCTTTATTGCTTGTCTTAGGCTTTTAAACCTGGAGATGTTAGTCACTAATGCCTATTATTGTAAAAACTAAGAGCTAAAGGTTCTGTATGAATTGCTGTTTGTTGACAAGTTCCTGCATTTCAGTATCATTTTGATTTGTGTGTTGTTACTGTCTGGATGTGGTTTGTAGTTCTACATTAATTTAAAGTAATAACACTAGAGTGATTTGTTTAGGGTTTGTTGTTTTTTGTTTTTTGTTTTTTTTTTTTTTTCCTGTTGTCCTCTGAAGGACAAAGTGTTAACAGCAGTCTTGGTTATGATATGACCAAGAACACGGCAGCACTCTCTAGTGAAATTCCCATTGCAGGGATGTTTGCAACCAAGTGTTCGCTCATCCTATATTGTGCAGAGCCACCAGGCTGATGAAAACAGACCTGCAATCCATCAGTTCTGAGCTGTACTGCAGCCCTTCACTATTGCACAGGCTGCCTTCATCACCCTGCTTCAGCTGACTTCTTTTAATCCAAGCATCATATTCTTTTATTCAGCAAGCAAGCCCTTCCTAGCAGCTGCAGTGCCTCCTGTTAAATCTGAGGCCAGCTGTAAAGCTGGCTGTTGTGCTTGCTTGGTCCAAGACTGCACTGAGCAGTCTGTGTTTGGTTGTGGAGGTGTCCTGGCTCTCTCCAGCTGGATCGTAGTGGGGCTGAACCAACCCGGAGAAGAGGCCATGACGCCTTGCATGACACAGATCTGTAGCTGTTTCTGTGCACTAACTGACAGAGAAGAAGGGGAAGAGGTCTGACGGGAGATTTTGGAGCCTTGCCTTTGTGCAGAGTCCTTGTTACTGCATTGAGGCCACCAGAAGTTGTAGGGCTGGGGACTCCAGCCAGAGATGGCTATACACAGGCTTGTGGAGTTGACCTTGGAGACTGAATGTTTTGTGTGAAGAATGAGTGATCTCTGTGCCTCTGTAGTATCTGCAGTTTTTGGAAAAGGTGGCAGATGTGGGACTCCCTAAGCTTGCAATCTTTCAGTGCATTACATGGATCTTGCTTTGCTGGTCTGGGTAGAACCAGCTGTTTGCTACCTGCTGCTGACACGCGTCACTGGAGCAGGGGGACTGCTCTAAAATGCTCCTGGTTGGGATTCTCCCAATAAAAGAGGCCAGCTATCAAGTACACTCAGCCCATCCACGATATTTTCAAATATGTCCTAAGCAATCTGCCTCAAGGGAACATCTGAGTTTGGTTTCTTTTAATCACTAATTACTTAAAGGTCTGCTTTTGCTGAAAAAACCCTGTACTGTAAACCTGCTAATGTAACAAATCTATACACCATGTCTATGCAATTAATATGGTTATACGTAAAATATACAAATATATGCATTGCATTAGCTGATACAACAACTACTTCATGCAGCATCACTCCTATATGCCAAGGGATGACACATGAGGAAGCTTTAAATGTGCTTTTTCCAGCTGTGCTACACGGCTGTGAATCTTTGTGTTTCCTGATGGCTACATACAGTATCTAATGGGAGAGACTGCACAGACTCTGCTACAAAGGCAACTATTTGGAGGGGGATTTCACTGCTGAAGGCTCCCATATTGTTGCCTTTTTTCTTAATTAAGACTGCTGTTAACACTCCTTCCCTCAGAAGTGAGATTTAAATGTGAAGTGACATTTCCCCCACTACCCCTTCAATTTATCTGAGAGCACAAAGTTCCAACAGCAAATGTTGTGGTTTTCCCCTGTGAGGACCTTGAAGCCCAGCAAGTTGCTTCTGGTCACAGCTGAGCTGGGATGGGCCATCCTGCTGTGACAGCAGAAAATTTCACTAGCCCTCCAGTGCTCTTCTCTCTATCTTATATAATTATTCATCTGCCTAAACTTATATGTATTTTCCCCTTTTTATTCCAGGCCCTGGGGAATTAGGGAGTTAAATTTTATTTAATATCAGTCCGATTGTCTGAAACTTCTTTGAGTGTGAACTGGGAATCCCTGGGAGAGGCCTGGAAGTCTTCCAAACTCATAAGACCTGCAGACCTTAGGGAGCACTTACATGAAATTTTTCATTGCGGATTTCTTTGCCAGATCAGCTCTAAAACAGACTAGAGATCCTTGTGATGAAAGCTGAAGAAGGCTGAATGCTAAAGAAAGTATAGCAGCTGCTGGAATGTGCAAATGTGCAGTCAAAGCTGTACCTGACAGCTGGGAGAGACCCAAAATACAGAAGTTCATGGGCTAAAACTCACAGAAATATCAATTACTGGACTGTATAATGTAACTTCTTCAGATAAGCTTGTGTATTCAACTACCTGAAAGAAGTTTGTGGTGAGGTGGGGGTCAGTCTCTTCTCCCAGGTAGCAAGTGATAGGACAAGAGAAAACAGTCTTGAGTTGTGCCAGGGGAAGCTTAGCTTGGATATTAGGAAAAATTTCTTTACTGAAAGGGTTGTCAGGCATTGGAATAGGATGCCCAAGGAAGTGGCGGAGTCATCATCCCTGAAAGTATTCAAAACAATGCGTGAATATGGCCCTTGGGGACATGGTTTAGTGGTGGACTTGGCAATGCTGGGTTAATGGTTGGACTCGATAGTAAAGGTCTTTTCCAAGTTCTGTGGTTCTATGGTTCTATGATTCTATGACAGGACTTCAGAAACTGAATCTCTTTATGACCGTCTCAAATCTGCATTCAGTTGTTGCCTTTCAGAAGTACTGGTTTGTGCCATTGCCTTCTGATCTAGCTGATTCCAATCCTCCACCCTTTCTTTGCCTTTCCTTCTGTGTGTGCGTGTCTTGTGCTTGCATGGATTTGTGTGTTTTAGAGAAAGTGGTGCTTGGATCACCTTCCTTCTGTTTTCCCTACAAGACGATGCCAGCTGCTTCCTACAGGCATTGGGCTAACCTGTTCACTTGGCTTTAGCTAGGACCAGCTCTACTACTTCACCTTCACATGAGCCTCACTGATCTTGTTTATCTTACTCAGAGCACCACAGCTGCAAATAAACAATTTGCTAGTAGTGAGCACAGAGACTTGGCTGTACAAACTTGTTGGCTCTGAAGGTAAGCCTTAAAGTTAAGCAAGCCAGAAGAATGGGCAAGTAACTTCTCCTACTAGCCCTGGAAAAATACTTGCCCAAAAAGGAGATCTGGGCATCTCTTCTCAGTCACAGCCTTTTTGTTAAGGTCCTAGAAATCCAGGGAGCTGTTTCTAACTCAGCTGGGTGATCACTGGGACCCACTTTAAAATAAACAGACACATCATCCAGCAATGTCTACTTTCTCTATGGCTTGCTCATTCCTCTTTTGGGGAGTTGCCTATCTTCAGAATGCTGAAGATGTACTTTTCCCCTAGTTATTGCAATACATCCAATAAATAATACATTTCTCTCTCTAAATTACATTTAATTATTCTGTCAAGGTTGTTTCAAGAGCATGCAGTGATCACAGGTAAAATCCATATCTCCTTTTCCCTCTGCCTTCCTCTAAGATCTCCTGCTTGTTCAATTAGGAAAGTTGATCCCTGGGAGTTTGGAGAGGCTGGATCTGCCTCCCAGAAGAGACAGAGAGCTTTACCTAGGCAAGGATCTGCTTACCTTGAAATGTTACCTCTTCATTTCACTTGTAATTCAGCAGTTCAGAGGTAAATTCTGCCTTATGTTACTGAAGTAGCAGAGCAGAAAGGTTGTTTTGCATGACTCACAGGTTCCACATTTTCTGTAAACTTTATTTTCTGGGTGGCATTTGCCTGATGCAGTGAAATCACTGCTTACCTGATGCAATTTTTTTTGTCCCACTGGTGCAGAGCTGTAAAAACAATCTAACCTTCAACAACTGAGGCTCAGACACTGCTGCAGCACATGGTATTTATAATCCTACCACTTGATTAGGTGCTGAATGGTGTCTGTAGAGGCATATGTGATAATTCAGTTAACTTGTGTGGCTCTGTTTGAAAAAAAGAGAAAAAACTAACTAACTAAAAAAAGAGACAGAAAATACGTCATGGACCTGTTCCCTAAAATCCATTTCTCTTCAGGGTCTTCCACCTGTGTTAGATACTTTAAGTAAGCAGCCTTCAAGCTTTTAAACAATGTGTTGAGAATCAGTACCATAACAGCCTCCAAAAAGTTTTTTAGAAGTCTTGATCTTGCTTTTGACAGGCACTGCTGATACTGAAGATGCGCACAGAGAGGCAATTCTTGCTGTGCCATTCAATCATGTGACCTCGTTAATTAGACTTAATTCGCCCTCCGCGTGTCAGTTCTGAGAAGGCTCACGTGTTTCTTGTAGTAATGCTGTGTCTAAATGCTCAGACAAGGGCCGTCGCAGCTTTGGGCTGTCGTGGCAGTGCTGAGGAGTGGCGGGGGGACAGAGGAGGCTCCTGGAAGGGAGCAGGAGGCAGCTCCCCTCCTGCCAGCCCCCTCCCCCCTTGCCCGCCCACGCCGTCATGTCTAGACTGCCGCGCTGCACGGGGCAGGGACGCTGAGCTCAGCCCTTTCAAGTCAAGGAAAGCTACCGTCGAGGGAATTTCACCTCAGAGACGAACGTGGGCTTAAGCATCCAGTGGGTTTATAAGCACTGTATATCCCTAGGCTCTCCGTGCCTGCATTTTGCTGGCTCAGGGCCCTGAGCGGGTCAGTGCTCTGGGACATTATTGCTACCGGCTGGCAGCTGGACAACTTGCGTCTCATGAAGAAATTTCTCTGCCATTTCAGACCTGGTTTTGTTCTGACCCGGGGTGAGACGCACAGCTCCAAAGAGTTTTATGGGACAGGCATGCCATAAAAAGTTGAAAGCCAAAAATAACTTTTCCCCCCTCCCTCTTCACCTCCTGCCTTCCAAGCCAGTATTCACGAAGGGCGGGGAAAGGAAGGGAGAGGCATGAGAAGACTGTCAGAAAGAGCAGTGCCTGTAAAACTTTTGGGGTGGGCTGCAACCTCTGCTTTGGTTGCTGAGTCCTGAAGCATTTTGGCAGTAATAAAGTTTCACCCCAACGTTGTTTTTGACGGAACTGTAACTCCTTTTCAAAACCACCCTCGGACAGTTTATCAGCTGTAATAAGCACATGGATGGATTGAAGAAGTAATAGCTACATCCTATATGCAACCAGCACTCTGCATGGGAATTAAGTTTGAAAAAATAACACTTCCCCAGGAGATGGTGGTAGTGTGTTGCAGACATCTTTAAAAACAGAGTCTAATACAGTCAAGGAGAGGAAAGTTCAGTAGAAGAGTTTTGCCGCAAGGTGCTGGACTTGAATGTCTCTAAGGACAGAGATCCCCCAAGTGTCTTTATCTCTTGTAGTTAAAAAAAATTATTTCTCTTATCTAATGGGACTGTGTCGGGACTTATGTCTGCTGCCTCTTGTTCCATCACAGTGCACGTTGGAGAAGAGTCTGGTTCCATCCTCTCTAAAGCCACTTACTAGGCAGTTGAAGATGGGAACTCCCTTTAACCACCTCAAGTCTCTCTGCCTATTCTTACTTGTTTCCTAACACTGATTAATGTTTTACATTGCTTCCAGAGACTAGATCTGGGGTTAGGAAACAGCATTAAATATAGGTTTGCTCCACAAGTTGTATCAAATATAGGTTTGCCCCACAAGCTGTATCCCAGTGAGGAGCCTGGGGAATGCCAGAAGTGGAAGGAGAGCTTGTGGGAGGAAGGGTGTCATGGGGAAAGTGTGGTGACTCCTGTTTTAGACCTTTGGATTGATCAGCATAAACATTTCCTATGGCTTGGAATTGAGTGGCACTTAATCTTGATAGTAAAAGTCTGGAAACTCGTGTTAGTGACCACTGCTGGAAGGAGTCAGATTTTATGCTTTATAAAATGTTCTTAATAAGTGTAGTACAGTTATGTCTCATAGCCATCCTTTCTGTAGAGAGGTTTTTTTTCCCTGGAGTGGATGTTTTTCAGGAAGTATGCATGATGGAGGGCCAGCTGTATAATAGTGTATCAGCAGAAATGGTTTACTCCTGGACTACAGTGGCTCAGTGTGGTTTTTGATCCTTTTTTTTTTTAACTGTTTCTCTGCAGCTGCAGGAGGTGGTCCTGTGGAGAGGGCATGGGCTTGTGCAGCAGATACTGGAAACTCTGCTCCTCTTGTTTCCTGACTGGTAACTGTTTGTGAGAGAGGGTGAAAGTAAAGGGGTGCTTTCCAGGAACAGAAATAATCAGATGCTTGCACCATGGTTCAGAGTTCAGTTCCTATTCCACTGGCTGAAAGAGTCTACTTAAAAAAAAAGAAGGTGAAAACTTGAGTTGTATTGCTCTTGACATCCAAACCAATTCTCTTCTGGTTTTATATGAAAATGGGATATAAGTTACAGCTGCTTTGGGAATCCATACTTCAGACTTTTTGACTTCAGTGAGTCTAATTTCTCAATCTGACTATTAGATTATATATATAAGTTGAACGAGGCTATAAACACCTTCAAGCAAATGTTTTAATTGTTACATCACCAACATAAGCATGTATGGATGGCTTTTTAAATGGCATAAATGACTGAATCTGGTAGAGTCTGCCTTTGTGAAGGTCAGATGCACCTGGACAGAGGTGCGCCTTCTGTTAGCCTCGGAGCCTTTGTGGCAGTGATGCTGCTGCCACAGCAAAGCTGTAAACCACCCTTCCCTCCACGGCATCTGCAGGGTTAAAAAGGGACAGGTGCAGTGTAGAGTCCTTGTCAGCTACGTGTGGGTGCAGCTGCATTTGTCACCTCTAATAGACATCCCAACTCACCCTCTCTAAAGCCCTTGCCCCTCTAATTTCCTCTTTACCGCTGCCTCATTTTTGTAGGGCTTATGTGAGTTGGGGATTTTACAGGCAAAAAAGGGTGGGTTTCATCTGTAGATTAAACAACCATGGGAAGCAGGTTTTTGAAAGTCATAAACTAGAGTGTTGGCTCAGGCTGAGTCACAGTGTCTGAATCTTGGTGAAGTGCAGCCAAATCATGCTGTTGATTAGGAACAACAGTCCTTGATCTATTTTGATCCATCCTGATAGGTTTCGTAAGTACAGGTTGGGAAAACTGATGAGGGAAAAAAGAAGTTCAGTTCCTAGTCAGCAGCAAGATGGAGTTCACTGAGAGCTGGCTAACCTCTCTGCTTTGTGGACCTTCCAGATGAATTTGTAATAGTGAAGGAAGAATGGTTTTGGAAGTAGGTGTTGCCAGGTGAAACAGAAAACACATTTTCTGTAAACACCACTGGTTGCATTTGATTTTTTTTCCTCAGAGTTAAAATTGGTGTTTTTTCTTTAACAATCCCTCATGTCTGGTCACCCTTGCATCATTTTTCCATATTACCTGTTGCCATAGTATTCCAGAAATAGTGCCAATGTGATTTGAGATGAGTGAAATCGCACATTGCTGTGTGTTTACCTTTAAGTTGGACAATGAGAATGTAATGGAAAACTGCACCAGATGTCTAAAACTAGCAGGGCTGAGGACTGTACTTGGGTGAATATATTCACATGCACAGCTTTAGGTCTATCCTTTAGCTCCCTTGTTTAATACTTCAGCCCCTTGCATGGTCAGTGGAGGGAGATGCCCCAATTCAGGGTATGCATGATCTTCTTCATGCATGTTCTTGTTTGCCCTCAATCGTATAGGAAGCATAAAACTAAGTATTAAATCATTGTTCTATGCTGCTGCCGAATGACTAAAGCTTCTCTTCAACAAGTGACCATCAGAATGTATATGTGTATGTGTGTGTTTTTCTTTTATTTTCCAGATACCATGTTGAACTGCAGCCCCAAATGCGAGCAGAATTATTGTCTTCCCTTGCCCGTGTGACTCCTGCTAATACTGCAAGATGAAGAGTTGCAGTAAATGAAGGCTCACAACAATTTACATGTTGTCTAGTTTTGGTAGGAGCCAGTGCATGACTAATAAGGAAAAACTTCAAAATGGGTACATCCTCTACAGATCCCTTTTAGAGAAGTTAATTCCTCTGTCTGTTTCATTGCACTTTTTCAGCTCCTGACCTGCAAGGCAGAAAAGCCCTTTCCTGAGTCACTGAGCCCTAGGATAGGTTTGCCCCTTCTCAGTTGGTTGTGTAGACAGTTTGCTTCCCCAAATCCTTACATCCTTATTCCTGTAGTTCACATTCTTGTAGCTGGAAGTGACGGAAACCTCAGTGAGATGTGATGAGCTGCAGGGAAGTGCTCCAATATATCCCTCAGAGGCTGCTGGCTGGGAAGATGCCCTTTTCACTGCTCTGCATGCCCTGCTCTTTACTTCATGTCAAGGAGCTTGAGTTCAGTGCATGGGTATCAACAAGCCTGGCCACAGGAAAAAGGAACTCTACTTTAGACTGCAGGTGTTGAAATTGGCTTCCCCAAGCTGCAGCCAGGACATTTGGTTCAGAGGCGTTTCCTACAGAGTTTAGTGGGAGGTGGCACTCTCTGTTTGGGGCTGGCCACTTTGGTTGGTGACTCCAGCCTCTGCCCAGGAGATCTTGAGAAGTATTCAGCATAGGGAGCACCTCCCTGGATGTATTTGGAAGGAGACCTGGGGCCATCTGAATCTCTGCTTGGTCGGCTGAAAAGGAAAGGGATGGCTGGAGCAGGAAAAAAGAGAAATGCATCCACCTTCTGCTCCAGCACAGGAGACTCAGAGTCTGTCAGAAACCCTGGTGGAGACCAGTGCCCTTCCTCTCCTTTGGATCCCAAACAAGACCACCACCAGTTTTTTTTAAATTATTTTTTTTTAGCTGAAAGTAGTTGAAGTAGCTTCATAAACCCCACAGACAAGGTGGAATGGCTGTAGAGTCTCGTCTAAGCAAAACAAGCAGGAGAAATATTACTTCATCAACAAAGTACTAAGGATATGTTTTGAATCCATACATCATGAGCTAATTACCAGATGGGCTGAGTACTGTAAAAGAAACAGCTCAGATAGATAAACATCTGATAGATAAAAAAGGATGATTCAAAAAGCCATCTGAAAATGCATTTTGTCTCTTTGCTCACACAAATAACCCTCAGTCATTTTGTTTTGCAATGCTGTACTTTCACCTCTGCTAGATTTCCTCACTTCTTTCATTGTGTCTTTTACTAGGGTGGGAGTACAACTGTGCCATTTCAAAGGCGAACCTTTGGTGTCTCCCAGTGCCTTGTGCTGGTGCAGGAGTTGGAGCCTGCGTATGCAAGAGAGAGCTTGAGGCTGGGCTTGAGCTGCAACCACTGGGGAGGAGGCAGGGCTGGCTGGCATTGGGATCTCTACGTCAGAGCCCTGGCAGCTGTAAACTTGTGCAGATTTTTAGGGGACAGGGAAGGGGATCTGTGATGTGGCACATGTGAGACCTGATGACAAGGGATGCAGCCCAGCAGTAAAAGCCATGTTGGTCGCGTAGGCATGAGGAAGAGAGCGAGCAGTTAAACCATTTAAAAAATGATGATTTTTGACCTCTAGGGGCACCAGTGAAACAATTTTACGTGATATACTTTGCCTATTTGTCTATCAGAGCAATTGGTAGATAGAAGCATTTATTGAGTTTTTTTTCTCATCTATTTGTTTCTTTTTCTGTTTTCCTTTTTTTTTTCCTTCCCGTTTGAGTAACAAGACCACAAACAGCTGCTCATCTCTAAAGCCATCAGCTATGAGCACCATGTTTCTGCTCAACTGATGGTGAGCTATGGAATAAGAATAAAACCAAGTGGGATCTTTTGCAGATCCCACTTGCCTTTTTGCAGCCCAGGTTACATGATGTTGTATCAAGCTTGGAGTATTTGGAGTTCATCCTTATTTTGTGACACTTTTTGAGGAAGAGTATTTTGAATCTTTAAAAGATAACTTTAGAAGGGTTTCTGGGAAAAGGAGAAAGGTACAGTCCAATTTTTGTCCAAGCTTTCCATGTGTTTCCTTTTGATATGCAATGAACTTTACAACTGGCCTTCTCTTTTCTCTCTCTGATCCACCCATCCCTCCCTCCCTCCTGTCCCCAACATGGTTTAACACAGGGAAAATGTTATAGCTGGATGAATATCTAGTTAATACACTGCCTTGACCTCCAAAGTTTAGACTCTACAAGGTATTTAGAGATGTCAGCTGAAAGGGTTCATAAATATTTTAACTGCATTACCTCACCCTTGCTGCCACAACATTAAAAATGTGCTTTCCCTGAATGTTTGCTACAGGAGTCTGATGGTCACGTCTGTGTCTGCTGGCAGCTCCCTCTTCCGCCCCAGCACGAGCTGCAGGAGGCAGCAGCTTGAAATATTAATGAGAGCTAATACAGCAAAATTGTGCTCTTGAAAAACAGAGAGACACACACATATGTACACAGATGCACACTGTCCATGCATGTGTGTGTTTGATGTACTTGAATGTGCAAGGCACGATGCTAGAGTTGCACAGCAGGCATTAGCTGGAGCCCAGTGCTGCTGCACATCCAGCACAGCTGGGCTGCCTCGGGCCCTATGGAGGTGTCAGATTCCTCACAGTAAAACCAGATTCCCTCTGAAAAATGATACCACCTCATGAAAGCCTTTGAAGGAGGTTTGGGTTGGAACCAAGCACAGAGAGCTTTACTCTAGGAGGGGATCCTCATACCTTCATTTGTGGCCCCCCACATGAAGGAAATGAAAGGACGGTGTGTGATCTTGCTAGTAAGGAGAGGCAGGAAGAGATAGATGGTCACAATACATATGAGCTCTGTGCACGATGTGTGTCCTTCTAGATAACCAATCCTGGTTTGGGCTCATGATCTGGCAAGTCTAGAGCCTGGGCTGGGGCAGGGTTAGTATTTTCATTTTGTGCATTTTGTTAAGTATATCAGTAATTTCTCCATATTGAGGAGGGACAAAGATAATTTCCTTCATACATTAATATTCCCCCAGTTACTCTTGAGAGAGGAAAGTCTGCAGTTTCCCTCATCATCAGTCATTGTCCAACTAGTTTTCTCCATAGAAGAAGATTGTTTTCATTAGATTTCTGCTTTAATAACCGTTCTAAATAGCAGTCAGTGAAACTGGCCTTGGGACGTGCCTGTCAGGCCAGGAGAGGCAAGAAGAGGTGTTTGGTGGTCCCTTGCATGGCGTTCTACTTGTGCAGCACATTCCTCAGACAAATCTTGAAGCTATGGTGTGAACGAATGATTTGTCATACCGTGAACTTCATCAGCTTGAAGCACAGGATTGAAGGAGTTCCTTCAATCACAGGAGTCTCACTGAATGATTCTGAATACTTACTACTTCTCCAGCTCTTTTTCTGCTGTCCTAAGTGTCCAGCTAAAAAACCTGTAGCCCTTCAGTACAGTGGGTCAGGGTGGTCGTGCACTTGTAAGTCCAGCTCCCTTGGCCACTAAACAGGGAATTTGCCTTTCCTGTTACATGCTCACAGGTTGCTTTTCTCTTGCTTTCCCCAAGCTTTTAATAAAGCATTAGATTTGCTCTGGTTTCCTTCCTCTCAAGAAGGAAGCAACAAAACCTGATCTAAAATAGCCCATATGCACCCAGAGTAGAAACCCTGTTTAAATATCACACGGTGCCAGGCAGAGCAGCAGCAGTTTTGGCTATTTATTTATCTATTTATATTAGTTACCCAGGGATTAGCCAGTTTAGCAAATCAGGGAAAACTGTGAAAGCTTTGATTACACAAACAGTGCAAGCTGAACCTTTTGCCTTGTCACACAGGCAAGTGATAATTCTGGGATGCCTGGTGGTACAGCTGGGTGTGTGTTGTCAAAGCACTTGTCCTTGCTCTGACTTACAGACTCACACCACTGCCTGCGTAAGCACATGCAGGATTCTAAATAGAGCCAAGGAAAACAAACTGCAGCTGAAATCTGCTTCTCCTCCTGCTTTATGGAGTTATATCTGGACTACTGATGGGCAGAACCAGAGAGTTAATGCATCCACAGACTGGGAAAGCACACCAGCATGTTACTTTGCATCTCTGACAGAGTCTTAAAATTGTGACGTAATTCAGATTTTAAGGGACATCAGGAGGCTTCAGATCAAACCTACAATCTAAAGCATGGCCACTTACAAAAGGTTGCTCAGGGCCTGCCCAGTCAAGTTTTGGAAACCTCCAAGGCTGAGGATCTCACATCATCTCTGGGCACTTGCTCCAGTGTTAGACTGCCCTCATGGTAAAAATAATTTTCCTTCTATTTAATCAGATCTATCATGCAGCTCTGCAGAGGTTGTCTCCACCCTTTCTGCACCTCACCATCAGGCAGCTGTAGACACCAATAAGCTCTTCCGTGGGACTTCTCTGTTTTAAGGCTGAAGAAGCCCAGCTCCTGCAGCCTCTCCTCATATGTTGTGTTCTCAGCTGCCTGCTCAGTCCAGTATGTCAGTATCTTTCTTGCACTGGAGCCCCCAAAGTTGCATGCAGCTCTCCGGATGTGGTCTTGCAAGTGCTGAATAGAAGGGACTAATAAATTGACTTTCAGCTGTGATCCTGTAAGTACAGCCCAGTATGCTGTTGGTTTCCTTTGCCTCAAGGGCACACTGCAATTCCCACCCCCGGTCTTGGCTCTTTTTATTCTAAAGCTGTTCCCAACCCATCTACCTAGTTGGAATTGCTGTAAGTGTTAGTCTGCCTCAGAGGCAGGACTTTGCTGCATTTGCCTTAGTTCTTGAAGTACCCAGCAGATAATTTCTCCAGCATCCTGAGATCTGCCTTTCAAGGAAGTCCTGCCCCCACTGTAGCAACTGCCCAGGCCATGCCCCAGGAGAGCAGCTGACACACTTGCATTATCACAAACCTTCCCAGACCCAGGTTCGGTGAAGCCCACACACTTGCTGAAAGTGCACTCGTATCCTCCAGGATGTCAATGAAGATATGAGATGGTACTGGCCCCAGGACTGACCACCTAGAATGCCCCTGGAAACTGGCTGCCAGTTCAACTTTATCTGGACAGCTGGGCTCAAAGGATGGTCTGGGACACTTCTCACTTGTTGCAGGTAGCTACCCAGTCCAGATCAGTGATTTGACTATAGGCTGTTTTAAAAATAAATAACTAAAAAAAAAAACAACAGAAGAATCCTTTTATTTTCAAAGTTTGATCAATCCATGAAAGAAAGAGCAGCACATTTTTGCAAAGCCCAAATAACTGTACAGCTCGTTCTGAAGACAGATTTTTCTCACCAGAAAGGAAGTGCCTGTTAAAGAGAAGGAACCAGGAGGAGAGCCGGGACCAACTGTGGCCAGCATGGTTGTGTTGGCTGGTACCTTTAGAAACACACTGCATCCTTCACACTTCTCCTTCCAGTGTTGGTCTCCTTAAAATCACTGAACACCCAGGCAAGGATCCATCTAACTATAAAGGACGTTTTAATATCCCTGGGTGCTATGTCAGGGCTGCCTGGTATATTTCAATTTTCATTCATGGGACCTATGGAAGAAATGGAGAAAAAATTTCCAGGGGGGAATGCTGCCTGGCTGTATGAGCAGCCACCTTTTCATTATACTTCAGAGGAAATCAGGTTGTCTTCCAGTGAGTTCCAGTCACCAAATTAGTTTATTGTTACAATATCACGAAGCAATTTTTATTTTGCGCACGTCAAGGTGCTCAAAATGTTAGTTTTCACAGTATAGAATGGATGTGACAGCATTTGTCATGGAAGCACTCAGCAGAGTATGTTTCAACTTCATTTACTTGTGCTGTTTTATGAAGTTCTGCAGCAAAATGTGCAAGCAAATTATGTTAGTTTCTTTCTGGTGATTAACTAATCATTCATATAATAAATAGCAGCTAACTACAAGAAAGAGATTTATTTGTCACAGAATTAGAAGAATGTCAAACTTTTCCCATTTCATGTAAAAAGGCAGAGGATAAAATACTTCTAAAATGACTTTGCAACATGTGCTTTATTTTAAGTCATTACTGAATCAAAACTACAAGTATATCATTTTAATATACCCTACCCACTCACTGATTTTTTTCTCAGGTTTTTTTTTTTTTTTTAACATGGAAAGAAACCTACATTGCAATTGTAAATTTTCATGCTGCAATGTTCTCTAATGAGCCATTTGTTTCACTAATAATAGCAATTAAAAAAAAAAGGGCATTTTTCAAGCTCATATGTATGTCTATATTTGGGAACTTAAAGAAAAAACCCGTCTCGGATGTAAAAATGTGACTTGGAATATGTAAACATTTTCGTATACCTGAAACTCTGGAAGAAGAAAATCAGCTAACAGCAAAACAACAGTTGCCTTAAATCATCGAAATGGGAAGAAGCATGTCGTGGGGAGCAGAGAGAAGCACACACTAGTCAGGCTTTAAAGGGTTATAAGAAATGAAGTAGCTCATTAGGTCATTGAATTCACTCTCTTTTCTCATCCAATGGAAAGCAGTAATTCTGAAGCGAATGGCCCAGCAGAACACCCCATAATTCACCACAATTACTCTAGCCATTAGTTATTCTTGACGAAGTGTCAAGTTTCAGTTGTTTTTTCTTTTTCCTGAGAAGAGTCATTGACGTTTGGTGAAAATGTCTCCTGTGACTGTAAAAATAAAATAAGGCATTTCAAGAGATTGTTACTTGTTTTCTTTTTGCTGACAGAGGCGTGTCCACAGTGTCCCTTGTACATCAAAACCTCTGCTTTTCTACAAATGGGTATGGCTAGAATGTCTTCAGTTCCCACTGTGGCGCTGGGTGTTGGGTGTCCTGAAGGCTCGTCAGCGTCCCATTGCTGTAGCTTGAAAGTCAGTGATGTACAACAGCATATTGCACAATCCAAACTGTGTGGCTCCAGAAAGGATTAAGAAGGTACACTGGAGTCATCTGTGGGTTCACTCCTTTAATTTCTCTCTAAGTTGTAATGGTCATCTGGAAAATTAAATTAGCCAGACAAAGATGCAAACTTTTTGCTGATTAAATTACAAAGCAGTCCCCAGATTGTAGAGGAGTGGCACATTAAAAATAAAAAGTCATTCAACCTTCTTCACTGTTGATCCTTAATTTGAAAGGCAGCATGGATTCCTAAGGCCGTAGCTTCCAGGATTCCTTCAGTGAAAAATCATTGCTACCCAACTATAAAAGGCTTAGCTCTTAAGAGAATATTGTGCTTTTTTTCTTTTTCCTTTAAAATTCAGATTAAACCAACTTGATTTGCAGTGTGACACCAAAGAGATCAATTAGTTTTTTCCCTAGTCCACTTGATCATGGTCTCTGGTGAGCGATACAGGAATATTAGCTTGGCGTACAGGTCTTCTTCGAGTTCCAGTTCTCCAGTCTCTCGCACTAGGAAAATGTCAGTACACAGCTTCAGGATTCGGTCTACATTGGGTAGCTCCTCAAACATGATGGAGTGAGAGATCCCACTGAAAAATTCACGGACGAACTTCCCTATCACCAGGACAACTGAGGCATATAGTCCCATAATGCTGAAAAGAAAGAAAGGAAGAGTTCAAATCGTGCCTCATAAATGAGCAGCCAAGTGTGAGGAAGCTCATCTACATGGCTAACTGTAGTCTATCAGCTGGGTGAACATTAATTTCTAATTAGGATCTTGTTTCTGCTGTGCTGCAGGATGAAAGAAGATAAGATCTCTTCGAACACCACACAAATCTGGAATCATAAACAGCTGAGGCTGCTGACTTAAATTGTTTAACCCCAGCTGCTGATGGTTGCATGTCCTGCCTGCTACAGCTTGGAAGTCACAATTGGAAATCTGACAACAGCTGGCTGCTAAAGGCAAATAATCTGTCAGATTTCATATCTAATATTTTTTATTAAGGTATATGTAACTGGTGACAATCTAACATTTACCTGTTCCCCCTGATAATCCTTCTATGGGGACTTCTCCATAATCCTACCAGAAGGGTGTATCTCCTGGGAATGCTTAGTCTCCTGCCTTCCTCTGTCTATGGAGATGCATTTCATAATTGTTTCATATCCAGGGTCCTGGCTACAAGATTGGGAAGGTCACCAAAACCAGGCAGAGTTTGGGCAGAACTTGACCTGCAGCTAAACTAACATGTTTTGAATTATTTCACTTCAATAGGAGATTGGTTGAAGGGTGCTTCTGTTTTTATTCCCACTGGAGAGCAGTTACAGGGGTAATACTAACCTTGCAAATATTAGCCCTTCTATAGATAATATTAATAGATGCAGGTTTGAAAATCTCATAAAACCCCTTTTCAAAACGTTGTAATGTTCAAACACTACAACAACAAAAAAGAAATACCGCCCCCCCCCAAATCAGCAAATGAAGTCATCTCTACTTCTATCTTATGTACTCTATTTAATTTTATGTAAAGATTTCTCCTTACCCATAACCAGCCAAAAATCCAAGGCTTGGTGGACTGACTTTATCACTGAATATGAAGAGTTCAAGACTCTCCTGAGGCGTTTTTTGTCTTTTTCCAAGCTGATTCAAAACCCACCACTCACGAGCTCCCTCTTCAGAGCCATTTTTGACAAGGGAAACTGTAATATTTTCCCACTTGCAGTCTATTGAAAAAAGAAGTATTAATATATATATACCAAGAATTGCAAAAATCAAACTATTACGAGACAGATACTTCAAACATCTGCATTATAAAATGACTGAGCAATGCAGAAGCAAAATCCTCCTAAACTCCATTTTACATGATTTCTGTATACAAAAGTATAAACCCCAGACTTCTGTGTTTTTTCTTCTGCAAATCTCAGCTGAATCTGCACTAAATAAATAAGCTATTTCATCTCACCTACATTCTATTCTTTACAACTGTCAAATAATTTTGGTATTTCCAAAATATCAATAGCATTCATCACATCTGCATTTCAGGCCTAGAGAAACACGTTTAACCTGGAAGGATAGCAGTTAGCTTCTGCATCTCAAAGTGAAACTATCACCATAAACCATTTATGTCTGATATAAAAGATATTATTCTCTCATATCAAAAAAAGGATACTATGCTATTTTACGCATACTGATCACACAGACAGGAGATGAACTCTGGTCCTCCTGAGTGTACATTAGCAGTGTATACATTAAAGCCCTTCTGAAGAATCTCAAATTAGGGACCCTGACCAATGACAGTGAAGCACTCATAACTTACTGCTACTCATGGAGCTGGGTTCAGCCTCAAGGATTGTTTTTTCCAATGAATCTAATCACTGAACCTTGGCAGGAACATACTACGTAGCACTACTACTATTACACTCGAGCTCCAAATTTAGCCTCTGTTGAGAAAATTGCTCTTAGGGAAAGACTTGTTCCTACTCTTCCAACCCAACAGGTTTTTCACACGTATGTATGTGCATGGGTGCACCTATTCTGTATGTCTGTAGGTACCTGTATGGATTTTGATTGGGTAATAGAACTCTGAAATTCAATGATTTATCTAAAGTGGATTCGTTGTAGCCAATAAGGAAGGAATAGCTTAAAAAAAAAAAAATAATGCAGTGTCATTATATAAGCTGAGGAGCTGCATTTGCAGACAAGCAACACTACTGACTGTTCACAGTAAGGTAGCAGGGAGATGTAGAGAAGTAAAACTTGAGATCACTTACACATAAAACAAAATAAAACAGTTCCTAAAGCAGACTTGAAGGAAAGGAGACAGGCTTCATCCTTAGAGTCCTTACTGTTAAATTCAAAGCTAAAATACATGCAGATGCATTTTCTGCCTTATACTGTATTACCTTATCTCTCCTCAAGCTTGCAGACACCAAGTAGAAACCATTTTAAGTGCATTTCAGACTGAGGTGCCCCATAACAGCTGTGAGTGTAGAAATGTGAGTGCTGCCTTGCACTTCTTTAAACCATACTCTGTTTCCCATGGTCTGGAGACATACCTCTCAATAGCTGCTTTATGGGTTTTGCCAGAGAATCACTAGGAGCCTTGATGTAGTACGGGTACACTTCCTCTAATGTTCTGGAAAAAAATGAGAAATCAAATATTTCATATTTTTTTGCCTCTAAAATAATTTAGAAATACCTAACAATGCTATACACATTTCACAGTAATTCTTGGCTTAAGTTATGACTTCATAATATTCAGATGTCACACCTGCAAATTAGCTGATTTTTCAGCTATGTTTTGTCAGAACTTCAGCAGAGAGTTCCATCCGTAATGTCACCGCTCACACGCCATGAATTCCACATACCTGGGGCATGTGTGTTTGCAAGGAATGTAGACTTCATATTTTGTTTCCCTTATTAAAAAAGCTGCTTTTATAGTCAGCTATAGAGTAATAAATAAAGGCAGAACATCACCAGTAGTAAACAAGCCAGAAAATCATGTGGTGAGCACAGCTATTACTTCAGAATTGCAAGGTATTTTGATAATAACACCTGAAAAGAGTGAGAATTTTTGCCAGAATTTTTCACTGGAAAATATTTTCACAGTTTTTAGGAGGATTTCAAAATTAGAAAGAAAGATGTTTTTAAAAGTTCTTCCACTGGACTCAAAATCAAATCATCTTAAGTGGGAATAAATTACCAGTATCTAGAGGGAGACATATTTCATTAAAAGCAGAGACACTGTCCTAACATTTTCCTCAAATGACTGAAAAATTCCAGGGCAGAGGAGCTCTCAGAGAAGTCCTATGACACTTGGCTACATTGCATACACCAGGCTGAGGAAGAACAAAGGTGGCCAATTGAAAATCCCATGTGATCACTCCAGCAGGTCCAAGAAAAGGTTAGAGCTCAGCAACTAAATTGTCCCAGCAGAGGTGGTGGCAGAAAGCTCCCTGCTGAAGTATCTGAATGCCTAATAGCTGTCACAACCATTTTTCCTTTATGACCAAGTAAAAAAATCTTAAATCCACAAAATTACTGCAAGACAGGCAAATGCAGCTGTCATCTATGTTACTGCTTGCCTCCTGCAAAGAGAAAATTATGAATGAATTACTTCTTCCCACAAATGAGAAAATTCTACCCTCTGTGGCCCTACATCACCTTAGGAAATATTGCTGTATCTTCACACAGCAGAAAAGAGGCATCAGTACTTTTTAGGTGCAATGATCACATGTGCAACAGCAGTCTGTTTGGATGTACAAGTGTGTGTGAGTGCAGAAAAACAGCTGTGCACAGAAAAAGCAAATCTAATTTTTGCCTACTAACAGATAAGAACCTCTCAGAGTTTTCACAATCTCAGTTGGTCTCAGATTAAACTTTTCAACTCCTGTGGCTACAAATCAGATCAAGTGGCCTTCAGGGATGATGTGTTGTCTTAGCAGTACTTAGAAACTACTGCTGTAAAATAATCCCCAGTGAGAAGGTGGAAGAGGAAGAGCCAGACCCTCTTCAAATCTGAAAGGAGGCACCACTGCTGTTAATGCTATAAGGCTATATCTGTAGAATAATATTTAATACTCATATGAAGAGCATGCCTTGTGAATTTCCATCACAGGAAAAGATCTGATGTCAGAAACGCCTGCAGATGTTACTCTTTGACCACAGTGATTTAACACGTCCTTGCCAATCTTGTGCTATTCAAGAGTAACAATGTGAAATACAGTCTGGATGGTTACTTAGAACAAAAAAATCCACAATACAACATCCTCAGATCAAGCTGAACCAATGTAACTCAAAGGCGAGTTGAACTGTGAATATACTGAACTTGTGCTCATCCAAAAAATCAAAGAAAAGTTACTAATAGCTTCACCATGTTTGTTGTTGATGATCCAGTGTTTATGGCCCTCTCAGCCTACATTTATAATAGGAAAGAAGTTTTTACCTTTAATATTACAATTACTTGGCTTCAATGCTGTTGGCATCTGTTATTAGAGGGGGATAGATGGGCAGACAAATGAAACACTTGCACAAGCTTGACCACCTTAGGAAATCAGGCTTCAGAGGGGAAAGTTTGTATATAAATAGGAAAAGAAAATAACTTACACCTTTTCCGGTTGATATTTAGCCATCATTGTAGCAATGGCTCTTCTTGTATGGTTTTTTAGTGCAAAGGTAAGCTTGTCTGACGCTATTTCAGCTTTGGCACCAAGGGAGAGATTTCTGTTGGAAGTAAAAGGGAAAACACATTGACAGCGTACAACTAGAGCATAACCAAAGCACTTGTTTGATGAATGCAAGAGCTGGTTGTCTACCTAGTCTAGCGGCACTGACCCTGGCTATCCTAGTCTGCGATAAAGCATCATGCTACCTGTACCTGAGATGGGGTGGTTTTTTCACAGAGGACACGTAGCAGCCTTAAAGGTGTGTTTTCCTAACTGACTATGTTTTTGCATGTATTACAGGACAAGGATGACAGATTAATGCCATTTTGCTGACTTCAGGCAATGGGACCATTCGGTGCCGGGACAACTAAGGATGTTGCAGTCAGCTACAGCTTCCTCCCTCAGCCCTGGAGAAAGATGTGTCTGACAGACTGACAGGACCTCCTTGCCTGGGTGAGGCAGCTCCTGGGCTGCTGGGGGCTGCAGAGAAACACCCCTGGCAGATGATGGGCAAAGGCAGAAAACGTGTACGCTGCCTCAGTGACACAACGGGCCCCACCTTACTGCTGCTTGTGGCCTCCTGGCCTAGAGGAAAGGCAGCAGTAAAGTAGGACGTCACTGTGCTAAGTCTGTAACACTTGCAGTCATTTATGGTCACAGTGTAATCCACAAGATAAAATTTGAGGGTGAAAAAGGTCTCTTTCCACTAGTGTATGAGTGCTTGTATCTGTGAATGCATATATGGGCACACTGAGTAGCAGTACTAAAAATTAATATAAGGCTCAGAAATGATGGAGTGATGTAAATCACTAGCTACAGTCTGTGCTTCCAGGAAAATAAGGGGGAGGGGGTGTCAAATAAAGTTGAATTAAGGGTGCAGATTCATTACAAGCCTTTTTCTGACTGTGGATGAATGGACCCAGCATGTTCAGAGCTCCCACAGTGATTCAGCTGACCTGCTTCTTGTGCATAGTCTTTTCTGATAACAATACAGCTTCTACTTCAAACAAAACATGTAAATACCGAGGCTGCAAAGGAACTAAATTTCCATGGAGTGATGATTTAACTCCAATTTAATCCAGCAACCTACAGGAATCCCAGCTGGCACACAGTAGCCAGCAAATGACCTCGATGACTGGGTGTGCTCTAGCCTGCATGCAACAACTTTATATTCTAGGCTGTCTCTTTCAAAAACTCCATCATAAAGTCAGTTCATTAGGGCCAAAGAAGTCTCATGGGATCAGACAAAGGTCTCAACAAAATGGATCTGTGCCATTGTTACGGTATTTACACATAAAAATTGTTTGTGGCAGTTCCAGACTCTTTTAATAAGAGGACCAAGAACTTCTGTCAGTATCTCCTCATAGGTTTTCTGCCTTAACTAGGTCTGAGCATTCACTTTCCATAAATGCTAACAAGGTTGTTGTTAAGGGCAGTTCATTTGAACATCTCCATCTAAAACTGGCTAAAATTTTCTTACTTTTTCTTCCTTCCCATCAAGTCCCGTTGAAAATTCCACCTGGACATTTTAAATAATCTACTTGGTAGTGGCTCCACTACTTTTTTTTTTTTTTGAGAACTGCAGGCAACAAATGTTTTTGTGGGTAACAAAACCGACTTCTCTCTGTCTCTCTCCCTCCTACTCTCAATGTTTTGCTCTGCCATACAATAGAATTTGATGAAAAACTAAACCAAAAATGCAGCATGGAACTGTTCTACTGAGCGAATGCTTGGCAAATGATCCATCCACCTCATAGCAGCTTTAATTACCTCTGAATGGTCCATGAAAGAACTACAGTGAAATCAGCATCAAAGTCTAGAAGTCCCTGTATCATTTTCTTTCTACTGGGAGGGCTGATGGTCCATAAAGAGTTTGAATTTCCCTCTAGATCTGCTCGAGTTATATCTTCTCTTGCATAGCCCTCTAGGAACTGCAGAGCAGCCTGTAGGTGCAGAAGAGGAAAAAGTTTCAGTGCAGTGATATTCACAAGACACAGAGCTGCATTTCCCAGTCAGACAGATTTGTAAATGTTTGATTAATTGTAAGTGCAGTGGTGTGCTCTGATTGTTTTCCTCAGGTACCATCTGGGGCTTGAGATAGGAAGGGGAATCAACAAAGAATAGCCAAGCTAAAAAAGGCAAAACAAAAATGTTTGATGGCCATGTTGGCCAAAGTGAGTCTTAAATTTCATGAAGTAAACTCTGCAGAGTCTATTTAAACTTGAGTTAAAATTTTACTCTGTCTTTTGCTAAGTATCTTTCTGCACAGAAAAATGTCTGCAAAGGAAAAAGCAACTTGAACCTTGTAACTTCCAAATGGATCTAGGTTACAATATTAGTGCTATTATACATGGGCTATTTGGTAGGATCTAATGTCAAATTCTAATATCCAATTTTTGAATGGGCTAGTAGCAAGCACTTCTTTTAAAGTTATGTCTGATCAAATGCCAGTTAAATTAGCAATTAGCTCCTACTAATTACTAGATTTTTCCTGTAGAAACTTGTGAAAACTGGGCCTGTTGCTCCATGAAACACCGAGACTATGCTTAAATGCTTATGTTTTGACATTTTTATGTCAAAACATTTCTAGGCTACGCACGCTTTCTTTTGACAGCACCACCCCTCACTGGGAGGTGAAAGATGTGTGTACTCTAGGAAGGAGCATGGGGCTTAAAAGTGCTTAAGACACGGTTGTGTCCCCACAGCATGTTTTTTTTGGCAGTACACAAACAGCATCACATCTCCTGAAGGTTTGTGTCATTTAGAGGGGAGGGTTTCATTCAGACAACAGGACAACTAGGGTTTCTGCCTTCCAGGATTTTGTGGAAGGATGTCTTCATTAATGGTAGCTTGTCTCATAACCCAGCCCTGTCCTGACAAATGACGTGTCTGAACCTTTATTCATGCAAATCCTCTTTATAGAAATATCTTCCAATGGATGACAGCACTGATGACCACTTATAACTACACAAACAAAACTCACAAAAGGCCTCCATGGAAACATGCACACATTTTTAAGTTATGAGGTATTCTACATTTCACTTACAGTGTTACCCCTATAGCTTCTCAGAAATTCATTGAACTCATTCGGATCCAAACTTTTGAGCTGATTCTGCTGAGCACTCATGGTAAAAATAGGCTGGGAAACAGAAGAACACATGCTTATGGCACTCAATTCAACAAGACAAGTTTATAATCTCATTCCACTGAGATGCAAGCTACCTACAATTATCTTATATCTACCATGTGGACCTGTAGGATAATTTATTCGGTTTCCACTGCTGGCAGATTCTGGTTTTAACTTGAAAATGAAGATAATATTTTACATCAGTGATAAACTAACATGTTTTTAAATCCAAAAGCGGTAATTTGTTCAATCTTGCCAGGTACCTTGCATAAAGCAGCAGAATTCAATTCAGTGAAAGGAAGAAGAAATAGCACAAGGAAATATAGTGCAAAAAAACAGAGTTTGCTTTTAGCGTTTCTTCTTTTTTACCTGATAACCTCCTAGAGTTAGTGTGATTGATACATCTAGAGGCTTGTTGGTGATGCCTGCAACAGATTTGATTAAAGACATGAAGAGCAGTGGGAACCAGACAATACAAATCAGCAAGACGATAATCATGCCACCCATTCCATACTTCACAACTTTCTTTTTCTTCTGGCCTCTTGGTTGGGGATATCTCTGCAAAAGCAAATAGCAATATGGTAACGTCTCTTCTATCAGAGGTACACTTCATATGATTTGATGATGAATATATAACAATCTTAAGCCATCTCTTGTAATTTGCTACCTCATTTCAGGCCAGCTATTTTGAGATTTTTTTTAGCCAAACCTGCACAGATACCTGATTTCTGATGACAACAGAGAAAAGTGACAAATTAACCCAAATCAATTGCATGTCCAGTGTGAAAAATATTGTAAGCATCTGTGATTTTGATTCTTCACAACCATAAAGAATGAAGAAATTAGGTAGGATAATTTGATTTTTATTTTGTCTAAGTGCAAGCATGAACTCACAAGAACAAAATATAAAATAATAGCAGAAACAGGGATACAACAATTTGTTCCAGAAACTGCTACTGTGAGGGACCCACTTTCTTGTATTTGCATTTCCAAGAGGTTTTATATCAAAAGTCCTTAAGGAAGACTTCCACTCGTAGATCTTGAAATGCTGCAAACTATATATTGTGGGGGATGGGGGGAGCAGGAAAATTGTTTGCCAGCAATTGATATACACAATCAGTAAAATATCTGATATTGCACTACCTCCACATTCATCTCACACCTCACTTACAGTGTTTCTAATTCACAGGCTTGATCCAATCCATTTCTAGTGAATTCCACACCAACTGCAATTAACTACTGTTTAAAATTTTGTTGCTGTTTCTAAAATCTTGATACTGCTGATGTAACATCCTTCTCTTTCTTAGCTTCTGAGGACAAAAGTGACTGCTTTTCTTCTCCCTTCAAAGCAGACCAGATGGCATGTCTGTTCTGCCTTGCCTGTAATTCCTCTCCTCTGTTATTTGCCTCATGACTGAATATTCTTAATACTTTCACCATCCTGTAAAATGTCTTACTTTCACTGTAATTTATTTTGGTGTAATTCTCTTACAGGATTTAACTTTGCAGTGTTCAGTAGCCTGTCCTCCGTGCACTGCGTACCACGTGCAAAATAAAGATGCACTGTACTGCACCGCACCTCAAACACACCAGGAATCTGGCTCTCAGCATATTGTTCTTGCTTTGCAACATGAATCCATAAAGCCCTGTGAGAATATTGAATTTGTAATACAATGCTATATTTAATACCAGTTATTTACTTTTCAAAAGCAGTGTATCAAGTAATTTGTCTCATGCTACAGAATATTGTTTTCATTAAAATATCGTATCAAAATCAGCAGGGGTATATTATTTGTCTGCAGGAGATTAGTTCAGGCACCTTTAATGATGTTATAGAGTCTCAGAGAGACTCTAGCAGTCCAAGCAGTTAGGCATACCACTCAGTGAGAGAAAGAGAGAACCAAAGTACCTTGAACAACACTCATGAAGTCATGACAGAGTTATTTTGCTGTATGGCATTAGCACACACATGTCAGCTTAGACATGGAAATCTTCCCATGTCAGATCTCTGCTACACATAACGTGAGTTGTAGCGTAAAAAAAATGCGGTCAAATGGAGAGTCAGAGTAGAACTGGGTTGTTACTTCTCCGACTCCTGAAGCTCTTCAGAACTCCTTCCATTCATGGCAGAAGTGGGAGTCATAGAGAAAAAGCCTATATGCAAGATTTGTGTGCACTTTAGCTCTGAGTTAATCTAAGTGACATACTTGGAAAGTAATTGCCGTTAAGAGACAGGATTATAATAAAAGTAGAAATACGTCAGTAACACTTAAAAATAAATCCATTTCAATGCAGATGTAGAATTTCTGACTGGTTTGGTCACTCTTAAAATAATGTTTAATTTCTTTTTCAAATTGGCAAAATAAGCAAGCATATGGTTGCAATCTTTATAGCAGTTATAAAGAATCCAGAATTCGCAAGTTTAATTTGAACTGAAGCTTAAATGATTTAAAGAGACTGAAATTTCATTGAGACAAATGGTGGGTTTATCTGGCCTGCAGTTCAGTTCTGGATGTGCAGAGACTCTCCTGAGACAAAGGAGCCAGCTGAGTTCCCTCTGCAGCTACATGAATAGGGTGTCCCTGGGACCTACACTGTGGGGCATGAGCTCTTCCTTCTACTGACCTTCGTCCTCAGCTGCAGCTTCCCTGCTGCTCCAGGTTACTCATTTAGTGGTGTGTGAGACTGTGGATACCAGGACTTCCAACCCCAGCCTTGAAACCCAGGCATGCAATTAAGCCAGCAGGCACATGCTTGTGGAGTTCACGTTAATGGTGGAAAAATCAGCTGGGCACAAAAGAGAAGCCATTTAAAGTTTCACTCCTAGTGGCTGCCAACTAATGTAAAGTAATCAACAGTCTGAATATTTCTGAACACAAGTGCCAGGCATATCTTCCAACAAACTTTTTATGGTGCATTTCTCAATTATTTATGGACTCATGGTTATTTCTCTTCCCTTCTGCGTGGGGGAGAGAAGGCCTGAATCACTCATAGGGGGTGTCCTTACTTTTTCTGACTCTCGCCAGCACTTCAGGATGAATATATGAGCATAGATATCTTCAACACAGATCCAGCTGGAAAGACTGAGAGTGGTATCAGTCCAAACCCAGTCCATTACTGCTCTCAGCTCAGTCAAAAATGGAACTAGGCGGAACCTGAAGGGAGACCACAACAGATAACTTGTCAGAAATAGAGGCATCACATCCAGCAAGCACAGCAAGCGTAAATATGACAAGAGGGAGAGTTAAGACAACATGAAAAGACCTTAATGGGGTATTTTGTAAACACAAATACAATCACATCCTGAATTTGCCATAGCTCATGTTACTCTAGATCTCCTTGCCAGGCCATAAACATGCTTTTGCATCATTATGCCCAGTAATTGTGATTGAGCCACTGATGCAATAGTGCAAGACTTTCCTGTGTCTCTAAATTCCTCTGACCTGGGAGTGGAGGACATGTTTTCCACAGGATGGTGGGAATTAGTTTTATACCTCCTTACACCAAGTCTTGCATGGCATCTTTTCAGTAGGTGGGCAGCCCTCAGCTGCATATGGAACTGTGACTCAGGATTAAGCAGCAGAAGAAGGTGGAAATCAACAGGAAATCAACACACATAGGGCAGCTGTTCAAAGTGCATCATTCCCTTTCCCAGTCCCACACTTTCCTGATCAGCCACATCTCAAACAGTATTTCATGTGAGGAAAGCTTTCTTCTGTAACTTTTCCTTGGAATGCAAGAAGCCTATACTGCAAATACTGCGAAAAGGCTGAAATGATTCCATTTTTTTCTGTGAAATACCTATATACTTCAAACTGGCTTAATCACAAGACCACTGTAACAGTGTAAGTGGAGGGTGTGGTCTGCTTCTGTAAAACCACCTTTCACTCTGAGGTGACGCTATGCCTGTTCCTGGCACTAATACTCCGAACTCCTGAGAGTTTCAAATGTGCAACACGTCTCAAAGCAAACATTTCTTTTTGTGCTTACTTTTTAGTTCTTATTTCTTAGGTGTGTTGTGTTTCACTCTATTCCTTTCACCTGCTGAGGTAGATCCTGTAGACCTGCTCCAAAGGTCTCCTTGGGATTGGACACCTCACTACGTTTTAGGACTGCAGAACTAATAACATTACCTGTTTTCTAGTACAATGTGTACCCCCTATTTCTGTTCAGAAAGGTGATTTCTTAGAAGTGTTAAAAATGTCTCTTTCATAGGGGTCTGAATGGCTGACTGGTGCATCAGGCTTCTGGTTTCAGACTGGGAGATGGAATTTTATGAAGCTTGCCTTCCAGAGGTAGATTTTTCTTTTTTCTTTTGGACTACAGGGGACCTATGGCATATACAGAGCATGCTGTGCAAAATTTACTGTCTTATTTCCAGCAGCCCATGAAGAAAAGCCATGAATAACCCCAGCATTTCACTATAGCAGATCTTTATTACACAAAAGAAAGAAGAAAGGCAAAAAGTCTATGCTTACCCTTGAAATAAGAACAGGTTGACATAGTTATAACTTTTTGTGAGGAAGTTGCCAAGAACACGAGTTGGATATCCACAGCGTATCTGATAAGCTGATAAGCCAAAATAAACACATTTCACAAAATACCAGAGCTGGGCAACTGTGTTCTGGCTAAATTTCCTGTAAAGGAAAAGACAGATAAAGGAAAATGATGAGCTTTGTATCTCTGCATGACCAAATTAGCTTGAAATGCTTTTTGCTCCTGGCAGATCCCTCTTCCTGAGGTCCTGTGAAAAGCCCTTGGTTGCTGACCCCACGACAGGGTTAAAACAGTATTGGAAAGACACTGAATGAGAAAGTCTACAACCAGCATCCATTGCCACCTCGGGGCCACAGGGGAGAGACTAGGAATAGGCTCCCCAAAAAGTGAGGACTTGGGGCAGTGCCCTCTCCCTCTGGATGCTGGAGGTCCCCTGCTGCCCAACGCAGACCAGTCTTCCTCGGCCCCCATGACGGCACAACCCTCTGTGAGCCCTGGGCAGGGGCTCAATCAAGGCAGCTTTAGTGGCTATTTGTGTTCAGGGTAGCACCTCATACAGGAATTTAAGATGGAGTGACCTGTGAAAATACTTTTCACCCTTCCCTGCTTGACTCAAGTCTTATTCCAACAAATAGTTCAGAAACCTGAGTTTCGTGTATCTCTGAAGATGGAGATCCCACAACCTGTCTGAGGAACCTGCTCCAAACAACACAACAAAGTTGAACACAACTGTCAAGAGTTTCCATCATATCTAACTGGAATTTCCCTTTTTTTCCAACCTGTTTCCTCTTGTCCTGTCTGAAAATTAGCTTCTTCTCAATGCCCTATTAACAGGCAGCTGGAGACAGCTCTTCACTTTCTCTTCTCCAGACTGAACTAATCCTTAGCCTCTCCTCACTTGCCATTTCTGGTTGCCATTCAATAGCCCAGTGGATCTGGGCCCAGCAGATACCTCATGATAGACAGGATTTGTCAGCCAGCTATAATCCAATATTTTCAATTAAATCCTGCAGAAGTATTTTCATTAAAAAATTAGCAGGGGTTTCTAAGACTCAATTTGACTTAGAAGGAATATAGGATGTTTCAGATGTAGATTTGATATTGACAACTCGATATAGATTTTCCAAAAGCACAGAAAAAGTCAAAATTATTTTATTTCATAACAATTCTCAATGTGCAGTAGATGAGAGATCAATTTGAAAAATGAATTTTTTTTTTTCCTAAATTTTGGCACAATTGCTACTGCACTGAGGAAAAATAAAACATTTATTTTTGAGAGAAAGTGAGACTTTTCTTTACACTATAAACCTATTTTGTTTTTCTCAGTGAAATAACTTGACTGTGAATGAAGTGTAATGTGCCCAGGTGACACACTTGATTTCCATGGACAGTCAGTGGAGTGAGGGAAATACTTCAAGGCAACTTGAAGTAGGAAGAGGGGAGTTAGCCAAACACTAGGGAGGGAACCTTAACACCTCTGCACTGCAGACTGCAGTGGTCAGTGCCCTGTGCCATGAAATGGGAAATGTCAGATTTGGGAGTGAACCTGACCAGGCAAGTGACACAAAATTTCATGCATCGGGTGACCACCTCCACATCACCTCCAAAGCCAAGTGGCAGGAGCACGGGAGGAGAAATTTGCTCTTCAGAACAGATACATATTTGAGACATTCCTGAGTTTAAGGAGATTTAAATGCACAGTTCACACATTTCAGGAAAGTGCGAAGTTATAAGTTGCTCTGAGGGAGACATTTTCTACTCGCTCTTCTAAAGCAGCATGCAGCAGTCTTGGGAGCAGGGAATTGGATCAGAGGCCAACATTGTCTCAGCTGAAGGCTCTAATCACTCAATTATAGGCAATTTCTCTTTCACCTGCTTGCATTTTGGCCTAAATTGAGAATATTTCTGTACATATATAACTAATTCTTCCTCAAACTTTTACTGGCCACAGTTACTGCTGTGGAAATGCATTCCAACTTTCTGCTTAGAAAAGAGACGAAGAAGAAACTTGGTCATGGTTCCAAAGCCTAGCCATAAACATCTCCAATTTAAATACAAACACCTTGATAGAGCATTAGTATTCAACCCCTATTGTTTGTTTAGAAGGGTTATACCTTTCTGTCACTCCAGGCAAGATAAAGAACATCCAGAAATGTATTCCGAAAACAAGGATGACCTGGAAGATGACTTTTCCCATGACAGTCTTTTTGAGGTAAAGTGCTCGATCTACCACCATGGTACCAAACTGAATGAGCACCATCACCAAAAATGCCTCTGGGACCTGGTCCTCTGATAATGAAGAGGTGATATCTGCTGCAGCAGAGTGTTTCTGAAAAGCAAAATATAAGGGTGGTCAAGGAAGAAGGACACTTGCATGATACTTAGAATCTACAACGTGCAAATCCTGCTGAGGATTTACAGATAGATGCCTCTGTGACATACCCCAAAAGCCCAAAATCCAAACACAATAATGATGAAGTCCACTGTATCTGCGAGGAACATCAGCACATACACATCAGTCACTGCACTGTAGTCTGGATGAATAAGATTGTAGAAAAACTGTCTGATGGGCACGTACACCTGGAGAGTCCTAAAACAACATAGACCACAATGTGATTTAACAGCACATAACTTGCACTGAAGAGAGTAAAGGCTGTGTGGCATGATTAATATTTTTAAAGATATCTAAGATCTACTCTGACAGCCTTCATAGGACTGCAGAGACACCAGTCCTTTGTTCTAATTGCTTCCAAACCACTGTATTAGGATTTGTTCAGTAGAAATATACATAGCCAACCAAGTTCACATGAGATGTTTAGCTTTTTTATCAGGCAGATGCTATTTGAACAACTGCTGATTTGTCTGATGTTCATCTGGTGGGACAGCTGCATACAACTAACACTTGAATTAACATCAGTAGTAGCCTTCTCCCTTTAAAATGCTGGCTTACTGCTTTACTGTTTGGAACCTCCCCCCAAACCCACATAACTCCTCATATTGCTCACTTTTTAACTGTAAAAGCCTTGACTTTGATCATTTGTTCTCGAAACTTTTCCATGAGAAGCTCTTTTCTAGATTTTTGCTTGATGCTTAACACACTGCTTCCCTTCTGACTGCTGTTCCGTGTACTGGTACTTCCTGGAAAAAAAGGAGGGAAGGAGAAGTCAATTCAAAAGAAGAGTTTAAATACTAAAGCTAGAAAGTAATAAACCTTGAGACTTCCATCTCATATGACTCCCACATTTGAAAGAAGCTTTGAAATGAATTCTTCTGCTTTTTTTCCCCCAGTATGATGAAATCTTGAGAGCATCCAGTAAAGGTTTAATCACTGGCAGATCAAAACTTGATTAATAGCTGTTAAAAGAGAAGACTAGTGATAAAAGCAAGTATTTGACTGATCTGACTCAATCACCTCAATTGGAATTATATACATTTAGACTAGAATACCCCTGCCCTTTTTACAAGATGGGACATGTAACCTGTTTCAATATACCTAATAAAAACATTTTCTCAGTTCAAGTGTCTACAAATGTAGATATGAAAAATACATATGCTTTGCATTCCCTCTAGCTGGAGATTATGCTGGACCAGAATTTCTGGATCTAGGCCACATTGAGCATTCCTTTCCCAGATTTTGGATAATGTCATTTTAAAAACGTAATGAATCAAAAAGTATGGCTCTCCATTTGAACTTTAGGCAGGCTTGGAGTGTGTTCAAACATGAAGATACATTGGTTCATATCCTATTTCATCACTGAGAAGCAGCAGCTTTCAGTAGCCCTTGGGAGCTCTGCAGCAGCCAGCCCAAGGTTTCAGTAGAATGATCCTATGGGAAATGAACATTTGCTCTTCAAATCCCAGAAATGCCATGACATTTACCTCTCTTAGATCTGTGTGAGGAGAAGCTGGACCTGTGAGAAAGCTGGGATATGCTGCTAGAACTCTTCCTCCTGATGGCAGTCTGCTGCTCAGGGAAGTGGACATGGATGGACTCCACTGATGCAGCAAGATTGACAGATTTCAAAGAGGCAGAAGAGTCTCTCCTGCCTTCTGTCAGAGAGAGCTCATCATCAGTATCCTCTTTATTACTGGAGCCATCTCCTTTCTCATCTTCATCCCAAAGTCCATGGCACTGGTGGAAAAACAAGAAGAGAACATATCAAGCCTGTATTTCTGTCACAGTATCACAGGCATTGCTCAGCTCAGTCACATGTTCACAAGGGAGAAGACAAATTCAATGTGTCGGGATATCATAGAAACACTTAGGCTGCAGAAGCTCTTCAAGATCATCAGTTCAACTGTTAACCCAGCACTGCCAAGTCCACCACTAAATCACATCCCTCAGCGCCACATCTAAATGCCTTTAAACACTTCCAGGGGTAGTGACTCAACCACTTCCCTGGGCAGCCACTTTAAATGCTCAGTAACCCTTTGGAAGAATTTTTTCCTGATATCCAAATGAATGACTTCTTTATATCACATGAGTGACTTAAAAAATGGAAACTAAAAATTAATATATAATAAGAAACTACCTGAACCCAGATTACCTTTAAAATGGATCTGTGGAAGAATAAAGCAAGAAGCTGAACAAGATCATAGTGCACATAACCCTCTTTCTTCTCAATGCCAATAATATTGGGTGGATGGTAAGGTTTATCTTTTGTGTAATCCACATGTTTATTCCAAGGAAAGAAGCCAAACTGGAAGAAGTATTTGATGACAATGGCCACCTGTTCGAAAACACAACAGACTTGGTGTGTTTTATAAGCATGTCAGATATAATAGCCTCATGACAATAAGAGGGATAAAATATGACTACTTTGTCCATTTTATAAGAACATAAACAAGCATGTTCATTACTACACAGGAATAACACTTCACATTTCTTCAGTAATAACATCAATCAACATTCACCAACAGATGATACTCAGTGGTACTTGAGATACCACAAGCAATGAATTCTGACTCTTGATTAACAATTACATAGCAACAGTTTGCAAATGGTCTGTTCTTGTGAGAACTGCTTTACATGCCAGGAAGGATATTGCTCATTGCAATGAAGTAAATAACAAACAAGATCATTCCATATCACAAAAGTTGCTGAGGGCTTTAGCAAATATTTGTTTTACTGTGAAGGGCCGAAGGCCCACCCCTGATCCTAGAGATCAAAACCAGAAAAGGGACCATGCAAAGCTTACAACTTCAGTTTTCTGTGTTAGACATGGGCTTGCACAGCCAGCAGCATACCTCAGTGTAGACAATGGCTGTCATCCAGAAGCGTTTGCTTGGCCGAGGAACAGACAGCATGGCCCACAGGAATATAAGGATGGGAAGCACCAGGGTTATCATGGAGGCAGAGATCATGTGGTTTAGGATGATCACAAAATAGCACACCATTTCTGACCGGGCCACCAGCGTATTGTACAGGGCATAAATAAGGAGCAAGACTCGAGGCTGACCAACATAGAACTTCTCTGACTCCTCCAGCTCGTCATCATGAAACATCCTGTGAGGAGCAGAGTACCACAAATGAACTGCACATGGACTTCACAAAAAGCTGCTCTTCAAATTGCTGCTATTTTTCCTTTTGAAAAGTATTAAATTCTCCTGCTTAGTCCAATGGAAGAAAAAAAACCAGAGGGATTTGGTATTATAATCAAATAGCCTGATGTCTAAGCTCAGAAAACAGGAATTTCAAGCAAAATAACTAGAAGCACTGCTTTGCTGTTTTTTAATTTACCCAGAAAGAGAATTGGCCTGGCCTAAGAACTTCTACAAACATGGCTTTCCTACAGCTTCCCAACCAACATATCTCATGCAAATCACCCAAGACTGGTGTGGATTCACATCTGATTTATCAACACAGATAGAAATTTGGAGAAAAACCAGAGTTACATCATAAGACCTATATTATGAATCATCCAGGGGCATAAGATGAGAACATAATAAATGCCCTTGAGCATTAGATGTGTCCAATCTTCTCATTATATGACTCAAATAAATATAAAAGGCAGTGACTTTCATACACATTCATAATTCTCTCTGCTTTTCATAAAGTTTCCTGGCCTAAGAAGAGATCTTACTGAAAAGCAAAAATTCCTATGGAAAACCAGAAGGCAAGACATTGCATCTGACAAAGTCAAATTTATACACATTCTCTCTCTCTCTCTCTGGGTGCGGTCAGGCTGAAAGGCAGTTCCATGGTTTAAGATTTTGCCCCTGCATTTGGGGAAGCCCTCCCCAACTGAGTCAGGCCAGAAAGCAGCTAAAGAAGTGCAGTGGCACCATCCCCACCTCAGTGCTGGTTGTGCTACTGAGCACAGTGTCTAAGGGGCAAAGAAGGGAACATCCTCTCCCTTATGAAAGCACCTAGCAAGGTGATGTCTCTACATAACTCTCAGATCCCACTGGATTAAACAAAAACTGCCAAAGGTCAGAGTTTCCCTTACAGTAATCCAAAACAATTAAAGGGGAAACATTTTCCCAGATAGCCCTGGAGGAAACTCATTTGAAATCACAGCTGCCTGGAGAAGAGAAGCCCTCTCCACAAAGAATATTTAGAAAAGCCCTTGACCCCAAGACAATTGCAGCACAGAAATTCAATGCTAATCAAAGCAATTAAATATGGTATCTAGGGAGAAAGCAGAGATTCCTTCCAAGATGAATTTGAGTCACTTCAGAAATCTGTAATTAGAACAACTGCACAGGAAATGAGCTTCTTCCTTTAAACCAAACTTAGCACAAGGTCTGTATCAGAAACTGCAGGCTAGTTCTGAGACAAAAACCCCAAGTAATGACAAAACTTCACACATTGTGACTAATAATTTTTCCCGGTCGAGGATTCTTACTTGTTCATGAGCAGCTCACTAGCTGTTAGCTCGTGCGTCAATGGGGGGAGAATCGTGTCAAGTTTGTCTGTCCGACTGTCGTCTGGGCTCACCATCATGAGGCTCTTACCCACTGAGTCATCTGGGGAGCCAAAGGGAAGATGTTCAAAGCTGACAGCTTTGCTATAGGAAGGAGGAGCTTCTGCATTGCTATCCACTGTGGAGTACAATGGCACATCGGTATCGGGAGTATACGCAGCTCCTTCTGAATCCAGGCTATAATCTTCCACCTCCTCTTCCTCCAGCCTTGATGCAGAATGAGCTCCTTCTTCCTCATGCTCCCCTTCTACCTCCTCAATGGTTTCTGTGGTCCCCTGACGGGAATAGAGCATGGTGACCTGCGTAGGTTCACTGTTGGAGATGGATGAAGAGAGTGAGCTGAGGTTTACAAGACCCATGATCAAGCAAAGTTTGTTAGTTGTACCTTTATGCAGACAGCTGAGCAACCTCATTGCATTCCCAGGCCTTCAAAGTTCATATGATTGGGTAGAAAAGATATCACCCTGATCTCCTCTTACACAGACGGAACATCTGGGTCCATCTGTTCCCTGAAGGAAATCTCACTGAACTCACAATGATTCACCATCTTCTAACACCAGCAAAGGGCAAATTAATATTATCGACAAGAGAAACTACACTACCTTTCTGAAAGTAACTCAAACATTTCTGAACAGAGTCAACACTTGCTATTACATCTATTTAAGACATGCTCCACAGTGAAGGATAGGCAGCCATGGGACTGCTTCTAAATATAGTGCTTTTAACAACCACTGTATGAGTGTTGTATACAATTGGAACATGAACTGAACATTCACATATCAACTCTGATTCAAAAATAAAAGAACATATAAATTGCTAGCTTGAAGAAATACAAACCAAATTATAAAACTGTTCCATTAACAGGGTATCTTGCTTACCTTTAGATTTCCCTGTGTTCTTCAACACAGTCTTCCTTTTTACTTTACCTGCCTGCTTTACTTCTGTATGTACCTATTTCCTTATTCAGCTGTCTGATGCACTCTGATCAGTTCTTTGCTTGATTCATCTTCCTTGCTGCTGGCTTTGCATAGACTCGTAGAATGGTTTGGGTAGGAAAGTACCTTAAAGATTATCTAGGTCCAGCCCCCCTGCCATGGGCAGGGACATCTTCCACTGGACCAAGTTGCTCAGAGCCCCATCCAACCTGACCTTGAACATTTCCAGGGATGCAACATCCACAACTTCTCTGGGCAACCTGTGGCAGTGTCTCACCACCCTCTGAATGAAGAATTTCTTCTTAATATCTAACCTAAACTTGCCCTCTTTTAATGTAAAGCCTATCACTCCATACCCTGTAAAAAGTCTCTCTCTATCTCTTGTGTAGCCATCCTTTAAATACTGGAAGTTCGCTCTGTGGTTTCCCTGGAACCTTTTCTTCTCCAGGATGAACACCTCTCTCAGCCTGTCTCCATAAGAGGGGTGCTCCAGCCCTCTGATCACATTTGTGGCCCTCTCTCTCAAGTATTTTTTTACCTCTCTCCTTGAACATCACTCTTTCTCTTTTTAGTCTCATTCCACTCCACAGCCTAGACATCAGGCACCAACTCAGTGTCCTTGTTGGCTGCATATCCCTGTATCTCACAGAGATAAATTAAGATTTCACGTAGCTCCTATGAAATTACTGGGGCCATATTTTCACATAAACTATAACATTTTAGAGAAAACTGGCACTGGCAAAGCCATTGGCACTACCATCTTCTGCCAAAATCAAAAATTAAGTTTCCTTTTTTTTTTTCTTTTACACTGCTTCCAAACTTATTGTGGCTATGTTAGATCTCTTTATTTGTAGCAGAGTTTTAGTTAGAAAATGCAACACTTATGATGATATGTGTTTGGATGATTCACAGTAGTACTCATCCTGGTTAAAATCTACAAAAAACATAGAATCCCAAAATTTCAAAACTGATTACTCCAAAAATTTGTCAAACACTTTCAACACTGAAAAACAATGATGCAAAATGACATAAAATTTCAGATTTACAATATTTATAAAATGAGTTGAAACAGTGCTTCCCAATGTCATGTAAATCCCTGGGTTTTACCTGCTAAAAAGTGAGTGAACAGCTCTGAACAATTTTCTCTTGCACTGGATATTAATATTGTTTCCTATTTTTCATAACTATTTTCCCTTTCTTAATTCCAGCACCTTACTGTAAATCAATGGTAAAGCAATCAAAACATATTTAGAAATCTTTCCTGTATGGACAAAAAAAAAAAATTGAAAAACCAGCACAATGGTGCCTATCTTAGTTTCTAAAATTACACATCTCAGTCCTTATTTAGGAAAACTGATTAGCTGAGAAACTTAACTTCCAGCTTCCAATTTAAAAACAACCATCAGTTCAGTAACTCTGAAAATAAGACACTTTTTTAGCTGAATAAATACAGACTTTAGCCTGTTTTTATACACCCAGCAAAATGTTATGGAACGACTTTGAAAAATACATAAATTGAGGATGAAAACAAAAACAAAACAAAAAAACAGAACAAGAAGTGAAACAGCAAATGAATCCTAGAGTATGATCCTGACTTTGAATCTCAGAACCGTGCCACGACACAGGAGGGCGTAAAGCTTCCTTTAACCATGCAAACCACTCTGCACACCATGTGTCTGCAAACACAGATCCGCGTACACTGCAGTCAGAACAATGGTATGGGTAAACGAGTGAACAAAGCATGCATGAGTTAAGCACCTTGACACTATACTGCCACTGTCAGCTGATGAGGAGGACATATCCATGCTCTGCATTTTACGAAGCCTAGGTCGAGCGCGCTCACTTGTTTTAGGAACAGAGTCTGGTCCATCTAAATCATCAAGGGTTGACTGCCTTGAGAACAGCATGGTTGCTTCAGTGTAGCAGCTACAGCAGCGCAAACAGTTATAGAGACAGTGTTAAATACAAATGGTAGTATGATACACATGGTTCAGTAAACGAATACGCTCGCCATGCAGCTAAACACTGACAAAGTGTGAGAAAGAAGGTTCAGAGAGAAGATAAGGATTTGTTTAGAGTCACCGCGGAAGCACATTTCTATGCACAGGTTGGTCATGGTCAATTTCACATAGGGGCTATAGAAGGCCATCTGTTCACTATTCAAGCAGTTATGGAACCAACATAGTGCTCTACATGCTTTCCAGGGGAGCAGACTTACATATGTGAGCAGGTTTTATTTTGTTTGTTAACCCCTGAAATTTCCAGATTCCAAAAAGATGTTTTGGAAAGGGACCTTCTCAGTACAAATTCTATTTTATTAATGATATACTGTGCTGAACCTTTTTACACAGGTACAAGCCAATTTCCTAAAAAAGCCCTTAAAACGGAGTAAACTCATATTCCACAAGTAGAAAAATAGCTGTCAGACATTGGCTAATCCTCTTTCCAAACCAAAGAGCCAAATCGGATATGTTACTTAGCCAATAAATGCATGCCAAATATAACTTGCTCTGCATGGGATGGCTTTTATTTTGATATTTACTAGGAAGCTCTGGTGATTCTTTCCAGAAGATTTCATTGATTTCAATCACAGTATTTCAAAATTGGTAACATGTGCATCTTGAAATAAAGAACAGATATAATAAACCCTTATCTCCTTTCACTTATCAAATACAACAGGACACCAGAGACATACACAATACATTGAGCATTCATGTGTAATTGGAGAAAAGAAGAACTGGATGAGTTATGAGAAAGAAAGTACATAATTAAATACAAGCATTTAACAGAGCAACAGGAAAGAAGCAAATACATTAATGAGATATGGTAGGTAAAAAGATGATTTCTCCTGTAAAAATCTTTGACAAACACAGATGTCAATGAAATGAGTTGAGTGGCCTGGTGTTTTAACACATGCAGTGACCTGCCTTAGTCTCTCAGATAGAATGAAAGAAAAGACCCCAAAATTCAGGATTTACACTCTACTTTTCTTCTTTTGACTCCATCTGTATCACACCTGAAAAGTGGCAGCAGGGGATTTGATTCCTTAGCAAGCATTATATTTGTCCAGGAGTACAGAGAATTGGGAAAGAGGTCAGAAAGGAAGGGCAATGGCGTTTTCCACATTCCTTTGGTCTTGCTAGGTTGAAGTGAGGAAAAAAATCTGCTGGCATGAAGTTATAGTCTGCAATTGTTGCCTTTAGGAAAATGAAGGGGAAAGAACAAAATATGTGGAGAGAAGAAGCAGTTATTCTTAGTCCTACCCCCGTTGATGATCTTTTTTGACAGAATGGCTTTTTTCACTGAGGCTAAAAGCATCCCTTGGCCTTTGACCAGAAGAAAAGAATCACCAAGATACCAACAGTATTGTGAAATATTTTCCTTAAGAACCGCCTCAATGGCAGGGGCACCTCTGTCCTGCCAGTTCACTTGGCGAAAACCCTTTACAAGCAACTTCATTATTTCTGTGTGTGCACAAAGGCACACAAGGCCCTCCAGACAAAACCTGGAGGGCTGTCTGCATGGTGTGTGGTTTATGATATGGGACCAGGAGGTCTGCCCTGGAGGTGTGATTCAGCAGCATGGGAGTCAGTTGAAGCTCCGTGCTTCTAACTAAGGGGGCTCTTGAGGGAGGAGGTTTCCCTCTGCACATGCACACATGGAATATAGCCAGGCTGTTGTTCTATCAGTGAGGTGTTGGTGCTAAAATATGGGAAGATGGCAGCAAGGAGACAATACAGTTTTGCAGATGAACTTTCTGTCTATGTGCTCCGATGTTTTATGCATGTGTTATTTTAGGTCTCAAGGGCTGAGTTTATTCTTTTGAAGAGCAACACCCAATACTAAGGTGTTGAAGGATTTTAAATGCAGACATAGTTCAAAGGGAACTGTCCAAGGGCCTTAAGCAGAGCAGCTGTTCATGTTCACATGCCCACTCATATATTTTCAACGGAAGAAACATATGCCAGCTGCCCTCCTAAACGTGCCAGCTCTCACCTCGCTCCCAGAAAAATCAAAGGAAAAACATCTATTAATCCCAACAGATAAAAACACTTGTCGGGACGAGTGCCTGCAACGTTTAGTTTAAAGCTGTTTTAAATGAAAAATGAATCATCAGAGTAATTACTGACTGAGCAGCTGCACTGTATCCTCGAGTATCAGGAGATGTGTATGAGTCGACACCTGTAGCACAGTCTGTGTATCCTTTATGTGCTTCAGGAACATGCTTCTGAAGGTGGAGGAAATGAGAACACCAATGAAGTGGAGAGATTCACACTAAGCAAAGCTGATGTTGACTCAGGTCATTGCCTATCACATAAATTTGATCCAAGCATGTCTTCCTGAGTGACTTTTTGAATTTGTGTTTTTGGAGACCTTGAAAGCATTAGCTTCTTGAAATCATACAATGACTAGGTTTTTTAAATTGAATGCTCATTAAAAACCCTGAGTTCAAACATTTTATATAAAGTTGATCAGGTATCCATTTTAAATAGGGATACATATATAGCAGAGATGTTTTTATCCTCAGTGAGTGAGAAATTTTTAAGTTTATGACTTTTTTTTTGCTAAACAAATGTACCCTTCCCAAAGGGTAAATTATTAGCCTAGTGGGTGAATTAGACTTTTTTCTGGGGGTTTTTTTCTGCCCATGGGCTAATTACTAACTGGCATTATCTGTTTGGACTACTACTACATTGCCCATGCCTCCAAGAAAACATCCCAATCAATCCCTAGCAATCACAGGCCTAAACTGGACTTTCATCCAGCCCAAACAGGGGTTCTCCTTTCATCCTTCCTTCTGCTTCCCTAGGCAAAAGTTACCTCTCCAGTACTCCCTGGCTCAAGCCCCGTTCTCCCTTCTAGTAAGGGAAGCACAGATAAAAGGTGGTGTTCTTAAACAGCCTGAGAGGTGTTTAAGCTCCTCCTCCTTCAGCTCCTATAAAAGTCTACACAAAGGTAGAGTCAGGAACTGAAAACTTTATTTGTGATGCACAAAAATGAATATAAACTGAATTGGATACAAACCTCAGATAACCTGAAATCTGACTTAGCACCTGTGTCTAGCTGCTATTACCTAACTGTAGGCAAAGCCCCATAAAGGCAGCCAACTAGTTTTAGTAAATTCCCAATTATCTTATGGAAATTCACGGGCTGTTTAACCGAACAAACAGGTCATCAGTCGAATTGAAACAAACTGCAGCAAATGCTCTGCCATGCTAAATCCCAATCCCTCCCAGTGGTGTTCCTCAAAGAGCCTGGTAAGGAACAGCATCAGTCTCTTCTCCTCCTCGCCCATATGAACTTTGTACTCTGCCTTTAGGATACATGAGAGTATTTATACAGAAAGAGAAACCAAACAAATACCTTATGAATACCTCATACTTTCTACTGTGTAGAAAAATGACTGAGAATAAATGACAGCCTTACTAAAAGAGAAAACCCCAAAACGGATACTCTACAGAAGTCCATTTAGAGCTTTATCCAGGCTAAGAAACAACATCCTTGGATTAGACTTATGATGGTCAGCCCTGAAATTTCACAAGAAATTTACAGCTCCTGCAGCTGATCAGGAGGGTTTTTCTCTTTGGCTATCCAGTGTTTACCTACAGTAATTCCTATCCTGAGCACTGAGGATTATGTCGTCTTATAATGGAATAGCTTCTGTGCTTCAGCATTCCTGTGTGCTTCCAGATGTGTTCACCTTACTCAGGGACCTAATGTCCATTACAGAATTTTCAGTAGTGCAACCAAAGGATAAGCAGAACAGAAACCCTCTACCCCTTCCCAAAAGTTTTCCATTGCAACCTGAGATCCATGATCACCGGGATGCTTTAGATTTAGTTAGTCACTTCTACATTTACTGGAAATCATTACTTTAAAATATAAACTGCCACCTGCTCTTGTTTGGGCAATTTTTAAAAAAAAAAAATCAATCAATAAACTCATAAGTTCAAAACATTTCACTTTTCTAAAAAATGTCATAGACACTTCTGTAATCCCTTGAAGAGATATGCAAGAGTGCACCAATAGACAGATGGCATTATCATTCAATCAACAGACTCATTATTGCTTCCTCTATTATTATAGCAGATGTCCACAATTTATAATACTCAGTGCAAGAATATTTGATTGTTCATAACCAGAAAGAGAATTTGAGATTAGAGAAATCAGTCATAACTCTGCCTTTGCTATTTCTTTGTTTATAAACCCTGTGACTTCTTCAAAGGAAATGGAGATAACAGAAACCCGTGTGAAAGATTTAACTTTTTCTGTTGCAAAGCAGCGCCAGAGAATCACTGAATTCTCTGAGTTTGAAAAGAGATTTTAAATGTGCAATTGTGCTTAAAGCTGGGTGAAAAATGGGTGGTTATTCCGGAAAAAAAAGAAAAAGACACAAGTAGAGCTCAACATTGGATGCCATCTCATTGAAGTGGCAGAATCTATACATGAAAATGACAAGATTTATTTTTCTTTTTTATAATTCATTTTAGAATTCTCTTCCTTTTGTTTATGGTTAAAGTTCCTGCTAATGACTGTATAGTAATGATAACTTCTATCTACAGTAAATAGGGCAACTAAAAACTATTTAATGAAAGCAGGACTGATACTGCTATTAGTTCTTTAGGTGAGACTGAGCTTTGTGGAGTTAAAATCTGCCCTGCAGATATCGAAGTGGGTCTAAGTGAGCCGGTAACAGAATATGACTTTACTTTTTTCTCACATCATTTGACTCCTGTAAAACTTTGAGACAAAACACAAAGGTGTTGCTCAGTTGGGCAACAAGCCACTGAGAAAGATTTGCTCAGATTTAGTGTTTTTACTGGAGTGAACCTCTCAAAAGCCAGTGCTCACTGAAGAGCAATTTGTGGACATTTTGTTCAAGCATAATTCTCACAGGCACTCTCTTACCCTTGCTTTTCAATACTATCAGAAAGGAAGACAACCCCTCTTTATTTTCAGTCTGCCGATATCTACCCATATGTTCTTAGAAAAAGCTATGTATAATTTACTGTACACAGAAGTTTCTGAGTCTGCTGGGAGTATCAAACACAATATGATACTGCCGCAGTTCACAGAAGGAGACAGCAGAAGGCCATGGATTATGAAACAGCTGGATTTCCAAAGCCCTCCCTTCTCCCCCTCATGTTATACAAATTCTACAGTATCTTAAAAGTCAAGAACACCAGGGACACGGTGGGAACAGACTGCCTCTGTAAAAGAAGGAAGTGAATGTGTGTGCCTCTGTGTGCATGAAGCAGCAGGAGCAGGCAGTAATTTTGGCAAGGGACTTGGCGGCATCCGTTTTCAGAAAAGAATGAGGAAGGTGGTTTTCCTGAATTAGTTTGGGTACTGGATTAACAACCATATAGCTCTGCTGGACTGTAATCATGGCAGTTGGGAAACCAGGCTCTTCAGGTGGTTTTTGCCCTGTGGGTATGAGAGGGGATTTTATTCTTTTAAATGCAGAATCTTTCAATGGAAAGCCTTTTCTGATTTGTGAACAACAGACAACAATTTATTTTATAAAGACAAAATATTTGCAATGAATGATCCCTCGACAAATTACATGCCTGAAACCATTATCACAGAAACATCCTCAGCACCTCTTATGTTCCACTGCTTTTCACAAGAACAGAATGCCAATGCCAATGACTCCTAATTCTAGGGGAAACTAAAAGCAGTGAGGTAGCCATGCAGTGGAAAAGAAGTTAAGCCAACAACTGAGTCCATCACTATTAAGGAATAGTAACATATAGTAGTTTTCACTATTAAGATGGCATAGAAAAATCAAAATAGAATTCAGCATTGATTAGAAAGCTCATCAGTGCTCAGACAGTATCTAATATTACACCTACTGCATGATCCCTCTGTCTTTCACAGAATCAAATTAAATCAATACCTGGAGATGCTGTCACGAGATGCTGCTGAATCTAAACTATCCATTCTTTCAGATGCTTGCAAACCAGAAGCTTGACTGGGATTTTTATCAATTGAGTCCAGTCCTGACTCCTCAGAAAGTTTCATCATATGGTTCTGGTAATACAAATGGATGCTCTCCCGTGTTGGAACATTTCCCTGTGGAAGAGAGTAGAGGTTGATGTACATGGCCAGGGGGAGGTGTATTCTTTGAGGCAGCAGTTTCTTCTGTCATTTGGCAAGTAACAGATTAAGGACTGTGCAAGCATCTTCCTAGTAAATAGCAAACTCCCACCCGTAGTTCCTTTTCAGAGTGCAAGTCAGATTCTAACTTAAACTACCATGGCCCAAAGTGATTGGTTTTCAAGCAAGACTGGAGCAACCCACGTGGTTTCAGGCTATATTTAGCCACCACAACTCTCCTGGATGGACTGCAGATCCTTCAGCATGGGAATGAGGAGTGGACTGTGCCCACGACTCAGTGTGTACTCCAGCAACTTTTGATGGATCTCTTTTAGATAGCTTTACTGACTCCCAGAACAACCATTAGTGGTCAGAAGCAGAATTTTTAAACAGAAAAAAACCCAAGAAACGGTTCACGTACAAACTGATCTAGATATTAATTAGTGTCCCAAAATCAAAATTTATTCATGAATTATGGACACAGATGGAAAACCATGAAAAAAACACTGAAGACCTTTGCTCTTTCTCTGTGACTTCACAATCAAGCTAGTTTGAAAGGATAGTTTTATTAACTGTCAGACCAGATCTGGGCACGGAACCAAGTCTTTCTGGCTGTGATATTGTAATTAGAATTCTAAAGGTGCATCATAAGAATAAAACTGAGAATTTTCTGTTCTTAGGCAGAAACACATCCAACTCATTCCACTAGTGGTTGCATTGACTTCAGATGATACACTGAGAGGGGAGATTGCTATTCTTGAACAGTAATTTTTCTAACCTATAATGAAGCCTTATGCAAGGACTTTTTCCAGCTAAGTTAATAAAAGTAGTCTAAAATGTTGCCTGTATTTCCTTTACTAATTTTAATAATTTCCAGTATTTCAATTCTGGTCCTCTACAGTGTCCCAAAACTACAATACTCGAAATCTGATGTTTTGTGAAAAAAAAAAAAAAAAAAAAAAAATCTTTAGAACAAAATTTGATACTCAGGTTTTTAATCAGGTATGTTTGTGTACAAGCTGTGTTGCTTCTGCAGTGATAAATGTTGGTGCCATTATAACATCCTGACTCTGAAATGATGGCACAAGTTACATTTTAGCTTCACTGCAGGCCTGGCATAAAGGATAAGAGTTGTATCATCTACTTGCATTTGGAAGATCTAAATACATTTCTAGTTACACTAACAACATTAATCGCTGCTAATAATGGGTTTTGCTAATGTGCAGCTACCTTGTGAAGGACCACATAGCTTCATTCTCACTGAAGAAATGTATGCCTGTATGTTGTCAGTCATTTTTAGTGCAAGCGGAGCTACAAGAAGAGTGAAATATGCAGACTGAGGTAGTTTTTGAGCTGTTTAAAATACCATGCCTTCTCCTCCCTTCTTGAATCTATCATGTCCCCTCAGAACCACACTGTACTACAGAAGTGTTTCAGCCAAAACCTTACATCAACCTCTCAAAGAATTATTTTTCCCATAATTTGTTCTGTGTCCAGGTAATAAATCAAATAATTTATTATTTACGGATTTATAAACCAGCAGGCAGTAAAAATGTCCAGACTTATTTTTAAAATGCATGTGTATGTGAGATTTTCATAATTTTCCTCCTCACTGCCGCGATCTGAAAAGACAGCCTTTCATTTTTCACCAAGCTGGAAATGGCATTAGCAGACAAAAGAGACTGAAGGTGTTACCTTCTTAATCTCCCTGGTCAGCATACAGCGCTCGATCCTGAGCACAGTGGAGATATCGATGTGTTCTCTGGAGATGGAGTTAAGCCAAGCTGTAAAACTGTCCAGCGTTGCCAGGAAAAGAACCCAAGTAAACTTCAAGATATTAAATATCCTCTTGATGATGTTATCTAAGGGAGAGAAAAAGCAACAGAGAGTTAGTGAACACAAATATCTTTTATTGTACTTTTGCCTGGAGTTCGATTCATTTTTCTTTTATTGTCTAATAATAATATACCAGGCTGCGAGACCCTGTCATACTAAGGAATCTTTGAAGATGGCTTGAGACCTTTTGGCTGTCTGGACTATTTTCCTGACTGTATGTCTGCATATGGCTTATCATCTGGAATCCCTTTTCCACCCTGTGAGTCCTTGGTCCTGCAATCGTTAGTCATATAAACAGTTCCTGATTTTAGAGGGACACTGTATGCATGGGTCTGTAAAATGAAACCCAAGGATTTGGGCATCTCCTGAGAGCATTCAACATCCCCAGGTCCTGTGATCTGAACAAGCGCTCAGTCCATGTGTTGAGCTCAACTTCTTCAGTGTCTAATTACTTGTGAGTGTTTCTCTCTGTACAAACTTTGCCTTTTGTGCTTGAACCTTGCTAAGCTGAGCTCTAAGTCTAACCTGCCTAAACAGTCTTTGAATGTGACCTCACATTACTTTGAATCACACTTCTCTGTATTTACTGTTTTCAAAGTCTCTGTTTGTTTAAGTAGGCTGCACTGTGCCATCAGTGATCTCAGATCAACAAGCACAACTAGGACAAGTAATAATTATAAAACTTTATTCTTGCACCATGTTGGCAAAAGAGTACACTTTCCCATGAATAAGGCTTATGGGTGTATACCAACAACAGTAGCTTTATTTTGCTCAGCACGTCTCAAGTTAATTTCTCATTTCAATAGTTCATTTGGCATTAATAATGGTATTTCTCATCCAAAAAGCAGCACTTTCAACTTATTTTTCATCCACTCACAAACATACACACCACACTAGAGTTCTCATATAGTATTGCAAGAGTTCAAGGCCAGGCTGGGTGGGGCTCTGAACAACCTGGTCTAGTGGAAGGTGTCCCTGCCCATGGCCAGGGAGTTGGAACCAGATGATCTTTAAGATCCCTTCCAACCCAAGCTATTCTGTGATTGTATGAATCTATGAAATACTAAAAAATTATTTCCAATAGTCAGTTCCTGAGCTAGTTGTCCCTACTAGGTTCCAAAGCCCAGAGAAGCAGGTGTAAAAATGCATTTTAGATTAAGCAGCCTAAGAAATAGTAGAAAACTGTCAATAATCTGCCATGCATGCTGCTCTTAACAACCTCACTTCTTAGCTGTACCACAAGATGGCACGCAAAACTCTGCGGAGTGAGTGCACAGCTCCTTAGAAAGACTGCAAAAGGGAAGCTATAATAAAGCAAAAGATTTCCCTGTTCAGGCAGGGTTGTATGCACATTTATGTGAAGAGAAATGATGGGAAAAAATCATTAGGGGTACCTTGCTGAAAAGGGGGTGCTGAAATGGCAGTATGTCCCATTTACCTGAGCAATGCTATGGAACTGCTCTGCTCGCACTGAGCATAAGAGCATTTAGCACCCTTCACTTGGTCGTATAATTATTTGAATAAAATTTTGCCCTTTTTTTCAGGTCTTTTCTATGTCATCTAGAATTAGAGGTATTTTTATGTGCTATCCACTTAAATTTTACTCATTCAAAGTGCAGGTCTTGAAGTTAAGGAATTCCTGCCATTAGAAATTAAATGGAAAGCTGTTTCTACTTCAAGGACCATTCATCACCTTTGAATTCCAGACAATATTACAAGCAGGTAGTAAGAGAACAGCACACGAACACAAAAATTTACAGCATATATTCTTTTTTAACCCACACTCTTCCTCTCCAATATGTAACTTCTGCTACTGACTTCAGGAGAAGTCACTGCTCTCAGGTTAAAATTATTTTTACTACTGACCATCACTAGCCTGATACAGTGTCACTGTGGTGCCAACTACTTCCAGCCTAATCTGGAAGGTCGTTTTTCTCCCTGGGATGGAGGCATCTTAGCATACATTTTTAATGACACTGTAGCTGTTCTGGCACCTTTGTTGTCCTTCAAAACTCTTTAAAAATAATCTTTTGGGGAATAATTGCATCTAAGCATCTTCAAAAAGGGAAACAAATATTTACTTTGTTCAGAGAAGGCTTCTCTCTGCCTGAGAGTGTGAGATAGGATTCGATCTAAGGCTCATAATGATGCTAATGAGTCATCATCAGTTACTGGCTAATTTTTCTAGCCATCTTTAACAAATTTTACCTAGGAATGGCCAAAGTATTTCAACAAAAATATAAAGCACTTAAAATTTTTTATTTCCAATATAAATTAATTACAAACCTCCATCTTTTCCCCTCTACTCCTGTGTAGCACCAACAGTACATCCCTAGAGATGCATTTGAGTGATTCACTTCAGGGTTTTAAGACAGATAACTGCATTGCCAGTAACAAATGCAAGTCCCAGCAATGCTCCCCCCCCCATCCTCATAGCAATGCAGATCATTTTTTTGAGACCACTGCTCTTGTGAGATAGAAATGACATCTCCCACATCCTTGTGACATCTTCTGCCCCGTGAGTCACTCAGGGACACAATTCTAACTGGAACTGTGGGAAACAATTTTATACAGAGAAGAAATACAGCTTTTGACAACAAAGTCTCACTCAAGGTAAGCCATGATTGTCATATATGAAATTAGGTAATTGGCTTTTGCATATAAAAATCATCTTATAACCAAGTTAATAGTTATTAAAGTTGTTAAGATAGTTGAATTGTAAACACCCCACCTCTGTAAACCAATGTCCCTCCCCAGCAAATGATCCATTGGTGAAAGGGACTTCTGATGGACCTTGACATTCACCAATCATCTTGTGCCGTGGGGCAGGACAGTGGTGGGTTCTGGGAAGAGCTAAGAGGGTATAAAAGTAGGATCCCAGCGCCTTCTCCCTCTCTCTCCCCCATGGGCTAAGCTGGTGAACATCCCCTGCAGCTCCCAGGTGTTGGGTAAGGGGGGGGGAGGGGCCTATCTCTGTTCAGAGACCTCGTGGTTTTTTTTTTTTTTTCCTTTTTCTCTTTCTCTTGTTTTTTATTTTAAGCGAATTTTACCTCAGATTAGCTGAGGTAAAGCCAGTGCTGAAGATTTCTGCTGTGGGTACATAGCAAATTTGGCTCCAAGGGTCTCTAATCCTGCACTCCCGGGGTGGTTTTTTTATATGGTTTTAAGAATTCAGATGCTGTTATTTTTTCCAAATTATCTTTTTGTAATAAACAATTTTTTTTTATTAAAATAAGAGTTGTTCCCATTTTTAACATGATGAAGACTTACTTAAGAGGAGAGTCCGTTTTATTCTTTTACTCCAGTTAGAAACAAGGAGACAAGCTGGGACTTATGGTCTATTACATTTCTGTGTAGGAAAACTTGGAATGTGGGCAAGATCCTGAAAACTGCTGGCATTTCTTCTGTTGTACAGAACTGCCCTAAGTCTGATTATGAATGAGAACTTGTAAGATCAGGAACATATAATTTTTCAGAGGTGGTTACTGTACCTTGCTGAATGGATAAGTACCAAAAAAACCATTATACTAACCTTGCTAAAACACACTCAAAATCAATAGATATTTTAACACAGGGCTGTGTGCAATCAGGTCTGGAATCTTAAGTAAAATACACAGAACAGATCAAGTCTGAGCTGGCAGGTGTATTTACTGAAGTATTTCGAGAGTGAGCACAGTAGCTAATAGTCCAGAACTAAAAGTTCCTATGCTCAAGGCTTGTAAATCTTGCAGTAGAAAATCTGATAGTAGTCAGGAAGCTCTTACTGCATCAGTCAGAGTGGATCATTGCAATGCTGTCTCTCTGACTGGCCACTGGTCACAACTGCATTGTAACAGCAGGGAAACCTTCGTTTTGCCTTCATACCTGGTCCATCAGATTTCTTCTTGACAGGTTCCTCTTCGCTGTCCTCACAGTCTGCATCATTGCCGCCTCCTGCAAACAATGAGCAAACCAGTGAGTGTTACACCCACAGAAGTGCCGGCGTAAATGCCATTCAAGTTAGAAAATGCTGCAGTTACTAAGCAATAGTGACTGGTTCCTCACCTACCACCAAAACAGAAAGCACATATCCATTTCTAAAGCACTCAAGTGAAGGGACAACCCTGTCAGTGAAGGTGTTCATGGATGACCATCCCTCGATTGCAATTTGAAATGGTATTTTCTTACAAGGTAGGCTGCTGAGTGAGATCATCTGTTGGTGTAAACCCAGATACTTTCTCAGTCACTCCTCAGGCACACTCAGCAGTCTCACCTTCTGCTGACTCACACTTGAGCTCATTTCTTCATCCCCTGCAAAGGGCAACCTGAGCAGTGCTCTGATCTCCTCCTGTCTCTGACCCACCAAACCTGAGGGAATTGAGTGGGACCTTCAGGCTGACATGAAGCAGCAGAGTTGTTTCGACACCACCACATGCATTTATCTAGGCCTGTAGCAGAAAAGTGTTCTAGAATCACAGGCAGAAATGAAGGACAAATAGGTGACCCTCCTTCTATCTAATGCCCAATAGCTGCAGCTACGGTTTTAGTGGCAGAAGCCCAATTCTAAAGCTCCTTCTTTTTGACAGGTGAAGAGGCCAAACAGAGGAAATGTCCAGCTGATTAAGTCTGTATCGGCCCCTCTCTTCCCCACCTATACTGACCAGAAAAGCTTGTGAATTTCTATTTTCTTGCTTAGAAAAGGAGAAAAAAAAAATGAAGATATATAAACCACTTTTAAACGTTCCTTTTTTTTTTTTTTCAGAGGCATAAATGATTTTACACCGCCAGTAAAACCCAATCAACATCAGGATGTTTTCCTTTTGCTATCTACTGATTTAGGGGTTTGTGGATATTTGAGTTCCTCAGTAAGTACAACGTGGAAAGTGAAACACATTTTTTTATATTCTTCATGTATCAACTCAAGCTTCTTCAGGGAACAATATAGGAAATGTGGCCAAAAGAAATAATATGTGGCTATTTCATAGAATTTTTTTTACAGCTCCACCTGAACTACAGCTGTTCAGGAACTCCCTCATGAAATAGCTCTTCAACACCTTTCCCTGGGAATACACATGACTTCACCATTGAAAAGAGTGACTTTGATGAACTCTAGAAACCCCTGGAAAGAAAGATAAACCTTTTTAGGAGATGAGGGAGCGAAAGGTTAATGTCCTTGCTCTTCCTGAGTCTGGCCAAACACCTGGAATTTACACTTCTATATTCTGGAGAAATGCTGTTAACTACCAGGTTATTTGCTTTGTAAAGTTACATCTTTACAATCTACTATTGCAAGTACTCCCACAAATGTTTTCACATAGCTGATGTTTTCTGCAATGTGCTGAATCTTCCTACTTACCAAAAGTTCTGGGCATCTCTTGCAACTCCATGGAAAATACATATATCCCATCTTGCCCTTTGCCTCCCTCAAAGCGTGTTACGCAGAACAGAAGGACGTGGCTATGGCTGACCTTGCCATGGGTTGGTGCAGGAAAAGACCACCAGCCAAAGCTCACTCATTTTTCCAGTTCCTAGCCAGCACTGAGAGCACTTGTCCTCTAAACCTTATCTGCTTTTCACTGCCAGGGACAACAGCCAATAGTTAATATTGTATTTTTAAAATGGAAAAGGTTACATACCATCCCCAGATCCTTTTCGCCTTCGCTTCTCTTTCCCAAAACTTTTCTTCTCTTTGCGCCTCTGTCGTAGAGCTGTTTTAGGGTCAGTTATCCAGGCTTGATAAACAAACTGGAAGGAAAAAACTCACTTATATCAAGGTTCCTCATGTTCTGAGAGTAAGCCATAGAATAAGCCACAAGTAGGACCATATAATTTGAGCAAATGCATTCAGACCTGCCGGGGCAAGGAAATATTTTTGATCCCAAATCAAACCTCCCCTGCAGATCTGCTGAGTTTTCATGTGCTATTTTTGTAAGTGTAAAACCAAATGTAAAAATAGTTGTGGTGACCCAAGTTTCATTAGAACCCACAAAAATTCATGCTCTGAACTTTGGGAATTAATACCTTTTTGTGCATATGGGCTACCTTGTCTGAATCTCTCAATTCTGTATTTCTACTTTATCATTTTACAGGCAAGATGCAGAGCAAAGAAAACTTTTAGAGAAAGTGCTGCAATCCACTAGTTAAAACACCAAAAGATGTAGAGATATCCCTGTACAGGTAATGGCATATTTTTCACAGCTTAGATACTTTCTCCCCCTCTGTAGGTCCCAGTGGAATGTTTACAGATTTGTTATCTATACACAGTCCCAAAACTGGCAGTCAGGAATTCCTCAGATTGCTTCCTGATATTAACAATGCCTTTCTTTGTTGCTTCAGATAAGTCACTTATCTACCTTCTGCTACTGTTTTTCCAGTTGTAAAAGGAAGATATTAATACTTACCTATTTATCCAGGGTATTTTATGGGACCAAATCCTACTCACAGCACTCACACAGATCAATAGTCTGTTGACATGTATGACTGCATGGAATTGGCCCAAAATATTTATAAATTATATAGCAGTGGGGGTAAAAAAAAAAAAAAGGTAAAAAAAAGTTACTGAAAAGTAACTGTTTTTAATAGTTCTACTTAAGCTGTGAAGGAAGGTTACCGAAAAAAAGGAACAAAACTTTTATCTTTTATCCCTGTGTGATATAAAATGTATGTCGATAACAGAAACAAAAGTAACTTTATCTTCTCCATAGCTCTTTAGGGCAAAAGGTGTTCTTTTGCTCATTTAAAGGTTTTCATTGAAAAATGGTAATAATCTTCAGTTGTCTTCTATTTCTAAGTAACACAGGCCTCTAACAAAGACAGGGCAGGGAAGCACACAGATGCAGGCAAGAGGCTGAAAAAGCACAGTAACAAAACAGTTCTATCTAATTAATTCACAGCACAAACATGCAGACAATGACAACAACACACGTGTATCTCAGTGAAGCTGGAATTGCCCCTCATAGGACAGAATGGTAAAATTTCTATTTAGTTTATTTACACTTCCAGAATTTTTGTATGCAAATCGCTTTGGAACATTTAAAGTATTCTTTTAAAATTTTTAAACTGACATTAAATTAATTTAAAAGGGAAAAATACTTTGTTTTGTTTTGTGAATATGTACAGCCATGGAGAGGAAATTATTCTGGCACTGTTGAAAAGAAGATCCTCTTCCAATTCTCTCAAGGTCTGTACCTTTATTTTTACATATCTGAGTTGTTCAAAAAAAGCACCACATGAGAAAATGTGTTGGATCAGAGGCCCTGGTTTCCCTTTGCTTTGTAAGAGGTGTTTTCTAATGAAGATGATCTCGAGGAATGGTGGTACTTAAATGAACGAATACCGTATTACTTTACTGGAAGTCAGAAACTGCCAACATCTTCTATTGTCACTTAACTGTGAAAGTGTACACCAGCCACAATTATAGTGTGAATAAAGAAATTGGAGGTAAAGGGCAGACTTGGAAGGGGGTAGAAAATCAGAATTAAGAAAGGGCATTTGATTTATAAATTTAATGTAACTACTTATGCTAAGTGCTTAAGCAGTGGGTATTTTAGGAGCAGACTGGGTGCATACATATTAGTTTAGATTTCTACCACTGCACAAACTTTCAGTTCAGTATCTTTTAGGCTTTGGAGCTGGTACTCTCAATCTGTAACATTCACTTCTTACAAAAGTCATGTTGCATGTGGAGTGGAAAATGATACACAGCGCCCTAAGCTAGGAAATGCTAAATGTATTAAAGGAGGGCAAGAGAGAAGATGAGCAAATCTTTTTTGTGATGATAAAGGCCAGAAGAGTAGAGAGCTAAAAAGGGGTTTGGAGAAGAATGCGTTCAACAGACCTTTCACCAGCTTTCTGAGATCAATTACCACGGTGTCCATAGATACATGCAACTTGATGTGACCATCTTGTAAATCAATGTCAAAAGAAAATAAGAATTTGGGTCTGCATTTTCTCTCTGGGATTACACGTAAAAAAAGATAAACCACTCTGCTTGTGACTTGACCACTCCAAATTATGGAACACATTGCATTGCTAGGAATGAGACTTTAGCTGTCATTATTTTCTAAAAATCATTCATATAAGAGGAAAAATGCAGATGAGGACAGAGGTGTATATACACTACGTCAGGAACTATGGGATGGGTCACATAGTAAGCATTTGCAAAATGTCGAGTACCTTTGCTGCTTTGATTAAATACTGAAGAATAGTTTTGGGTAGTTTAATGATAGACTTTGGCAAGGCTAAAATGGCTGAAGCAAATTTTCCAATAGCTCTCTATAAAGAAGGACGAAGCAAAAGTAGTTAGTAGAAAAGAAGAAAATATTAATAAAAAGGATCTCTTTAATTACTGTATCTAGAATACTGAAAACAAATTTACATTCATAAACTTCAATATGAGGAAAAGATCATTTATGTCGTTCACATTAAAATTGCAATATGACTCTTAACTGCATGCATTCTCTAATATTTAAAATCTCCAAGTTAACTCTTGAAGGGACTATTGGACACAATTTACACTGAAAGAAAGATCAGAAATTAAAATAGTTCTTTAACAGAATCCACAACAAAGTTCACTTTGCTAGTATTTTTACTAAGACCTTGTGCATGATGACGGAAGGTGAATAAGATATGAGAACCAAATGATGAACAAACATTTCATGAACAAAACCAGTTTTAACTGTTCTACAGAAGTCTCTGCTTATATAAAAGCCATCCAGCAACTTCATGTTGCACATATTGCAGAAAAGGCCACCTACCCAGAACACCTGACCAAATTTTGAAATAATGAACAGATCCTCCATCCTCAAACTAATAGTTTCAGGACTGAGATGAACAAAAAACCCAAACCCCAGCATAAATGAAAAAAATCTTGTTAATTTCTGACCTCAAGTTTAGAACTCTTTAACTTAGTGCTTGGCACCAGCACATCTGAACAAAATGTTTTCACCAATTTTTTTAAAAATCAGCAGAAATAAAAATGCAAACTTTCCTCTATACTTGCATGAAAACCAGAAAGAAAAATGACCTAGAAATTCATGAGCCATTTCTATGGTCCAAGGTAAGTTAAATGTAAAATATATTTTAAAAAATAGTGCAAATACTAGCAAATAAAACTTACTTATCACATTATTTTGATCCAGATTTGTTTTGTTCTTATTAAGGTCAGGATTTTTTTTCATGTCATTACCATGCAGGCAGTTTAACGAATGTAATCAACTGGCAATGTAATGTAGTTTAAGTATATAAACCAAAAGCACACTGTATTAATGAATTAAATAAAACCTTTCTTCTTTTAATTCAGTAATGTTGTCTGGGAAGCTTTGTTTGAAAGATTTTGGCTTAGAGAATAGAAAAGCATGGAGGCAGTTTCTTGCTCTTGCTTGGGTTGAATGCTCAGCAATGCACCAATTCTGCAGTGATGTGAGGTTGCATCTAGATGGGAATACTCAGCTGGAAAAAGCTGCTTGTTTGCTTAAACTTTTGAAGTTACAGACCCGAAAAACTTCTGCAGCATTTCCAAAAATTCTTCCACGAGCGAAACTTTAATCTTATAAAAACAAAAGCAATCCTAGATGCAGGAGTATTTCACTAAATTCTTCACCCAAGTTCTTCATTTAAGCCACTGCATTCAGTATCTGGTATTGTCTAACACCAACCAGTCCACATGGAGGAACCCAGACAGGAAACCTCAGATATCTTTTTAGCATTATGATATCCTCCTACATCAATACAGTCTGGCACTAAAAGTGCAAATATAACAATTAACACTGCCCTGAAAATGAAAGAAAAGAAATGGATGTGGTCTCCTTTTGCAATTTAAAATGTTAAGCTCTTTCTAACCCAAGGATATATTTCTCTGGCCCATTAGGTTCAATAATATTTTTTTTAAATTAAGTATGTATTCTTTTCCATGAAAACCTGCTTATTTTGGGGATTATTTCTTCATGGCGCAATAACATCTCCTCAAAACTAGAAAACCACTGAAGGCATTGCACAGTAGCATCACAGGCAAGTCAGCTTCCTCAATTGTCTTTATTGCAATGCAGAAAAAGGTAAAGTTTAGATTCCTAAACTTTTTTTTGCATTTTTGTTATCTTCAGGCATAAGTGAATGAAGATGACTCTACCATAGTTTTGGCAATGCCTAAAGCATAAGGCGCATTTACATTTTAAATTGGCCAGAAATTCAATTTCCAATAGTTTTCAGGACTACTTTAGAGGAACTGGCAGCTTTAACATATGTGCCTGGTTTTTTTCCAAATGTCAACGAGAAAGCAAATTACCATAAAGTACCTGAAATGCAGATTTTTTTCGAGGCTCTTCCTCTTCTTTTTTTTCCTCTTCCTCTTCCTCTTCACTATCCGTCTCAAACAAATAATAATTTCCACTTCTGACCACTAAGTGAAACAAAATATTTTCTTACTTTTCTGAAAAGTTCTATTCTCAACTCCCCCAAGACCTATGAACAGGTAGGCAGTCATTTAAAAAATTTATAACCAGGAGAGGTGAAAACAGAGAAGAAGCAAGAGATGAAAATGTTTCAGGCCATTTATTTGATATTAGTCTGCAATACTTTGGGCATGAATAAGAACTACACAAGAACTAAGGAAAGCATCCCTATAAGAAGAAAATGTAAAGAAAAGGATGGAAGTTTATCGAGTTACAAGGTTACATTTTTAGAAAAAAATGACAAATACATCTAAATTTATTAGGGACTTATGATTATTTGAGGGAGTAAAAAAAGCCCAGCAGGTAAGTGAATGAACTTACATGAACAATACCACTGGACAAAAAATACAGAACTTCTCTTTAAAACACTGAGGCAATCCTTTAAACTAGGCATTTGGATGGTTTTAGTTTGATGAGGTAATGGAAAACCTTGGCTTGTTTGAAACAAATCACTTGGATTCTATTAACATGATTGCAAATGAGTTTCAATTTTTTGCCCATGGATTCAGAAAGATTCTGAAACCTTGATACAGTATAGGTACACAGTGATTAAGCTAGGCCTTATATCCTTGAACAGAAGCAATGTTTTTATTTCTCAGATGGCAACAGGCCTACATGAACAAACAAGGGAAACAAAAGAAATAAAAATAAGGTAATGAGCAAGAGAAAAATAAAAATCACAGCATTACATTCAGCAGTGAAAACTGGTAAATAATTTCCACATTTAAGCTGAAATATTTGAAGGAACAGTTACTTAGATGAAAAATTACAAAATCTGGATTATGGAGCAATACGTATTTATATAAAATTATATTTATCCATCATTACAGGTCTCTGGAAGAGTAACAATTGTAATTCAATCATACCTTGAATTCTAGAAAGATCCTGTGGGCACAGATGACCACACATAACTACTTACAAACCTGAGGTTAAGCATGCTGTGAAATTTGCCAGAATTGATCTTTGGAGCATAGCTTTGGCATATAAAACTCCCTCACAGAGGGTTTTGTGTCTCATGTGCCTAGTTATGACTTTTAGCATCAATGAATGCCCTGCAGAAGGACAGAAAGTCCACTTCAGCAGTTCTAATTGTTGCACTGTGGTGAAAAGAAAGTTTAGGAATTTCCTGGAAAAAAATGAATTTTTTGGTGCTGAGTCTTCCAAGAACACCCATTTAAAATGTGTTGAAGAGATAAAAGTATTTTAAGAGCCAGTAGTCTGCAGTTCTCTTTCATAAAAAGGTATATTGTAGTCAGCAACAGAAATTGTGAATGCTGAAGATCAGCTGGGTAAGGTTTGACATTAGGAAAAGCCTCTACTGCAGTGCAGCTCTGTAAAGGCTCAGTCAGGCTTGGAATGCCTGAGCTGGCAGCAAATTAACCTACATTGATGTCCCTACAAAATTTCTAGGTTAAAGTGTATCTGAAGGGACACTCCAGTGCAGCAGTTACACTCCTTTCACAGCTCAAGAGAGAGGTATGATTGAATAGCAATAATGCATTCTTGCACACATCAAAATGGAGGAACTGGCATGTCAGTCACCTACAAGGATTCCTGAAGAGACCAGGTTTTACTAGTAACACAATTCATGGCCAGACTGGACTTGGGAGACCCCTCTTGTACTGCAAAATGTGGCTTCCTCCTACTGAGAAAAGGGACGTACGGGCTTTTCTTGTGGGATGGGATGGAGGAGGCAGAAGAGGAGCCATGCAGGAGAAAGCATAATATCATACGCTTGTGCCCAGAGAGAAAGAGCTCCCCAGGACAGCTGCAGTCACCATCTTTTGCACTACATCAGACACAACTGTGTGACCCAGGAGAATCTAAGCATATGGTCCTAACTCCTGCTGATCTTTGTGGGACTCCGCAAATAATCCACAAGCACAGGAGGAACCACACCTCCCTACGAGGGAGATTGTGAGTGACTGTCAGTGAGGAAATCCTCACCGATGTTTTTTATCTGTTCTACTCAGACCCAAATTCATCACTGTTTCAATTGCTACGATATACAAAATGAGGTATCTTTCTGCACAATGAAATTACAGCAAGTGATATAAAAAACCCAATAAAAATCTAAATTAAAAACTTCAAGCTTGAGTGACTTCAATGTATACATATATACACCCACAAACCCATCTACTGAGAACAGCCACGTGCTGCAGAATGCTGCAGTTACAGTGGTGTTCCAAAATGTGTGGGGAATATCAGTCTATTCCCAGTCTGCATGCCTGTGAACACCTACTGTCAGTGCCATGTTTCACTGAGTGTGGATGCAAGCCACGTGGCAGGAAACCACCGGTTGTAGGATCAGGGTCTGTGATGTTTCCCACAAGGTTTTGCATTATTGCAGTAAATAATTTCAGGAATGCTCAGTATTTAAATACCAAAATGCAACTTGCCACCTAAGAACATTAAATAATGAGGATGAAATAAGTAAAAGCCAAAGTCAGTATCTCCCTGTGCAGTTCTTCTTACAACAAATCCACTGGTGAATAAACAAGAGACCATATCCCATTCCTTCAAAATCACCACAGCTTGAAATTCTATAGAAAAAACTCACAAATTATAGTTTTTATCTGTTTTGTCCTTGTTCTTAATGAAATTACAGGACAAGAATTTTATTTTCATCAGGTTTTTGGAAAGGATAGGTCTCTCTAAAGTGGCAGTGTGCCCTTTAGAAAAACAAAAATAGAGGCACAGTTTACTTGTGACTTGATAGAAATAAACATACCATGTTCTGTTAAACAAATAGGTATCTGCTGGCAAATAGATATCTGCTGGAGTTATAAATAAATACACATAGGTAAATGAAGCAGTATGTAGGTGTGTAAAATTATGACTTGGAGTAGTTCAAACTAAATGACTAAACACAATATAGATTTTATAGACTATAGCCTAAACACAATATGAATAAAATTCATATTTTTAATGTCATGAAGCTGAGTTGGGGGAGGTTTAGGTTGGATATCAGGAAGAAGTTTTTCACCCAGCCGGTAGCTGGGCACTGGAACAGGCTCCCCAGGGAAGTGGTCAGAGTACCAAGCCTGAGAGTTCAAGAAGCATTTGGACAATGTTCTCAATCACAAGCTGTGACTCTTGGGGTGTCCTGTGCAGGGCCAGGAGTGGGACTGGATGGCCCTGATGGGTCCCTTCCAAATCAGCATATTCTGTGATTCTGTGATTCTATGGTTCTATGATTTAACTCTGATCAGTGCTCTACATTTAAGTATTTTTTTCACATCTTCAGAGGTTACTAAACAGCTCATGTATGATTTCATTCAACATCCAATTGAAGGACATCTGATTTGAGATTGTGGCCTACTCAGATTTCCTGTTCTACCTAATCCATAACGTAGCAATGAACTCTATCATATCACTGGGCTGGGCTACAAACAAATTAAAATACCATAATGCACCAATTGTATGAGTGACACATGCTAATTATTTCTTCTGCACAAGGCTGGACATATTTTTGGTCTCAGGTAAACACACACACAAAAAATGGAAATAACAAAACAACTGGCATCAACAACACATTAAAGTGTCCCCAGAGAGACGCAGCTGAGCTCTACACAGCCTAGTTCTGGGAGCAGTCTTGCTGCCTTACTGTGGTACTCAGATTTCGACAGTTGATACTAGAACGACTGATGAACCATAAAAAAAAAGTATGATGTGTGTACATGAAAAAGAAATTATGACTAATCTTAGAATGAACTGGCAAACTTTCACATTCACATTGTTAAATATATTGAGCTCTGCAGTATTGAGGAGTTGAAACCTTTGAGGTCAAGACATTCTTTTTGGCACGTTTATCTGATTTCATGTTTTTCTAAGAAAGCTCAAAGTATCATGAGCTAGCTATGCTTTCAACACACAGAAGTTCAAAATATAGTTAAATTCTTTGAAGACTGGAAAGTAGAAATCATTTTTTGAAAAAAACTCCAAGCCTTCTATCAAGTCACAATCTCAAAATCAGGCATAAAACAAACAGGCTATGGGAATGCCTTCATTCTGGTCAAGGATATAAGGGTTAAATCCACATATTTGTAAGAGGATTGAGAAAACCTACTGGAAGCATGATCAACCCAAGGCCGCCACCACAGCTTTTTTTTGCCCTTGGCTTTCTCTTTGTCTGCATCTCCTAAAATAAAATATGTTCAAATATTAATTTTACAAAATGAGAAACATATTTCTTACACTGATTAATAATTTTTAATTTCTCTCAAAAGAGCTAAAATTTCATGAGCACATCAGATGTCAGGCCTACTGAGCACATTTAATATTAAAATAATTCAAAACCATGACCACAAAGCAGAAAGACTCTGGTTTATGCAGTAGTTAAAACAGCATTCCACTCTAAAACAGCTAAAATGTTGAGTTTTGTGTTTTAAAACATACTGCCACAGTTGACTGTAATTTACAGAGCAAAAAAAAATTTCCCTCCTCTCAAATGCCCTTACATTACAGGCTCCAAAAAATTCTAAATCCAGTAAGTGCTGATCCCAGGTCAATGCTGGAAATGTGGCACTAGATAGGTATGATTTTATCTGTTCCCATGTTTTTAAATAACATTTAAAAGTATACTAACATTTCAGTGACTGAAAAAAATCCAGTACAGCATCCAGAAAACATTGCTGGAAGAATGTTGGTGCTACCTATTTGTAAAACTGTGGTTTATAGATAATGACTTTTATCAAAACAAACCTCTGACTCTTTTCAGCTCTTTGCCAACAGCCTGAAGTTAACAAAAAGTATCCTCCAAGCAAATAATTTTCTCTAAACCTTGTTACAGTACATAACAGAATTTTTTTGGCTGAATAGAGCCTGAAACTGATACTCAGCTAACAGTGTTGTTAAATGCTGGCAGTTTTCAAGAACTTTTTATCACTTGTCCTACTAGCAGGTCTATCAGATCCTTAGCACTCAACTGCAAATATGGTACAGGAGTAGTTAATGGTACCTTCATCATCTTCTTCAGAAACCTTCCGAATCTCTGGCCCCTCTGAGGACTCCTGGTTCATGCTTAGCATCCTCTCTTTACCCTTCTTGTACTTTTGCTGCCTGGCTTTGATGCGATCCATTCTACCAAAAGGAAGAATCTTATTAGATTTACGTCTTCATTCTTTTTGAGCCACCCTGAAAAACAAGTGTCAAACACACACATAGCACACACACACACACACACACGCATGCACACACATACTCTGCAACTCTTCTGAGGGAAATATTCCACACTGTAATTAATCCTGCTCTTAAGCAGAAGGAGTTACATTGCTCTGAAGGGGCTGGCTGGAAGGGCTAAGCGTAGATATTCACTCTGTGGTCAGTGAGAGCTGGGTTTCCTGCTATCATGATTGCTTTACCTACTCCCACTCAACTATTTTATTATCATTTAAAATTGAAAGAATCGTTGTCAGGAGTTACAACAAATGAAGCATTGAGAAAGAAAGGACTTCTGCCTAATGCAGTGCCTTTCCTGAAACTTGCCACTCTGAACCAGGGATGTGGCTGTTCCTGCACTATTTGTTCTACATCTTCACCCTTTAAGATCATTTGTCTCAATGGACACCAGTGACAAGTGGTGTCCCTTGGGGGTCCAGTGCTATTTTAGTGTGTCCATCAATGACACAGACAGTGGGATCAAGCGCACCCTCAGCAAGTTTGCAGATGGCAGCCAGCTGTGTGGTGCCATTGGCACAGCTGAAGGATGGGATGCCATCCAGAGGGACCTGGACAAGCTCAAGAAGTTGGTGTACAGGAACCTCGTGAAGTTGACTAAGACCAAGTACAAGGAGCTGCACCTGGGTCAGGGCAACTCCTGGTATCAGCACAGGCTGGGGGATGAACAGATCCAGAGGAGCCCTGCTGAGGATGACTTGGGGGTGCTGATGGATGAGAGGCTGGACATGAGCCTCAGTGGGCACTCCCAGCCCAGAAACCCAACTGTGTCCCATGCTGCATCCAAACCAGAGTAGGCAGGAGGCTGAGGGAGGGGATTCTGCCCCTCTGCTCTCATGAGACCCCACCTGCAGTGCTGCATCCAGCTCTGCGGTGCCCAGGACAGGAAGGACATGAACCTGTTGGAGAGAGTCCAGAGGAGGGCCAGAAAGGTGATTAGAGGATGGGGCACCTCTCCTATAAGGAAAGACTGAGACAATTAGGGTTGTTCAGCCTGAAGAAAAGGCTCTGGAGAGATCTTATAGTTGCCTTTCAGTACTTGAAGAGGGCTTATAGGAAAGATGGGGCCAAACATTTTTGCAGGGTCTGTTGCAAGGACAAGGGACAATGGTTTTAAACTGAAGTAGGATCATTTTAGATTTGCTATAAGGAAAAAGCTTTTACAATGAGGGTAGTGAAACACTGGAGCAGGTTTCCCAGAGAGGTGGTGGGTCCCCAGACACATTCAAGGTCAGGTTGGATGGGGGTCGGAGCAAATCAATCTCTTTGAAAATGTCCCTGCTCATTTGCAGGGGAGTTGAAGTAGATGACCTTTAGAAGGTCCCTTCCAGCTCAAACAATTCTATGATTCTGTGATTCTATATAGGTAGGAAACACAGTCCCTGCAGTCTTCCGATGATCCTTCCGTTACGCAGGTGTGGAAGAAGCTGTCATGAGTGGGCTTTGACACTCAGTTAGGAAGCAGTTAGGGCTTTCCATGCATCATGGTGGAGGAGCTTTGAAATCCTTCTGCAGTTACAAAAGAAGCATGTTGGCTGCATGCAAGAGAAATCAAAGTGACTTGTGGGCTGTATAAAGAGAAAGGATCTCCAAGTCACTTAAACTGAATGCAAATATTTTCAGCGAAGGTAAATATATATTTTGCACTCAAGCACTACAGGAGGAACCACAAATGAAACAGAAGGAGCAGTCATGCAACAAATTTTTCCAGGAATACAGATACCAGATATACAGAACAAAATTCTAATAATGGTAAAGCATTTCTATAAAAGAAAGTGCTAGATAAACACCAGAAGCCAGTATTTCTATCAAAGAAAGTGCTAGATAGATACCAGCAATCAGTTAAATATGTACATACGTATGCATAGAAATATATATAGATATACAAATATATGAATACATACTGTCTTTTTAGTTGATCCATTGATTTTTTTTCCTCTTCGATTCTTGCCTTTACAGCCTTGACAATTGTAGCCTGAAAAAGCTCAGCACCCCTACATCAGAAATGGGGCAGAGGAAAAGAAAAAAGGAGATGACATGTTAAATGTTTCTAAGTTTTCCTTATGGCAACTAATCACCTAGATCTCTATGTACTCTCTATACATGACTTTATCTGTATCAAACAAAACTAATCCAGGGCCTGAAAGAAACAATCAATTCCTCTAGAATAGTAAGAGATTTACAGGCAGTCACTTCCAATTCTGGGGCCAAATGTCGTGAGCCCTACTCAGTCCACAAGTTCCTCTAGCAGCTGCTCAAGGGATTCAGTTCCTAGTCCTCAAAACACAGAACACAAGTAGTTCAAGGCTGAGGAAGGATTTCTTGCACACCTCCAGGATTTCTTTATAGTCATTTCAGCACTATAATCACCTCAATCCCCTGCCTCAGTCCTCCTGGAAATTGTGAGCAAGGTCCAGGTTTTTCCAGGGCCACGGCGAGCACAGATTCATCTTCACTTTTACTCTCTGAAAACTAAGGTGCTTTCTGTCTGACAATAGAAACCCTTGAGCAAGTTTCTGGTGTGCCAAAAGAATATGGCTTCTCACCCCATCACATTAGAAATGTAACCAGCTCATTGATTTGGATATCTTGGCCATTCCTCCTAATTCACACATGAGTTCTTGAAGACTCTTAAAAGAGTCTCAAAGTCTCTCTCAAAGAAGTAGCTTAGATCTAAAGCCTTTCTTTTGTCAGGAATTAAGTAAGAAAAGCTATAATTCTAGAAGTCTACTCTTTCATTCTGGATGCATATTTCCCTATATAGGAGGTATTTTGATACTCATGATTTTGCTTTATGCTGTTTTCACTGTGAAGCCAGCATACCAAAAAAGCTACAAAAAGGCCACATCCAGCAAAATTGGGCATCAGCACTGAAATTCACCCCAGAACAAAAGCCTACGAGATGCAATGTGGGGTGGAGGTGTAGGTCTTCTGGTAGCCCTCTTTACGAATTTTTATGAAAATTATGAATTTCGTTTAGTATAGGCAGCTAAACATGTCCCCTTAAAATGATACCTGGAAGAGGAAGATAAAAACTACTTCCTTTCAGAACATGCAAGCCAAGTTTTGCCCCGAAACACAGTCAGAAGTCAATGTCTGTATGTTTTTTGAGGGAAAAAAAAAGCCACAATACATTTAATCCAATATTAACAGAAGTAATTTCTTAGAAACCTTATGGAAATTAAAACCAGAGTTTCATTCCTCATCTGCCTTCTTATTATAAACCAGAAGAATGTTTGTGCTAGTGATGGCTTTGAGTGGATGTTTGTGGTGTAACAGGCCCAACGAGGTTAACACTTCCTTGCCAAACCTAGTCAGTGTTCAGCGATGTGACACTTGCCAAAAGTATTCCCATTTCTTCCCAAGCCACACATTAGAACTTTCCCGTCTTCCTCCTCCTGCAACGTTTCTTGAGATGGGAGTTCTAAGGACAATTGTCTCAAACAGGCTCTGACAGCAGAATATTTCCTTTCCAACTCTTAGAAACTCTGCCATTCTCTCTCATGCACATCGATTTTGAGGAAATGCTGCAACACATGAACTTTCAGAGCCTTTAATAGGAGCAGCAGATGGCATTTGGTAGAAAGACTTGTTTAATTTCTATTAGATTCCCAATTAATTTGCTTTTATGTGCGTGCTTTGTCAAAGGTGGGTTTGCAATCATGAATTTAGCATGGATTGTTTAAATCAAGGTTAAAGGACGGTTTTGGTACTACCTATTGTAATCAGTAAGTACAGCCCCTATGAGAGATTTGAGCTGTTTAATTTAATTTCTTGTAGATTTTCTGTTACCTTGATGCTAGGATCTGAGAAGCTTTTATATCTGCAACCACATGAAGGAAGTAGTAACTCATGAAGACTCTTCTTTGCAGCAGCAGGAAAGCAAAACATATACTGTCCCAAATGATTCCTGCTTCTCCGCTAGGCAGCTTACAATCTGGATTGCTCGTTGCTGGAAAAAGACACCATCAGTGTTAAGTATTCTTTTATAATGTTTAATCAATTAAATAACCCTAGCCTTTAAAATTATTTGAATTATTTTAATTGGATTCTTCTAAAGAAAATTGTCATGCCTTTCCATTTGAGGTATACCATAATTTCTTTTACAGCAAACTAAAAAGCTTCCAACAATGTGATGTCCCATGACAATTGAGAATACATCAGAAGTGAACCATTTGCATATAAATTTACCCTACTTTAGTAAGTACTTGAAAACAAAGAAAGGAAAAGGCATATTTTTTGTTACACTGAATTATTTGATTTCAGTGTTTCCTAAAATGGCATATTTCAATTTTTAATTCTTTTCAAAGTGACTTTTTCTCTCATTTTTTTTAGTTGAGAACACTATCAACAGGAGAAAGAAGTGGTTTATTTTTGTCAAAATGACTTTTTGACTGCCACCATCTAATATTTTTATTTTTTCCTCTCCACAACTCAGTTCAATGTTCCTTTCCATTGCATAAGAGAAGAAATATTTGAAACCACAAAACTGCTTCCTTTGGGGTAGGAGGAGACAGGCAGAGAGGAAATCCCATTCCTCCTACCTCTAGATTTTGGCTTGGGCTCTTTCTTTCTTTCTTTCTTCTTTGTAAGATAGTTCTCTTGGGTATATTAAAAAATTAAAACTGTTTTGTGGAGCTGGACTATAAACTACATGGCCTATGCTGCCCTATAGAAGGCAGTAGAAGGACTCGAGGGACAGGCTCTGGCTCGAAGCTGGCTTTTCGAGCAAGCAAGCCAGTCTAATAGCTCTAGAAGGTCAAGCTCCAAGAGCTTCAAAGCCTGCTGTGCCCAACCCCTGGGGGGGGTCGAAAACCTGTGTCTAAGTTTCTACTGCAGCCCAAAAAGTTTTGGATAACACAAGAATTTCTGGGCACCTTTCATCCTGTGAATTTGCATCTTCATATTTACTTTCTTTTCCCCTATTCCACACTTACCTATTAGGATCAATCATGACGACAGGAATTCAGAATTTTGCTGCAGACTCACTAGGATGAAACAGTTCTTTAAATTCAGAAAAAAAACCCAACCCAAATCAAACCCAAAAAACACTAAGAAAACCCCAGGTGTTTTCAAACTGTTAATCCAGGGTGTCAGGACAAAGTGGAGATAAATTAATAGCTCACTCAGAGGTGAAGGGTTTTGCTGTCCATACTTCATCCTTTCTCTCACCTCCATCCACAGACATTATCCACTCCATTCCTTTTATCACCACATGAGAATAATCACAAGGAAAAAACTGCCTAAACTCGCTATGCATGCAGAAAAATTACCACTTTCATGCCATTTCAGTGAGCTGGGCTGGTTTACCCTTTGAACCACTGAACCCTGGTACACAGGGAGGAGTGGGAGTCCACACTCCACACAGGAGTGCAGTTGGGAAAAGGTGCTCTCTCCTTGCAGTGATGGTGAGCTGACATTTTAGCTCAAGTTGTACAGTAAACCAGAGTATCACATCACCTGCATATACAGGGAAACTATGTTAAATGCTAATATCAGTGAATTGTTCATTTACAGCAAATGCTGGCTGTGAGTAGATGTATGGGGATGGTGGTAATTTTCTCTGTATACATGTCTCCCCTGATTCTATGAAATATTTTCAATATTCTGTGTTGCTAAACAACATAGGACCAAGATTTTTCAAAAGGTAATATGTCAAGGGAAGGCACAACTTAAATATGGTAGAAGCTTTTAAAGGTGATTCTTTATTTATGGAAAATTATGGCGAAAAATAAGCTATACTTACGAATATGGTAGCCTTTAACTGTACAAGCCAGGCTAAATGCCTGAATCACCCAGCAACTATTCTCAATTAATGATTCAATGTAGCCACATGCTCCTATCTGCAAAGTAAAAGGACAGTTTCACATAACAAGACAGAGCAGAAGTAAAAATAAGAAAATTGCATCTTTTTAAATTACATGAGAAATAATACAGCCAAGGGCAGTCAAATTATTCTCATTACTAAAAGAGTTTGGAAGAAAGAGTGGCTTTACCAGTGACACACAAACTACTCTTAGACAGAATTTGGGTTTTTGATTATCAGTGAGGTGGGAGGTATGTGGGCTTTGTTTGTGTTTTTGTGCAGAAAGGGACACATCTGGCACATGATGCGATGTGGCAACTAAGCAACTTCTATAAATCACTGACTCAATCTTGCAAACATACATGGACAAGCTTAAGACACACATAGCTCTACTGAATTCCCAAGCATAAAATGAAGCACATATGTAAGCATTTAGAACATTTGCAAATTCAAACCACCCATAAATCAATTTTATTTCAGTATAGTGACTTAAATAAATGTAAAAAGAAAAATGTCTGTTCTTTGCAGTCCAGCACTAAAAATGTTCAAAGCTAAAAAGCAATTGCCAGGAATAAATCTAAATTTATCTTTCAAAAAAATTGAAATTACTGGCTTGTCTTAATCACCCATCAGGGCCACTGCAAGAATACATACAAAAGAGTTAATTAATGCAAGAAAATATTTAATATTTTGCAGAAGAATTTAACATTTAATTAAAAAAAATCTGTTTCCACCTGAATTTCACACTAGTTCTAAAGGAAACGGTACTGGAGTTTGTAAGTTTGTAGTCAACTTCACTAATTACATTACATCACAGGACTGCATCTCGTACTAGGTTTGAAAATTCTTTATTTAAATAAATTGTCTAATTAAATGTGAACTATTTATCAACATGACTAATCTTGCACTTCTTCTAATTTTTCACTCCACTGAGATTTTCACAAGACTTCTAAGGAGAGACTTTATTAGGCAAAGAAACCAGAACCTGGCCCTTTGAAAACAGCTTGTGAGCTTTCACAGAGCCCGACAGAGTACATGGGCACACATTTTCCAATGATGGATATGCATTGCCATTCCCTAGCAATGCTGAATTGAAATGGAGACTGCTTTGTGCTTGCAGAGGGCTGTGGTCCTGAAAAAGGATTTTTAATGACCACTCAACGCGCTGTGCACACTTCCAATGAAACTGAAGTGCTGAGGGCAGAGGAAAGGCAAGAGCTACCTACCGACAGGATGTTCTTCATGGTGATCACAAAGACGTTGTAGGCAATCAGCCAGTCCCAGTAACGCAGAATGCTCCTAATGGGCTTCAGCAACAGGTCTCCACCAAAGAGGAGGAAATAGAAGCAGGCCACCAAGTAGCCCATACAGAATATGCTGATCCTTGTGGTTCCCGTGATGAAGATTATAGTAAGCACAAACCAGAAGAGGTAACTAAATATTATCACCTTATACATGTCTAAGTAGGACCTAGAAGTAAAATAAGGAGAAAAAGTTACCATTTTTTTCTGAGGGCAATGCTATCTTTCCTCTTTCTGCACTACTGGCTGACACTTGTGCCTAAGGTCTTCTGGGCATTCTCACACTTCAGCAGTTGTGCAGCTGCTCAGCACTAACACCATGGTCAGGGGGTTTGGTTCATGCACGGGTCTGCCTGGCTCATACATTCCACTCCAGCTCCTTCCTGTGTGTAAGCACCTTGCTACACCTGGTCAGGGCACCGTGCTTGCTGCAGGATCAAGCCTCGTATCCTGGAAGGGAGGAAAACCTGTTCTCACCAAGCTTCGTGGTAGAGGGATATTATCTGGCAATGCCATATATGCGATCTAAAGGCTGTCTGAGATCATCTTTTAAGAAGTCTGAGAAATAGTATAGCAAATCTATTTTAAAAAGCCAACTACAGTACACCCTTGAAAACAATTCCATATTTATTGATGACTTCTAGGAAATTCAGCCTGGTCAAAAGACTAGTTTTCAAAGACAGCTGCTAAAAATATCTTTAATGGAGATCAACTGCAAAAGTTTTGAGGGGCAAAAGGTTTCTACAGAACAGAAATGTGATAGAATTTACTAAAACGCTTTCCATGAAGCTATGAGACAGATATCTGAAATCAGCCTGGCCCACAGTGGGAAAGAGAGAGAAACAATTTGGTGTTTTCAGATTCCTTAAAATCTTGACTTAATATTGACTCAGTGAGCTTTCAATCAAGAACATCTGCCAAAGGCAATACCAAATACTACGTATAGCTAAACACTGCAAAACCAACTAATTCTTAGTTTCCTCCCGTTTATAGTGTTTTGATTCCAAATCTAACTGTGTTTTCAGAGTCTGCTCACCCAGGCTGTGAAACTACATTTGTCAGGAAACCAGGCAGGGAGACAGAGCTACAGGAGTGCACATATACCTAAGCCAAACCATATAAGGAGTAAATGAACTAAATGCACTGTACAAAGCCACATAAAAAGGCCCCTGCTGCTTGATGTTCTCAGGCTCAGAACTTTCTAGGAGTATGTATTTATAGTCCTACATTTATAGGCCTGTATTACACATTTCACCAGAGAGGCATTTAATGGAAGGTAACAAAAAAGCTCCTTTATGTTTATTTCCCGCAAATATTTAAGAAATTTGTAATCTACTGCCTGCGAAATCTAAAAATATCATGACTTTGGAGATGTTACTGGGTTCTGGGTGATAAAACATTAACAAAGAATCAATATGCACTTGGAAAATAAGGAAGCTATCTGTCAAAGAGGTCTTCACTAACTTAATCTGCTCTGGAAATGGTTCTCTCATTGTTTCTCCAGAAAATAATATTCTGTTTGATATTCCTTTAATAATAACAATTGGTGTGTGAGATGGCTAGGAAGAGATCACTTTCTTGACACTTCTTTAGTTCAAAAAGCTTGTCCTTTGCTACCAAAAAAATTCATCAGCATCTTTTGAAAAAAAACCCAAAATAGAACCAAATTGATAAAAACCCCAGCAATATCTTAACACTCTTCAATAAAAATGAACTCTGACTCTTAGAGACAATTGGGACTGTCTCAATCCAAATTTCCCAGCATCTACACATGGCATTTGAGTCACAGTCAGTAGCAGATACCACTCTTAGATTAAAACTTCTGGAAATTAGAGAGAATATGAAAAAGAAGACAATAATCTAGCTTTTTTTTCACTAGAATGGTAGCCATTTGCTACATTTCAGTAGTCATCTAAAATATTAAATACATCTGTTCTTCTTATATCCAAAATATACATTAAATATAATAGCCTTGGGCACCTCTAAACCAACCAAACAACAAAACTGGATGTAAAGGAAAACTTATCAGAAGGCAGGAGGCAATACAACTGTGTCAAGTGACAAATAATGTAGTCCTTAAAGATGCAAAGCATTCTGACTTTTATAACTGTGCAGTTGCAAGCAAGCCCAACAATAAAAATGGCTCCCAAGAATTCATCTTGGAGTGGAAATCTTACAAAATGGTGTTTAAACAAATCTGCCAAGACACATGTAACCAATGAAGATCATCAAGCATCCAAGGCACTTCTGTGTTATCCCAAGAAGAATGCCATATTGAACACTATGAAGAGAACCACTTGAGTTCTTTCAGGTAGATAAAAATTTTCCTGAAATCATGCTTCATTCAGTTACAATATGCAAAATCTTGTCTGTTACGGCATAGTCATGCATGCTCCTAATTTTCATTAATTTTTCATATTGATATGGATAGGTCAAGTGCTGTAAGAGCAGGAACAAAGACGTGTCTTGGTGGGGAGTTCTCAACATATTACCTCTGAAATCATTTGACATGTTCTTATATGTAAATCTTTAAATTCTGCCTCAAAGCCCAGAAAGTTAGGAAGTGAGGACTTTCAGTTCCTTGCTCTGGGATCATAATGCAACAGTGGAAGGCTGAAGGACAAAGGCACCCCAGCAGTTAAAAGACCCTACGCAAACCCATCAGGACAGTAAAGGTGCTTACTCTCTGTTTAAACGCTTCTACACAGACAGGAAAAAAGGCTTAATCTTGGATAGAATATACTGTGATTTTATGTTTTCACTGCAGACCACACAGATCATTAGTTTAATGTCATGTAAATCTTCCAAACCCTCATTTTCTAAGTGTTCTTTAAATCTCCATTCATTCACCAAGAGCAAAAGGCCACCCTCAAGTTGTGATATTTGACAACCACATTAGAAATCTGTGCAGCTGGTTCCCAAGGGGACTGTCCCACTGCCCTTCATCCCTTCAGCTCTGCGTTTCAGCCCCTTTTTTGGTTTTGGCTCTTTGAAATGATTTTAAGAAGAAAATTTGCAAAAGCCTATTTACTTTGAGGGAGGACAGAAGGAAGGGGTACTTTTCTGCCCATTCAGCCTCCAAACCAACTCATTGCTGGTGTGATGAATGCAGAAAGGTGGGAGGGTGTAGCGGGAGGCTAGGAACAGTCACATATCTGAGGAAGATTAGCCACTACACCAGTGCCGCAAAGGCATTGAACTATGGCTTTTGGTAGCATGACAGCCTCTGAATGAGAAATTACACAGAAGAAACCTGAAAGATTAATGAGAAATAAAACCCACTGGTTTTCCAACCATGTCATTAGTAGAACCCACTAATACTCTGGAAAACATTTTGGAAAAAATTACAGTATCAATTTGCTCAAAACCAAGGAAGACAAAGTCTGAAGTTCATTCCACACATCCATCAAAGCTATTGTAACCTCAGATGGCTCTCTATATTAAATTATCTGCTTTTCTAAAGTTTTCTTGGTCTTACCATGATTGTTTCAATATTTTATTTCCACAGGAATTAATTTTTAACTGTAATACAATCCAGCCTGTTGCAGAGAGATTGCTCTAGGTGTAGTTGTTTTCCTGGCATGCTACATGATGTGTTTGGCTATGACCAGTCTAGTGTCTGGACCTCTGCCTGCCGGCACCAAGAGGTGCTGATGCTGCAGCTGATAACCCCTTTCAGGAAAGGTATTTGTCCTCAGCCAGTGGTTCGAAATTTAGGGGAAGAACACACTTCTGCTTACACACTGGTCAGAGCCTATTGTGGTGATGGATGCAGCTCAAGGCTGCTTCGTGCTGGAGGAGCTGCTGTTATGTAGCTTCACTGTTTTCCCTTTGCAGCCCCCTACTTTGTTTTGAGTGTGGTACTCACCTCCATATAACCCCAAGGCTCCTCCTGTAGCCCTCTTCTGATAACTACCTCCTCTCTCTCCTCCAGACATATTGTCCCTATACATACGTGTTCTTTAAGCTACATCTACTCCCAAATTTCTTCTTTCTTTCTTTCTTCCATTCCTTACACTCTTAGCAGCCTGTGTGACCCTGCATCAGAGCTCATTTCTCCTTCTAATCCCAACATTGTTAATTTTTCACCAAGCTTGCATCCTCAAAGCCTTTCCCTGGAGCTCTATTTCAGCTTTTAGAAGGCAGTTTCACTGATTTTCCCCTCACCAACAGCAACATCCAGTCTTCTGAAACCTAGCTCCTTTATTTCAATGGACTTCTTCAAATCTAGTATTGTGGACCCCACAGGTCTTAGTTCCTACTATTTTTATTAAACCCTCTCCAAGAACTGATATTCTTTTACTATTACTTTCTTACCAGCAAAGTCCTCCTTTCATGCTTACATCCACTTTAAAAATACCCAAATTCACAACTGTGTTATTTATTGAGGATCATTTTATTAGCAACAGCATGTTTATTGGCTTTAAATAACAAACATCACAGGAAGCCTGTAATGTTGATTTGCAGGTCCTATCTCACTAACCTAAGTTGGAACACAGTTCCAAGACTGGCATTAGAGCTGCCTTTCAGACACTTTAGTGACTCCCCGCATGATGGTTCTCAGAGGACAGGTATTAAAGGGGACAGGTCAATGACTGTTTCTGCTTTTAAGTGGAAAAAAGCAGGTTACAATCCCAAGCTTTTTTTCCCTGACAATGTCTAGGAGAACGTCTGAAAACTTCCTGGGAACTGAAATGAGAATTTTCCAGCATTAGAGACTGTGGGAAAGGATTATCCTCAGTGAGGTCGCTTTAAATCCTGCATCATTTTAAAAGCTCCTATTTCTATTCTTTTGTTCTTATTTCTGTTTCAAAGTCCTTTGGATGTGCACTCTCTTGGGGTCAAGCACATATCCCCTGAGAAATCTGGGGGTGGAAAGACAAGAAAATTTCAGGAAATCTCTTACTTAGACTGTATTTATCATTGTTGAACTCAAGTATTTCTCCAGAGAGAAGAAAATAAAGCGTTTTGGAAATACGTTATTTTTCTGCCACTGTTTATGTTGCAGTTAAAAGCTTTTTATCCATGTCTACAAGAACAGTGACCAACTAGTGTCTTCTCAAGGGAAGTGATACTTCAGAAAGGGTGCTTCGATCTGCAGCTGCCATTCTTTTACATAGCAGTAAATCCACATCAAGCTTCTCAGAAAACCCAGGAATATCAAGCACAACTTTTTAATTTTTTTTTTTTTTCTGCTTCATAATTTATTCATAACCAGGTTGTCTTTGCTTATTGTTTGGCTCTTTCTGACTGACTTTTGGAGAAATGCCATTATTAATTTCACTTGCTTGGATAAGGTTTGAACCTGAAGTTCTTGTCCACGTTACTAAATATTTAGAACCTTCTGAAACTTCCATAGCAAAGCACAAGAAACGTTTTTAGACAAAGCCCTTTCAGTTCCAAACTGTCTTGAATGGAGGCCAGATACATACATTTTCTTCTGAGGTAGATCTTCAGTGGATTACCCAGAGCTTGAGAGTCCTTCTTTTTAAAGATTTATAACTCTTAATAAAAGATTCAGCCACCTTCAGGTACTGTCAGCTATTCTCTGGTGCTTCTTTGAAGCAAATTAGGCATTTCGTATGGCAAATGTCCAGTGCAACCTCTCAAAAATAACATAATCTAAAGCCTGGGATAATCTACATTGTAGTGAAAGCATTGAAAGAGACGCTTAAGAGCTCAAAGAAAGGTAAGATACCTTCAAGAACACAAGAACTTTTATGCAGTTCATACTAAAGGAAGGTCTGTTTATACTTAGAGACACCATCCTACATGTTCCCATTACAGATTCATGCAGCTAACACTACAAACACTACAAACAAACAAACAAAAAAACAGAAGTTACAGCTTAAAAAGGGGTGGAAGGAAGACCTGGGGAACTACAGGTGAGTGAGCCTTCCCTCTGTGCTTGGGAAGATCATGGAGCAGGTCTTCACGGAAGCAATGTTAAGGCATACGGAAGACAAGGTGATCCTAGCATTGTTTCACTAAAGGAAAACTGTGCCTGCCCACTCTGGTGGCTTTTTATGATGGAGTGACTTCAATGCTCTATAAGGTCGACAAATAGAGAAATGTCATCTACCTGGACTTCTATAAAACCTTCAAGATGGTCCTACATGATATCTTTATTTCTCTAGATTGGAGTGACATGGATTTGACGAATGGGCTATTCGGTGGATAGAGAATTGGCTGGATGGATGCAGCCAGAGAGTTGTGGTCTATGGCTTTATGTCCAGGTGGAGGCAGGCAACGAGTGGTGTCTCTCAGGGCTCTGTCCCGGGACAGGTGCTCTTCAATATCTTCGTCAGTGACACAGACAGTGGGATCAAGTACACTCTCAGCAAGTTTGAAGATGGCACCAAGCTGAGATGTGCAGTTGGCACAACAGAAGAACGGAATGCCATCCAGAGGGACCTGGACAAGCTTGAGAAGTGGGCCCATATGAACCTCATAAAGCTGAACAAGTCCAAGTGCAAGGTCCTGCATCTGAGTCAGGGAAATCCCAGACATGAGCACAAACTGGGAGAGGAATTCATTGACAGCAGCCCTGATGAGAAGGACTTGGGGGTACTCATGGATGAAAAGCTGGACATGAGCTGACAGTGTGCACTCACAGCCCAGAAAGCCAACTGCATTCTGGGCTGCTTCAAAAGAGGTTGAGAGCGGTGATTCTCCCCCTCTACTTCACCCTCATAAGATCCCACCTGGAGTACTGTGTTCAGGTCTGGGGTCCTCAGTCCGAGAAAGACAGGGACCTGTTAGAGTGAGTCCAGAGGAAGTCGAAGAACATGGTCAGAGGGATGGAGCACCTCTCCTATAAGGAAAAGCTGAGAGAGTTGGGGTTGTTCAGCCTGGAGAAGAGAAGGCTCTGGTGAGACCTCATTGAGGTCTTGTAGTAATTAAATGGGTCCTATAAAAAAAGGAGAGGTGTGTTTACACAGACATGCAGGGATAAGACAAGGGGAAAGGTTTTAAACTAGAAGAGAAGATATTTAGATTAGATGTTAGAGAGAAATTCTTTACTCAGAGTGTAATGAGGCACTGAAACAGGTCACCCGGAGTTGTGGATGCCCCATCCCTGCAAGTGTTCAAGGCCAGGTTGGATGAGGCTTTGAGCAACCTGGTCTAGTGGAAGGTGTCCCTACCCTTGCTAGGGAGGTTGGAATTAGATGATCTTTAAGGTCCCTTCCATTTCAATGCAAACCAGTCTATGATTCCACGATTCCCTGCCCAAATATCTACAAGAAAAGATATCATAAACAGGAATTTCCTTTTTTCCTGAATGCGTTAATTAGTGGGTTTTCTAGTAATTTATGATTCATTTTTCAGACAAAAATGTCCCTCTTCTTTTTTCTTTCTCTGCCTTGTTCTTTTCATTCTTCTCCTTGTTCACACAACATAAAACTGTCACATGAAACGGTTGCACAGATTTTGGCATTTAGGTGGGACAAGTATAAAGTGATCACAGTTTATTTGTTCAGCTCACCACCACTAACGGGTTGTTTGATTTTCTGGGGCTTTTTGTACTCTCCATCACCAATATTACCTACTGCCTAATACATGCAGCAAACTCCCAATTAAATGGTTGCATATTGTTAATCACCTCTCCACAGGTCTCCTTGGTCAGCACACACCCAGCAGTGTGTCTGAGTGGATGTCCTGTCACCAGTGGCTTCAAGTTGATGCATACCATGCTCATGAACCAAAACACAGAAATTAACCCAAAGGATTGTGGAGGGGCAGCAGGCTAGTTCTGCTTGAACTTTGCTTTCCACTATCAACCTGACTGTGATTCCCATCTAAAATATTCAAAGAATATCCTCTGTGTTTCAAAGTTTTCATGTTTGTCCATTTGGGAATATCTTATGCAGATGACCAGAATTATCTGTCAGATTCCAGAGAACATTGAAAAGATGCCAAAAGAGGCTGTTTAAAAAGCAGTGATTTTCTTGCCTTTTTCTCTTCTGAAGACAGCTTTAAAACACATTCTCATCATTAATGAGTTTTTTTCACAATGAATTTTTTCTGGACTAAGAAAGGAAAATTCGATCTTTCTGCCAGAAACCCGTGATGGTCTTCACCAGTGACCAAACACATCAGTGTTCCTGATGCAACTGCTGCATCAGCCTTTGCTAAGATGGACACCAGTGGCAAGAGAAAACCTCAGGCAATCTCCACTACAATTCTTCTCAACCAAGCCCTATTTGTCAGGTATCTTTTAGAAAGCCTTCTCACTTGATGGAGCATTTTGAAGAAACATTAATACTTCTCTCTTCCTGCTTATGTTACTGAATCTAGAGCACTGGGTCCACAGTGTAGACTGGAAATTCTCAAGGGGAAGTACTGTTCAACCTTTGCCCGGTAGTGACTATAAGTCTCTGGACAAATGAGTCAATTGAGTGTTTCAAAAGTCTCCTTTTCAAATCTATTTCAAGATAGATTTGGCAACCAATTGTAACAGAAATAGCAGGATCATCCTAAACATCTTGAGAAGGACTTCTAGTTATACCACTTGTCTGGTAAAAGAAATAAAAATATGTCATCAAAAGGAAGATTTTTATGGACATTAGTTCTAGACATTTTCCTATTCCTTTCATACTCAGACATCTGTTCGTAACATGCATCCACAGATCAAGTCTGACAGAACACCACAACTAAGAAATCTTACTCTTCCCATTTACACTTGTGATACTGCAAAACTTTCAGAGACAAGTTCAATGAAGAGCATGCCCAGCACAATTTAGAAGAGCTGAGCTAATCTGTGTTTGCTGAAATGATCACGCAGGAACAGTTCCGTTGTTTGAAGGCCATTCAGAAGAGACTGCCTCAGGCTCTGCCCTTTTATTTATTTTTCACCATCTTAAACAACCTTGTATGCAAAGCTCAGAAACAGGAAGACATGTCAGTCGTCCTTCCAAGACACTTTTAAGGTTCTTATTCCTAGATGAGATAGCACAAAGGACAGTCTCTTAGAGTATTATTTTGATTGTGCTTAGACAACAACTCGGCAGGACACGATGACTTTTTGGGATTAAACATACATGGGAAACTGCAGACTACAATGGATTCTTGCTAACATATCTATGTTTGGGGGGAAACCAAGAGAGCACTTAAGTCCAACATAAGTGCTGCCCCACCAGGCATTCATGGAAGGAAATTAAAATTTGAGTAGCAAGATTCTTTCTGAAGCTGGAAATATAGAGGGTTAGATTAATCTAACAGATGAACTACCTTTTTTGCCCAAACTTTCTAAATCCAAATGTGCACAGATAGCGTGCAAGAACTTGTGACCTAGAGGTGAACATTTTGCAATGTGTTGGTTGCCTAAGACAGATCCATCAAGGGACATGATGATTTTAAACATCTTTTCCAACCTAAACAAGTCTATAATTCTGTGAATGCAGGCTTTCAGGCAAATTTATCACTGAACTCCTCTAGAGAGCACTTAAAACAATCATCAGTTTTAGGAAGACATGTTTGCATCTACCCTGTTCTAAACCAGATGCTGATTACCCAGAAATTAACTATCTGCTGTCTCATACAGCAGTATGTTAGATGGGAACATACATGAATACAAATTCCAAGTAAAATTGGAAGCTATGAGAATGACTTTTACCCTAGTGAACTTCATGAAAAGGAAGCAGTTTATTTTCCAAGTGTTTAAGATTCAGTTTTTACCGGCAGTGAATGAAGTCAGGAACAGGGTTATGCTGGCTAAAAGAAGCTGCATCAAGATTCATGCAGATTTCCACATTGTCTCCAGCCATGATTCGTACTGCAGCTTTATTTTCATCCTCAAATGTCTGCCTTTGCAACGATGCACACAGAAGCAGCATGAAGTCATCTAGGAGAAAGCAGTGATTGGAAGGAAAAATTCAGTCATCAACACAGGTGTAAGGAGAGTTGTAATATATTGCAATGTAGCTACCAGACTGTTTTCCCACAATTTGAACCCCCAAGACTGAGCAGTTTTCAATGCATTTAACTCTGAATTGAAATTTTTTAATGTATTTAGGTTTTTTACCTGTCATTGTTTATGGCTTTTATGGAGAAATAAATGAGAAAAGGGGAAATATTCATACATTTTGATGTTGAATTATTAAAAAAGGGATACAGGAAAAGCAGATGCAAAATTTACTAATTCTCTGAATTTTTCTACTACATTCAAAGCTATGCTTAGTATTCAATATCCCAGACAATACATCATCTTGCTACTGAAGAGTAAATAAAAGGCTGGCTTCAAATTCCACTGTACAGATGATTTAAGCAAAGGACATACAAACACTTCATAACTATGTGCTAAAATACTTACACACAAGGAAGACAGGGTTTGGTCTCACAATGAAGTCTGGAAAGTATAACCACTTTATGATGTTGGAGTTGAAGTTGGCATTGCCACTTCTCCATGGATAGTCTGTGTGACAGAAGCATGCAAAAATTCAATCAGTACCTTATAAGAATTACTTAATGCTTTTTCTTCAGAATACTTAACAGTTTTCCAGCACTTTTCCACAAAAGCAAGTAGCAGTAATTTTCCATAAAGGGTGTCCTTACCTTTGCAAGGAGCAGGTGGGATGCCAATGCAAAGGAAGTACTGGAATGTAATGATGCATGCTAGAAAACAGCAATATTTTGGCCAAATCTCTGCAATAGCTTTTCTCCTCCGTCGATACAATACAGCAATCAGCCAGAAGGCATGAATCATTGCATAAAAATCCATCCTCTGACCAATTACATTCACTGATAGAAGAAAGCAGGTCTGGAAACAAAGTAAAGAAACTTAAGCAACTTTTACAATCTCATGACCAGTCAATGCAGCAATAATAAATTATTGTGTATCCTGACAGAATGCTTGGACATGTGCTGCATCTGACTGCAGGAACCCTGTGCAAACCAACATGCTCTGACAGCAACTTCCGCCACTTCACCCAAACACTCAAATTTTTGGTACTCTTCTATCTAAAGCAGGTTTCCATTATGTGTTATCTAAAGATCCAGAAAGGAAAGAGCCTTGTCACAATGGCTGATATGTGAAATGTTTAATTGTTGCCAAGCAAAGAACATAATTGCCCAGCCATATATTTTGATAGGACGTACAGATGTGGAAAAGAAGAGGAACTATTAAGATTGGTAACAACTAAAACATATCCTCATGTAGGAAGTGGACAAGGTATTTAGACCATACAGCTTCTACTGGTGATAGACAAATCCAGTCAATTCCTGCAAGACAGCTTCAGTTCTCCATTATTGTAAAGGCTCTGCATTCCAGCATTTCTGTTCTCTAGCTTCACTGAAAGCAGTCCCTTCACTCAGTACCATGAAACATGTTTTGAACCTTAGTGAACACTTCATTTATTCAGTGCACTATGCTATTTTGGTTTTCTCTCTCCCCAGATTAGAATGAGCTTAAAATCATTTCCCAAAGGAAATAACTTGCTAGTTTCTTTTAATTTTCACTCATTCTTAATCCTCAGATGACTGTGAACAGTTTACTCCACTGATCAAAGCTGTGGTAGTGTTTAACAGATAGGTCAAGACCATAATTACAATTAGATTTAGGATTAATTACTCTGGGAGTTGCCTCCTTCAGACAGGCATAGAAAATGTTGAAAAATCACTGTTTATGCAAAGATTTTTTGGAAGTACATTTCATGTGCACATAAACAAAGAGATAAGGTAAGGGAACAGAGATGACTAACATGAGTGATGACTAAGAAGCATCTAGATGTCAAACACAGTCCAAGCTAGTATTCAAAAATAACACAATCAAAAAGGTTTGGAATGATACCATAAAGAAAAGTAATACATAGTTATTTACCTCCAAACCAAACTTGTAGAAGAAGTAGTTTATGAAATACTTGACACAGTTTACCAGTCCATCATCCAGATGCGCTCTTGTAATATCATGGAAAATGGTTTTAGTCACAGGGGCGGTGAGGTTATTTCGACATCTGTAGTATTCTTGATGACGGTAGATTGTAACTTCAAAAGCCAGAATAGCCAGCATCAGTAAGTTGTTCTATGGGAGACACAATCAGAAGAATATTAAATAAAAGTCAAAACCACAAGAAGCTATAAAATTTCCTGATAAGCATAAACCCATTAATACTCAAATTGATGTTATCGCTGAGGACTTCTGCACTCCAGAATGCACTGGCACCTATTCCCAGCTAGTATGATTCAAAAAAATTAAGGTTCACGCCACTTCTTGGATTTTGATGAATCATACAGACATCCAGAAGATATATATAAAGACATTATTTAAAAAATACTATAATAAAAACTTGTTGTGGAAATGAAGGGAAGGAAAAAAGCATTGGCCCATCCATGTGCTCTCATATTTCATAGCTTTTCTTAAGGTATCATGTTTTGTTTAGCAGGAGGTAGAAGATACAAACATACACAAAAGTCATCTGCAGAGGTAGTGTCAAGCATTAATTTTCCAAAACAAGGATGTTGGGTAGAACGAATTTAACCTGGACACTCTTTTACATGAACAGTCTGTCAGTCTTCTCTCAGGCACAGGTCCTTCTGTCCCAAAGCCACATTGACTAGTATGCAGTCTTGAGTGGCTATGAATTGATTTTTTATCTATCTCAGGAGGGAGATCTGCCCTATGCTCAATAGAAGAGAAGTACAAACTCCAAAAGCTGGCTAAAAAAAACAGCTCAGAGAAAGTCCCTCAAGGAAGCCATAATTGAAGCAGAAGTGGCAAACTCTAGATCTCTGTTCTCTGAGAAATATTTGGGACAAGAATCTCCTGAAACAGGTGCCACTGGGATTTTTATGTTTTCTGACAATCTTAAACTGTGTATATAGAATTTTGGAGATTCTTTAAATTGGTAAGAGATATGGTTTTCCTCTGGACTTGGCACATTTTCACTGTAAGTAAGGTTTTTTAATCAAGACAGGAATGATAAAATATTGCTCACAGGCATCAACTGAAAACAAAAAGAAAAACAAAAGACATCCATTTACTAGTGTTTGAATGAATGATTCTCTTAACTCATTATATTTTCTAAACTGTGGCTACGGAATAAGCACTTAAAAAAATTAACTGCTTCTAGCACACACTGTCATTCAGGGCAATTACTCCAATTAGACCCATCAGTCCTTTGGTACCTGAAAGCCACGTACCTCTTAATTACTTAGAGTTCTTAAATATCTCATTTCTTAAAGACCTTTGAACAGATGGTAGAGTCCAAAAGTGGTACTTCTTCATGAAAGAATAACTTAATTGATACTGAATCCCTTCTGGAAATGTTCTGTGTAACAGATGTGGTTTTCAGTAGCCTCTTTTCCTCTGTACTTCCTTATTGTCAATGGTTTGAATTACAATTTTTTGTGTGTGTGACAGATTATTTATTTCAAGACAATGCTACTTTCCTCACAAATAAGAAAATACCTGAATATAGATAATTAAAGAAGTTACCCTCAAGTACACAAGAAGGGGATTAGACTTTCTCAATCCAACCCACTCTGCAGGATCAACTGGCCCACTGTAGAGCACTGAGGTTTTGAGTTCTTCTAAGTCGACCTTAGTTTCATTCTCTCCTGGCTAAAAAGGAAATGCAACAGTTATAAAACATGACTTTAAGACTGCTTGGGGAGGGTACGATAATCAACAATAATACATCAGGTGAACTGTTATTTTTGTACTTGATACGCTTCCTTTTGCTCTCCTTCACTGAAGAAGACAGCAGTCAAACCTTTGTAACATCCATTTGTACTCACCAGTGTACAGTTACTGGAAAAAGTCTTGGGATCAATAGATGTGAGCTGGTACAACATTTTGCAGACAATAATCACACATGTCCAAACAGTGCAGATACTTGATGCCAGTGGGCGAAACTGAGCATATGGCAAAGCAAGAGCCCAGGCAATTAAAAACACAAAGTTAAACAGAGACACCTGAAAACACAAAAACAGTACAGGAATTACATGGAGTAACAAAAGAACTGAGAAAGTCTGACCTTTTCCACAGCAGGTAGAAAAAAGAATCATTCAAAAGAAAGGGACATGCAGAAACTTTGAGGAAAATACTGAAAAAAAGATTACAAGAATACCCACAATAACACATACACAAAGTAGTAAGTGAAGAAGGAAATACTTTACAGTTGGTTTAGGAAGAAATTTACCACCTACATAATATTCATACTGTTAAACCCACAAAACTCCGTATCTTCCTTATCAACAGATGTGAAATACAAAGGACCACATGCAGCTTCTGCTGCTTTACTACACATGAAACAAAGAAGAGATGGCACAGATCTGTGTGTCTGTGCAACTGACCTTCATCCTTTTGACTTTTCCCCCCACAAAAAATGTGAGAAAAATGATTTTTTTTGTTTTTAGTGAATCCTGTCCTACTACCCTGTTCAAGAAATGGCTATGTCACACAGAGAACTCACATTGCCCACACCAAAAGCACAGCTAAAAGCATTGGTCCCTTTTTTTTTAGGCATAGTTCCACATTCTTGTTTCTTAAGCTCTAGACCAAGTTTAAGTAATTTTCCTATATGTACCTTCCCAGTCTTTTTCTACATCTTCCATCCCTGGATGGTGCTCACATATAGTTTGAGCAGGAGAGGGGTTACGTTTCTTAAATCCAAAGAATTAGACTAATAAAACTATTATACCTGGAGAAAAGGGGAGGGCTGAAACTCTTGAGACAGAGGGAATGTGGAAGATGTCAAGGCAGGTTCCAGTAGGTAACAAACACAGATGGATCCCATAATTTCAGTGAGCTCTGACAGGAGGAAGCCCTCTCCCAACATCTGGGTGTGTAACCACATGGCAGATGCTGACAAGCCTCCACGATGTGTAAGAGTTTGACAGTGAGTGTTTACTTGCCTCTTTCACTGTGACCCAGATGATGTAAGATGAAACAATTTTGATGATGTGCAGCTCCAACAGCCACCACACGAAGACTTGCATCTTGTGAAAATACTCCAAGAATTTCAAAAACAGCACTGTAAGGCGGTCGATCACCAGATGCCACTTGTTCCTTAAGTCTGAAGGGATGTTCAAGCAGAATCATTGTGAGAACAAAACCAGAAGGTCCCTGTGAAGTGGAATACTCCACTAGACAACAACGACCTTTCTGCTTCTCTTCCAAGCCTTAGAGTAAGACAAGATGGAGGATAAAGGTACGGCTCAGTGGTTAACTAACTAAAAATGGGGTTGAAGCCCACTTAGCTGGGGTGCTTTCCCTTCTGACCCACATTCCCTGGAAGGATTCTGCACTTCAAGAGTGGCAGTGGTGGCCTCCCTTGCCAATTTTGCTTTTATTCCTCTCATCAGAGCTCTTTTTGGACTCTCGTCCTCCAGTATTTTTGGACCTAAGCTTAAAGATCTCATTCAGGAACTAATTCCAGCCCTGGTCCTTTTCCAGCTCAGAAAAATAAATTTTTTTTTTGATGCTTGGAAGCTATGGACCCAGCCAGTTTCAGAAAGCACAGACTACTACTACTCAGAAAGATTTTCAGCCAGCTTGGAAGAAATCCACACACATTAGGACTTGGATACTTGTCCCATGGGTTTAGACAATTGCACCATAGACATCTTCAGATGTCAGAGTTATCTAAACTGCCTCAAAAACAGCACAGCCTCCTAGAGCGTGACCTGTGCCTTCACTGGACGGGCATCTAAAACAAGCAAGGCAAACTGTAGTCCAGTCAAATATTTCTCTCAGTTGAAAAACCTTTATCAAGTGGAGATCCTGAAACTGGGTGAAAGTATCCCTTCAGAGGGGTGTTTGGCTAAAAAAGCCATCCTCTCAAATACTACCCCAGTGAGCAAGCTTGTGGCATCACCTACTACACGTGATTGTACAGGACAATGCATTTGCTGAACAGTGCTCTCTAAGTGACGACTTTGCTTGTGGGCTGGCTGTAAAACTGTTTCATCTGGCTGGTACATATTAGTATAGAGTCTTCACACTGTATTCAGGGTTTCAGCAGCATTTTGGAGATTAAGAAGGATTTTGCATGCTCTGAGAACATTCTTACAGTTTATAACAGAGATGGAAACATTTGCAAGTGATACCAAAGCACATCACTGCCTAAGCTGTTAAAAATGCAAAGGAGTTACCACCTTCTTTATGTAATTATTTCAAATTATCACTTTATTTTATATACAAAGCACACCAAGATGGTTACTCCATGCATATTTGTGTGAAGAACACATGCACATTTGTGTGAAAAAGCAGATTTCTGGAACACCTCACAATCAAATTCCATTTTTTTTCCTTTGCCTTTTTTCTCCAAACACAACTTAGAAAACCTGAATAAAAATGCTGAGTGATGTAAATTCTATGAGCACATAATTAAACTTGAGAAATTAATAAAGCTACAGAACTCTAATCCTACATGTGTTTTTATAAGCACAATGAGAGTATTTAAGGGAAGTCTTTACAGAGTTAGATGTTCTCACTCATTATTTCATTGCATTTATTTTTATTTGCAGTGTTGCGTCATGCCAAGATGTATCCAGACAGTGCCAGTTAAGTGGGGTAGGCAAATAAGGTGCTATAGCAAGCTCTGTCTAGCATGGCCAGGCACTACACAGGGAATAAAATACAGGCCTGATGCATCCACTGAAAGATTGTACAACACTGTGTAATGAAGTCTGCACATGTGAACATGTTTAATTTCAAAGCTCTGGCCACATGGCTGTGTAAAAATGGTATAACTCCAGTAGAAATAAATGTATATGCAGCTTAAAGATGGATCCCCTTGTGCTATTTCCAAGCCCCACCAGCTGCAGTTCCCCACTTCCCTGCTTGCACGTGTCACTGCACAGAGTAACCTCCACCAGCTGGCCTCTGTCCCAAAGCCCTTCCAACAAGCTGGGATTGCTGGAGTGCACCGGACCCCTCACCCCTCACAGTCAGTATGAAAGCTGGCCAATAAAAGTTTCCACGGCCCATGAACCCCTCTGTGAGGGCAGATGTTCCAGCTGGGAAAGGTAAGTTGTTTCAGCTGAGGTCCAAGCACTGGAACAGGCTGTCCAGGGAAGGGGTGGAGTCACCAACCCCAGAGGTATTTAAAAGACATATAGATGTGGCTTTTAGGGACATGGTTTAGTGGTAGACGTGACAGAGCTGGGTTAATGACTGGACTCAAGGATCTTAAGAGGTCTTTTCCAACCTAAATGATTCTATGATTCCCTGGGGCAGCTAAGCCTGATGTGCTGCCATTTTGCCTTGACAAAGACCGTCTTCCTATTTAGGTGTCACAGTCCGGTGAATATTGGCATGAGTAATTAAATTTGTAGTAAGGCCCTTTCCAAAGAATACAGCTTCCTTGGGTGTTAAATGCTCTTCCTTGGTTTCACTTTTGGCTCATATTACAAACTGAATTATGGTAATAATTCATTTTAGAAGTTCATATTAGCAATATTAAGGATGACAATATAAGCCATACTCATGTCTGCCCTTAAGCTTTTTTATGTTCATCTGCCAACAATTACACATTCCATATTCAGAAGTGAAAAATATGACACTAATGTGCACATAAATAATGAAGCAAAGCCATTGGGACTTCTGGGGAGGGGTGTCTTGAAAGCGTGCAGTATCAGATATTAAATATCTATGTTGTATTATTTTCTTTGTTGTAAGGAGATTTCACTCTAAAGAAGTTCTTAGGATTTGGGGTAGCCTTCAAATAATTTAACCCAGACCACCCAGAAGAAAGAGGCAGGGTTTCTGTTGGTTTCTTCCTCTCAGCATCCTACAGTATGATTTTTTGCCCTAGAAGAGCCTGTAGCCTGTTGAATAATTGACAAGTAGCCATCTGCTCAGTTCAGGCTCTTTGACACAGACTGCATGCAAAACTAGAAGGAAAACCTGGTGATTGAAGTTAACAGGGATGACCAAGAACAAACCACCTGTTGACACTGTTAATTAAGGATGAGGAAGGAAAAATTTGCGTTCTGCAGAGCTTACCTGTAGTTTCTTCTTCCTCTGATTCATTGTCTTCATCGTCATCATCATCATCATCATCATCATCTTCTTTATCCTCATCCTCCTTCTCTTCTTCTTTTCCTTTTTTGACCCTCCCTTTCCCTCCCTCCCCCTCTGGCTCTTCCATTCTTTTCTCACCAGCCTCTTCCAGCATTTTATCCTCTTCCTTTTCTCTGCTGGCTGTTAAATTCATCATAGTTATGTCAGGCAGGCTTCCATCTTGGTGCACCAGTCTGTTGGTAAACAGTAGCATGTCAGCAAACTGAGGAGTAATGACATTGTAGTCTTTTTCTTTTTCAAACTGTATAATTAGAAAAAAAATTAACCGTTCATGGAAAATGCCTTAGAAGTAGAAAAGTTAATGATTCTGGTACTCTCTCCAAACACACACTGAAAATTGAGTTGTTGGAATGTATTAGTAACTATTTCTCACTCAGATACTAATGGTTAGTTAGTAATGAGTGGTATTGACACTTAAACTTGACATTTTCCCCACTGGAGAAAATGGTCAGAGTTTAAGATGCAGAAGCATGAAACGACATTATTTAAGAGGAAACATTTCATGACTTCACAGGGGACTTACTCATTTTGGTGGTTTGGTATTTTTTTCTTGAGGCTGCTCAAAGTAATTGGAACAGAAAGAAAAAGGGAGATGAGAACAGAGGGGTTACAGAAGAAGGTCATTGACAAATACGTCATGCTACATCACAAGTCAAAGCATTCTCCTACTCCATCTGCGGAAGCCTTCTGATGCCAAGAGCATGCCATCATGACATTCACGGGGTGCTTCTATAAAGAAACATGGAATTGCAGCACAGATGGAAAGGTGGCAACCTATTTACACCAGTGCTAAACGTGGTCAGTGCTGTACCATGCTCTGAGTAATGCAGCGGAACCAGCACAAGTATCTGACCTGTCACTGTACATGAATTTCTACCTTCTTCCAACTAAAAGATACAGCTGGAAAGCCAAGGAATTTGCAAATTTTCTTCCAGCTATAGGTTTGGGAACAAACAAAAGCAAGAATTCCATGGCTGCACCTTCAGAAGATTTTATCCTGTCTGTCTTTGATAGTGCCATTCATGCTCTCTCTCTTTGCCACATCTCACAGAGAATTTTTCATTGATTTCCAATTGTGTCTAACTAAATCTATCAGTAAGTTTCACACTACCAAAACTGGGCTATGATTTAACTGATTTAACACAGAAACGATATTTCTCTAGTGCCACGGTGCCCTTTTTTAAATGAGATTATTCAGTATATATATTTTCTTTACTGAGAAAATAAACATTTCCTTATGGTTTTGTTTCTTCTCCTACAGCTGTGCTGTAGGGACTCACCTCCCATAATTGCAGAAAACCCAGTTTCCCTTTGACTATGACTTCTTGCAATAAAGTCTCCCTTTATCAAGTGTATATCTATGTGATTAGGTCATTAAATGTTTGGTTATGCTATTGAAATTACTACACTCAGCATACTTTCAAGCACCTGTAAGACTGATCTAATATGCTACAGTACCGTCTCAGGGATTTATTTTTCTTGATGTGAAATTCTGGCCTATAACCACTTAGACAGGAAATTCTGCCAATTCTAGGATTTTCACAATTCAAGAACCTAAAAATCTAGAGTTTTTTTTCTGATCATTAAAAATTAAGAGAATAGGCTAGGCAGTTAATGAGAAATTCAAACAAGCAGAATTATTTTTCAATCATTTAGGAGTTGCAGTTTCTTCAGATGGAAAATTTGGTGTCTCAAATAAAGGAAAACTACAGAAATCTGAATAAACAATCCTGAAGTAGAAATACCATGCCAATTGTCAAAAAGCAGAAAAGGTGATTTAAAGTTAGAAGTTTAACAAGACACACAATCACCAAAAAATATCATGTAATAAAGTTTAATCACATTTTAGCCACGTTATTGACAAAAATCCCTCATCATGGGTTGGGCAATGAACCTGGGTGTCTAATAACCTTAAAAACTCTTATACTCAAGAATTTATTCAGTAGCTTTGGCTACTGAAAATAGAATCATAAAATAGTTTAGGTTGGGAGGGACCTTAAAGTATCCACCCCCATTGCCATGGGCAAGGACACCTTCCACTAGACCAAGTTGCTCCGAGCCCCATCCAACCCAGCCTTGAATACTGCCAGGACTGGGACATCCACAACCTCCCTGGACAATTTGTTCCCATGTCTCACCATTCAACAGTAAAGAATTGCTTCCTAATTTCTAACTTAAATTTCCCCTCTTTCAGTTTGTACCCATTACTGCTTGTCCTGTCACTACAGTTCCTGATGAAAAGTCCCTCTCCAGCTTCCTTGTAGGCCCCGTGGATATTGGAACTTTGCTGTGAGGTCTCCAAGCAATCTCCTCTTGTCCAGGCTGAACAGGCCCAAATTTCTCAGCCTCTCTTCATAGGGGAGGTGGTCCAGTCCTCTTATCACCTCTGTGCCTCTACTCTGGACTTGCTCCAACAGTTCCAGGCCTTCTTATGTTGGGGATCCCAGAGATGGATGCAGCACTCCAGTTGAGGTCTCACCAGAGCAGAGCAGAGGGGCAGAATCCCCTCCTTTGACCTGCTCTCCACACTCCTTTCGATGCAACCCAGGAATCCATTGGTTTTCTGTGCTGTGAGTGCATGCTACCAGCTCATGGTGATTTTTTCATCAACCATCACACCCAAGTCCTTCTCCTCAGTGCTACTCTCAGTCACTTCTCGACCCAACCCATTGGTGTGTCTGGGATTGCCATGACCCAGGTGTAGGACCCTGCACTTTGCTTTGTTGAACCTCATGAGGTTTGCATGGGTCCACCTCCCGAGTGTGTCAAGGTCCCTCTGGATCCCTTTCCTCCAGTGTGTTGACAGCACCACACAGCCTGGTGTCATCAGCGAACTTGCTCAGGGTGCCCTCAATCCCACTGTCCATGTCACCAACAAAGATGTTGAACGGTCTCAGCCCCAGTACTGACATTGAGAGACACCACTCGTCACTGATCTCATGAACAATGAGCCATTGACCAACTCTGAGTGTGGCCATCCAGCCAGTTCTTTACCCACTGCATGGCCCATCCATCAAATCCATGTCTCTCCCATGTGGAGACAAGGCTACCACATGGGACAGTATCAAATACTTTGCATAAGTCCAGGTAGACAATGTCAATTGCTCTGCCCCTATTTATCAATGCCGTAGCCCTATCATAGAAGTTCGCCAAACTTGTCAGGCATGATTTGCCCATAGTAAAGCCATGTTGGCTGTTACCACTCATCTCTTTTGGGCCTCTTTGGTTATTTTCATATTTAAGTCACAGATCAGCTAGCATATACGCTAAAAGGATATTCAAATCTCTATAAAGTGATAATCATCAATGTTCTTTATATCTTTCTTTATATCAATCTATAAAGATATAATCATCAATGTTCCCTAAAAGGACATAACTAACTTATGTTTACCTAAAACTCTAATGAAGTACCAATAGAAGGGTCATGTATAAAGAAGAGAGAATGAATTTCCAGTTCAGTTCAAATGTTATGAAGATCCCTGGTTACTATAAACCATCTGAGCTCTTTTAAAAGACAATGCACCATGAAATGAAAGTAACTATATAATCAGACAGGTTTTGTATATATGCGGTTGCATTGATTTTTCTGAGGTATCTTCCCAACTGACTTTTATAATGGAAAAATCTACATGCACACTGGTGTAAATCATGGACTTAATGACTCACCTCAGTGTAAATTGGACAGAAACACAGTAACTCTATAAGATTTTGCGTGAGTGGACTCATCTTTTTCTTATTCATATAATTCCCATTCATATTCTGGAGATCTGGGAGGCAATGGGGTTATAAAGATGGGTACATGCAATATATATACCTGATAAAGCCTCAGTATGGGTTTAGTTTTCAGTAGGCTTAGTTTTATTGGTATCAGTAGGCTTGAGCATTGGATCATGTGCTTAGGAGATCCAAGGATAGATAAAAAGCCCTGCCCACTGTTTGGAAAGTTAGTCTACTTGGAATCTTTCTTCCAAAACTTCCTTATGTTTTGCTAGGGCTGTTTTCCCAATTTTTTTTTTCAACTACAACATCACATTGTATTGTAACAGACAACACTGAGGTATTGATATAAAAACTTCACTAGTTTAGAATTTTTAAGACAAGCTATCCATACATCTTCACAGCTAGTGAGATATAACTTCATTGTTGGAAGCCACATTATAATGGGAAATTATCCCAAAAAACATAAAAGTATTGTGTGTGATACTTAGGAAGAGAAATAACTAAATAATAATGCAGGCAACAAGCCTTGAAGTAACAACCACTAGTGCTTTTAGCTGAGAGCATTTTTTACCCTCACGTTCATTAAACAGGGTATCAATAATGAGAAGTATACCAGTAGATCTAGTTCTTGGCAACAAAGCAATTTCAGTGGCACTAAAATCAGGCATGTGCCACAGGTCCTTGCTGGATTCCTAGTACTTTCACGTATTTGTAATTTACTAGAGCAGAAGATTCATCAATTGAATGCATTATTAAACACCTTTTGTCTTTGATAATTTTTTGCTGTTTATGAATTGCTTGAAACCTTCTGGCTAAAAGAAGTTCCCAAGTATCTTTTATGCAAAGCCTTAAGAACAGAAAGCTTTCTGCTCTGCAGAACACTAGTGACCCACATCTTGAGTATTTGGTCTGCAACACTCAAACTGAGCACACAGAGCCATACCTCCACTGGCAGGGCCTTGAGTGCCTTTATGGGCCTTTAAGGGGGTTTGCTGCCTGAATTCAAGCCCTGTTGGGGTATGTGGCCAGGCCAGGAAGCCTCAGTGCAGGGGGTCCCTCTCCTTTCACTGGGTGCTGCTTTCACATGGAGGCTTCCACCCCTATGTTGTGGCTGCATCGCAGCTGTGCCTGTGCCTGCTCCTGTGCCTCCCTGACCCTAAGCCTGACCCACAGGCTGGCACCCTGCCTTCACTGCAAACCTGGCTTATCTCCATGGACTCACTGGGACCTCAGCAGGTTGTGGCTGACCCTTGTTACTGATTCCAGATCTGATCCTCACCCTCAGCTGTTGGCCCACATTCCTGACGGCCCATGGGTGAGAGTCTAGCCTTGCCTCCTGGTCATGCCCTCGGCAACCAGCTGGCTTGCCTTAGCCAAGGTGCTTGCCCTCACCACTTCCTTAAACACAGGCTTTCTGCAGACTAGAATTCCAGCTCTGGTGAACTTTTAAGAACGGTGACCCAAACTACATGATGACATTTGAAGAAGGAGCGTGAACATGACACATAGAGCAGGCAGTCACAAATATCTAAACAAGGTATCTTCTTGGTTTTTCTGTTTATATTCAGCAGTGATAACAACTCAGAAGTCCTTCTATTCTCAGAGAAGATTAAAAAATAGCTCCCATTTATTCCAGTCAAGTATTTTGAAAGGAGTCTAATTTATGGAACAGTTTTCAAGATGCCATTTATAAAGGGATGATGATGATAGCAGTTTTTCTAGTTTGGATCCTGCAGCACCCAACTCAGCCCATGAATTAACAGCCTTAGCATGCAGTGGTTTCAGTGTTCCCTTTCCAACTCTGAAATTTCAGTCTGTACAAACTCATAACACATATGACACAACCAATTGAGTGGGCCCTCAAATTCCCTTTCTTACATGCTTGGAGAAAGACAGGGATGTGTGTCTCTGTGTCTGTGTGTCTGTGTGTACATAGGCGCATGCAGGCATGCATCTTTCCATGCACAAACAAAGGGTAGATAAACGAGCCTCCTCAAATAAATCTATTGTCTGCAGCCAATTACAAATAGCACCAATTATTCCTGCATTAAGGCGTGGGCAAATTTCAGGAGAATTCTCAGCTGGGAGAAGAAACTCACAATGTATAAATGTGCAGAAGAGATGTGTTAACTGCTTCATCAGCTTTAAGAAACTGCAATACCCGAACAATGTTATCTCCCTGCTTACTTCACAGTACTGCGCAGCAAGAACATACTTTGCTTTAAGGCAACTAAGAAGTAACAAAAAAAATAAGGTATATTGGTTTTAAAGGAAAGGAAGAATTGAAGTACCCACCTATTAATTATTAGATATACACGGCCATTGACTTTGGCATGGCTATGAGGTGGGAGATGAAAGCACAAGATGAAAATGGGAAATGAATTAGAGAGAGAAAAGAAAACCATTAAATAGGAACGAACGCACTTTCCTGTCTACCAATGTGTTATGACACAGTCATAACAAAATACACTCTGAAATCTTAACATACACCATCCAGTGAAAAGTCTAGGAAGCTTATAAATGCAGATCTTAGACATTTAGATCCTGTACAACTTCAGTCAGAACTACAGATAATTTTCATAGTCCCCAAAATGTGAGAACAGCCTTTACTGCTTTACTTCAAGTAAGCCTTAGAATACCATCATTTCTTAAAATAATTTTTTCTTTTTTTAAAAAAATATGTAAAGCTATGATGGCAGAGCATCTTATCAGAGAAATTATCTACCTCACAGCCTTTATCTCTGCCATTCCATAATTCATGGTATAGCCAGGAAATGGGCTTGGAAAGTCCTAATCAGAGAATTTTTCTTTCTCTTGCAGATGTAAAACTGACACACTCAGTTCTGACACCTTTATAAATAGTGAGAAGTGCCTCTGTCAGTTCCAGTGTGCCACTTTCTGTGCCCTCTCTTTGCAGCTGGCAGAGCTTTACTCTTCAACTCACTCTGCAATTTTGCTGATGAGAAACAGCATTTTAATAAATAAACATTCTCAGCAATTTTAACAGGACTCTTCAGTTAGACACAACTGTAGTACCGTAATCACACCTGGCAGTTCAAAGGCAGATGGAGGAACTGGATGTGCTTGCTTTATTACTTTCATGACCACCCCTCAGCCGCTGTGATTTTAAGAAGCTCACTAGTAAAAGGACAGAGTTCTGTCTTGTTACTCAAAATAAAGGTTCTGTTTCTTTATTTAAATATTTTTTGTTGCGAAAGGTGCAGCATAAAAGCATTTTAGAAAGGTAAAGCAATTGTTTTTAGCAGTGAATGCTAGTTTCTTCAAAGCAAAAAGGAAAATTAAGTTTCAGTAGCTTTGAGAGGAAATTGCATATAAATATGAATCTTTGATCTGTTTTAATTGCCCTTGCAATTTATTAGTAGCATTACTGTTAAGCTGAAGTTGGTTGTTGTGTTAGTTCTTATCCAGCTTTATGCATCACCAATACAAATGTCAGCTGAGCTCTTAATGTGAAGCTTTGAACTATAAAGCCAGCTGATGCTCCATAGTGATTTATTGCATCAAGGGAAGAAAAGAGATGTATTTTCACACACCAGGCAGTGTTAATAGGAGTACAAACCAAGAAAACTGTTCTGATTTGGGTATTGGTCGTGATAGTTAAAGCTTCACAGGAGGAACAAAGGATATATGTGAAATTTGTGATTTTGAAAATACTTCAAAATGGCAAACGTAGCACATATGCCACATTTAACAGTTAAAAATATCTAGCTACTTATATGACTGCTTAATAAAATCTAGTACACATTTAGACTCAAAAAAATAGCATTCTAATTCCAAGACAAAAAAGCTGATGATACCACATGATGCTCCTCATCTGTGACTTTAATAAAAGGCTTGGTACGACAATGAGTGCCTACTTTTAGCATGGCATCTCAAGGCTACTTATTTATGGCAAAAATGTTTGCTCACAATGCATTGAAACATTTTGTGTCTTCACTATCAGCAGTTCCATCCTTTGGGAATAATATGCCTTTAATCACAGTGATCCTCTTCATGACAACATTTGGAAAGCTGTATAATATTCTTGTATCTTTTGTGTGTAATGGAAAGATTTTCAAGTAGCGATTTCACAGGCTAAGTGGACCCATCAAAACACTACAAATGTTTCAGGTTTTTTTTTCTTTTTACTCTGTGTCTATTGGATCACACTGGAAACTTCGTATGTTACTCAGCACAAGTGCAAACTTTGGGCTACAAGAGAGCTTGCAGAGTTACTGCGAACTGTGAAGCATTCCCCTAAATGCCTCAGTCCAGGAACAACCCCATTTCAGCTCAGACACCTGTCTGGGCTCTGTTTTCAGGGCTAGGCCAATTCAGAGATGTTAACATGTACCCACTGCTGCACAAAAGTCTGCCTTGAGCAAGGGAAGTTTGCTCACAGGCCATTACAAAAGGGCCCTTGAATCTACCATCGCATTTAGCAATTCAAGAAGAGTAAAGGGAGAGTTATTACACAAACAGACATTTAAAAGGTAAGTTTAAAAACCACCACATCTTTATTGGGAAATTTTATCAAGTTTGATCTGTTCTGGTCTTAGCAATTATTTAAATACAGAAACTGGAAGCATTCCATAAAACTGGAGCTTATACTTATGGCACAAACTTGTACCATACACTGTGAAGTAGCTTCATATCGAATTGAATGCATGAAAAATACCTGAAATGTTTTGTAAATCTTGCATAACCTAGAACATAATTCCCTGTTAAGTAACCGTCATTATTCCATAACACCCTGTGGTCTATGTGGAGTTACACAGCTAGTCACCGTTCATAGAAGTGCAGCTGAGATACACTTATCACTAGACAGGTAAACATTCTAAAAGTAGGGTCTAAATTAATTTCTTTCTTCAAAGAATGACTGTAATTGTCATTGCATAATATAATAATATGCACTACAAAACCATTTCTCTCTCTTACACTCCTGGCTCAGGATCCTAGGCCAGATTGGTTTTTATGAAGGAAAATATGTTAAGAATTGAACACTGGAAAAGTGATGCCCCAGATTCATGAAAAAGTGCTAATGAACTTCTGGATGAAATCACCAAATGTCTAGCATAGCCAAGGGTCAGTACTATGAAAAGTAACCACAAATTCAGAATTTTTCCATTTCTGAAGTTCAACTTTACAAAAAGGCCTAAGTGTTCAATGCAAATGTGGTATTTTCCAAAGATCTCCAAATTTTCACGTGGCCTTCAAAATGGACGTTTTAAAAAACAGAAGTGACCTAAATTAAAAGCTGTGTTTCTTATTACTGACAGGCACACATACGAAAGGGCACATGTAGTAATTAAGCACCTAACCCCCATTAATGCTCAAAGCCAATGAAATAAATACATAAATGCCATTAGTACCTTTGTAAATGTACCCCAAAATGAAAAAGTTCAGTGTGTAGGGGAAAATGGGGAGAGACAGATACTTTGGTTGTAGTGGGGTGCTGGATACTGTGCACCTTTTTTTTAAGTAGTCATAGAAAAGGCAAATAACATCTACTGAAAAGTGAGCATTACAAGACAGTCAGAAACAGCATTTCCATACAGATAATCAAAAGTTCCATCTGCTTTGCTTCTTTACCTGTAAATAGTGTTGTCCTGTTTGCTGGTTACAGCTTTTAAATCAGTGATCTGGAGGAACCGATCATGGAAATAGTGAAGGTGTAAGATACACACCAGTAGGAAGGAGGTGGGGATAAAGATGCGTGTGAATAGATCAGCCACAGAAAACTGTTTTAAGCCAAGGTCCTCTAGTCTGGGAAAAAAAAAAAGTATTCAACTAAGGCATCTTTTCACACAAAATATTCTTTCCATGAGACATTATTACATATAATTTGCAATAGGAAATAAGGGGATGGTGCTTGTTATGTGGCTTTGGTTTCTAAAATTCTCCTAAACTAGCAAGTTTTACAATGCAAGTATCTTGTGTTTGGACTCAGTAATGTAGAGAGGTACTGTAAATGTACAGTCAAATGAACAAACCCTGCCACAAAACTCTTGAATCAGATGAGTTTTCTCTGACTGAAAGTCCTGCACTGGAGATCCACTCATATTGCATATATTTTCTAAGGTAAGCTCCTCTTGAGACATGCTCAGCTTATCACAAGGATGAAGAAACCCAGTCCTCCTCATTAGCAGGAGAGCAGGTCCACCTTCATCAGTTCCAAACATCCTGCAAATCTACCCTTAATCTTTCCCTGGATCTTGTTCCTATGGTCAAAGTGGTGAAGAGAAGTATTGGCACTGTATTGAGAACAGAAGCAATCCAAAGGCCTAAGCAGTCAGTTGGAGAAAATACGACTCTGAGCTCCGCTCTTGGTCTAGCTCATTTCTATGGTTACACCAATAAGTCTACGGCTTAATAACCGAGTGCCTAAAATCAGCTATGCCTGAGAATGGCTGCACGATGTTTTTCTCCCATAAGAAGGAAGACTGCTCTCAGACCCTTCCATCACACTGAACTCAGAGATCCAAAGGAAAAAAAAAAATCATCAAAACCACTTACTTCCTTTCATCCAGGCCTGTCATGTTCTTCCACAACCCAGGGAATGACTCAAACTGGTATGTGTAGATGAAGATAAGTACCAACATGGTGTAAACAACCACTGACATCCAAAAGTACTTTAAAATCTTTCTCCACCATTCATAGTGTACCTGAAAATCACACACTAAAGATGCTGACACAAGCTGAAGGCAAAGACACTGATAGAAATATTGACAACATTGTACTGTCAAACAAGGATGAAGAACACAATTTTTCCTAGCTGGCTTGAAGTAAGCAATGATTACCCAGTGGCAGCCACAGATTTTGAGATACAGTTTTTACTCCTGGTGCAAATGCATTCCGAGTAAAGACTTCTGTGCAAAAATGTCTGATGGGACATGGGCCACAGACACAAAGTTGGGGATAGCTTCAGTCACTCAGTTTCATCACCGTTAGGTGATAAAAGTCCAGGAGGAGAGGGACTCTATGCTCATTGGGGTGTGGAAGCTGTTTGGATCAGTTGCCACAAAAACTGGTGGCTAAGTAGAATGTGCATAGACTCAGAATTTTCCACAAAGGTTCCAAAGCTCATGGTGAAGTGGCATGCCAGATCTGGCACAGGTGTGCATTGTGTCTAATTGATGTGCACTTTGCCTGTCACTATAACCACAAACCAGAGGAAAGTTAGTCTTAACCCCTTCAAATGGTCTTATTCTGTTGTGTCTAACTAAAGAACAAATACATTGTTTATGCATTCCATTTGGAGCTACTTTTTTACCAAGCTAAAAGTATGAACAATTCTATTCAAGGATAAAATTCAGTTAACACAGTTCTTGCTTACCTGATAGAGGGCCACACAGAAGAGGAACAGTACCATATAGATGATTTTGTACATGACAATTGTACCCTCAAAGCTGACAAAGAAGAACATGCCCCCACAGACGTAAATCCAGTACTTGATTAACATAGCCATCACCAGCTTGCCCAAGACTTTCATAATATCCTGTTCATCCTCCTCCTCTCCCTCCTCCTCCTCTTCCTTCTCCTCTTCCTGTTCTTCTGACACTTCTCCCTCTTGCGACTCCTCTTCTGCAAATATAGAGTCACATTCGGCCTGTCTATTCTTGGGAATTTTAGTAAGAATTTAAATGGGTGGAAAGTAAAATCTCTGCACACAACACAGAAACTTAAAACACAATATTCACAAGAGACCGTAATTTCTCATCATGCATGGCTCCAGAGCAAGGAAATTGGTTTTAACTTCATATGAGCTTAGACCTGCTGCTGGAGCCATAGGGCACATGGCTATACGTCCTTACCAGACACCCGTCTTCACTTTGTCTGAAACACCAGCAGTTGTAGCGGAAAATTAGAGCCTAAGGGTTGCATAATGGATAATAGCCAAAACACTTTCCATGGCAATGCTTATACTCTCAAGTAAGCAACCTTTTAAACCGGAAAACAAAGAAACCACCAGCACCACCAGAAACCTCTCATCTTGAGTTTAAACTCTTGAGTTTGAACATCTAGTCTTGAGTTTCGTCCTTTAGATAATATTGTGTTTACCTCCAAAAACCACAAGCAAGGGAAAACATTAACATAAACCCAAACAAGCTTAAAAAATATAAATGCTGCACTAACGCTGCTGTTTTTCAAAAAACTACCATTTATCGAGGTTTTTGTGCTGCACCTGGGCCAGAAAAGACAAGCTGCTTTAGCTTTATGAAGAGGGCAAGATTCCCCAGTTATTAACCTTGTGAGGTTTGTGGAGGGCAGGGTAACTGTCGCCCCAGCAGCAAGTATATGTGCGAGTATCTAGATAACAGGGCTTGCCAAAACCATAGTACACAGTTGTACTGCTTTTCTTTCCATTGAGAGCAATATTGAAACTTTACCATCAAAAGGCTTGCCCACTCCTTTTGTCCCACTCACCATCCCCCTTCTCAGGCTCTTGCCTTGAAAATCGTTGTAGTCCAGCTTTGACATTGATCACATGTTTTGCTGAGACAAGGATTGTAATTAATCAGGGAGGGAACTACACTACTGCTTCCAGGGCTCACTTTCTATGATTTCAGTGCACTGAACTTTTTCAGTTCAACATCCAGAGAGAGAGGGCAAGGAATGTTTGGAGAAACATGTGCCCAGTAGCAAAAGAAAGAACAGGTCACTATGTTGTTAGATAAGCTGAATCTAAACTTTTCTCTCAGGTGTGCTTGAGTCCCTGCACTGAAAAAAAAAATGTTTATTTTTTCTACTGAAATTTGTAGTTTCACTTCTGTGTTTGTATAAGAGTTTATGTACCAACAAAACTTCCAAGGAATTTAGCAACTTTTCATAGGTAAACTCATCTCCTGTGGTTAAACTTTAGGGCAATTACTCCCCTGGTTTGAGTTTGGACCACAGCAGTAAACGGATCATTTGAAAGGTCCATGATCTTTCTAAAATGAGTCATTGTATTACCTCCCAGTAAAGAGAAATCTCATTTTATTTGTATTTCTATAGTTCAAAAGTGTTTTACTTTTATATCTGAGAGATAGCTGCACATAGATTTTGTAATATCTTTCTTAGCTAATAAGAGATACCTTGCTAATTGCTTTCAGCATCAGAGAAATGCAGTGACTGGAATTTCTGTCATGACTGAAGGACTAAATTGAATCTGGCTTTACCTTTTTCTTCATTGTCTTCACTTCCAACTTTGACCTCAGATAAAGTAGCTTCTTTTAGCCGAAGTGCTTTCTGTTCAGTGAGGTGTTGCCTAAGCAGTAGCCAGAAAGTAATTGTGAAAAGAATCTGCAAACAAAAATCAAAACAAAACCAACAGACTAATTGTATATCCTATGTCCTACCAATACAAGCATAGGTTTTCATAAATTTTGCATGCCTTTTTTTTCCTCTCTCTCTCAGAAAATAGCAGTGATGGCATCGGTGTCAAAGTGCATCTTAGGGCAAGTTATGCTATTTAGGAAACACCCTGCATTACAGAAAACTTTGCTTCATTTGCACTTTTCCATTTCTTAAAGGTATTCACTTATATGCTTCTATTCTACCCTGTTTTATTCAGTTTTTAACTACTCTCTTATAAGTTTGGGGATCTTCTCATTATGCCTGGATTGGTATAATTCCCATATATTGGTTTATTGTTCATTTTTACCTTTTTTTTTTTTTTTTTCCAGGAAAGAAGCACATGCAAGAGTGTATTGTCATTATCATGGTTTTGTATTTCATAAATATTTTGGTTTAGGAGGTTTGTTACTTCAGGTGCTTAAACGCAGTTAAGAAAAGCCAATCAGCGGAATATGCCTTGCATTTGCAACCGTTACAAGAGTTGAGATAGCTCTTAATTCTTTTAAGAGCTTCAAGAGATGATAATTCAGTAACCGCAGGATACCTTAGAAATAAACAGATCTCCTTAATGAAGAGTGCATCTCTGTGTTTTGCAAAAAGCTAAATTCAACAGCTTGCAATATCAAGAGATGGACAAAATTCAGAAAACAACATGATGCCTATTGTGACACACTTGATTTTATGCTTACTTTCTACAAAGTTTCTGCTAATTTTCCTGTGCAGAAGGAGAGTTATTTCACTACTTAGCTAGAAGCTAGAAATTTCAAAGAGGAAGCACATAAGAGCCAAATACTTAACACACAATAGAATGACAAGGACAGTAATATAATGTATTTTTCTTCTAATGTGCAAGTCATTAATGGGTAAAAGGATTGCTCTCAGAAGATGGCTTTTTTTATTGACACTGCTGCTAACACTGAGCCACAGCAGCAGATTGTCAGCCTGTGTGACTTGGCACAGCTTCACCAGATACCTCCTAAAGCTCTGGCTTCTGCAACACAAACCTTTGATATTGTAAAATACAGACCCTTTCCTGAAGTGATTAGCTCTGTCTTCCTGCCACATTTCCTCTCTTGTTCTACTTGGCATTTCCAAAGCTAGAGCTGGCTCTAAGAAAAGCCTTGAAGGGTTGCAGACCAAAGAAAAGCTTCTAGTCACCTTTTACAGTATGGATTTTATCTTTTTCAGACCAGGAAACACACATGGCATGCAGAAAGAATTACAGTACACTTTTCTTCTTTCTGCAGAACATAGTATCCAGTCTTCATTTAAATTCAATCGTTATTCAAAGGACTTTAAATTAGGAATAAAGGGGGGTAGAGAGTTACTAGTGCCCTTAAGAGGGACTGATGGACAAGGCTAACAAGCAAAGGGTGCCTGGGATGATGTGAACAAAAGGAAGTACATAATCAGCAAAACAGGGCTTATGCAGGGTCACCTCAAGCATTTGTGTACAAGCAAGGCAATTACTTCAACACAGCCTTACAAGGAAACCTGCCAGGTTCTTTCTGGGAAAACAGCATGTCAGGTGCCCTTCTGAAGTGCCTGCACACTAGAGCCCTGCAGCATGGGGAACAAACACAAGCAAATAGAGATCCCTGTGCAGGGCTGTGGTCTTGTTGGGATGACAGAGACAGGGTCTGATGCCTTGAATATTTGCAGTATGGAGCTACAGGCTCTTTAGGAAGCATAGGCCAGAAAGATGCAGAGGTGAAGTTGGGATTTGCATGACAACACAGTTGGAATGCATAGACTCTGCCTGGGTATGGAGGATGGACTAGGTAACCTGGGAGGAATGCAGAGACTGGCCAAGCATGCACAGACATGGTTAGAAAAGTCAAAGCCTGAAACTGAGTCTGGCAAGGCATGTTGAGAGCAACAAGATTTGCTTCTGTACATACCTCAGCAGAGAAAGGAAGGCTAGGGAAAATCTAGGCCCGCTACTGACACAGGGAATGGAAGAGGCTGAGGTACCAAATGCCTTCTTTGCCTCAGTCTTTGCTAGCAAGACTGGCCTTAAGGAAACACAGTTCCTGGAGACCATGGAAAATTCTGAAGCAAGGAAGAGTCTTCCTTTGATGGAAGAGGCGCGGATCAGGGAATATTTAAAGAAAGTGGGCACATATAAATGCATGGATCCTGATGGGATGTACCCAGGAGCTGGCTGGTGTCACTAGTAGAGGCTACTCTCAATAATCTTAGAACAAATGTGGTGATGGGAGAATTGCTGAAGGAAAGCAAATGTCACTCCTATCTTCAAGACGGACAAGATGAAGGATCAAGCCCGGACAACCTCACCTCAATCCCTGGGAAGGTGAAAGTGGTGAGATGCTGAAAAAGGCTTCCTAGAGGTGTTGTGGATGCTCCATCATTGGAAGTGTCTGAGGTCAGGCTGGATGGTGCTTTGAGCAACCTGATCTAGTGAAAGATGTTCCTGCCCATAGCAGTGGGATTGGACTAGATGATCTTGAAAGGTCGCTGCTGACCCCAAACCATTCTGTGATTCTAATGTGATGGAGGAGCTAATCCTGAAAAACCTTTCCAGGCAAATGAGGGATGAGAAAACCATCAGGAACAGTCAGAGTGTATCCACCCAGGGAAAGTGGAAAATGCTTGACCAACTTGGTAAACTTTTATGGTAAAATGACTGACTTGGTAGATGAGAGGAGAGCAGTGGATACTGTCTCTTACTTAGACTCCAGACAGAAACTGTCTCCCATAAGATCCTCATAGGGAAGCTGATGAAGTGTGGGCTGGATGAACAGGCAGTGAGGTGAACTCGAAACTGACTGAACAACTGAGCTCAGAGGGTGGTGATCAGTGGCATAAAGCCTAGTTGGAGGTCAGGGATTAGCAATGTACCTCAGGGGTCAATACTGAATCCAGTCTTGTTCCGTATCTGCTTCATGATCTAGGTGATGGGGCAGAGTGTACCCTCAATGAGTTTGCTGATAAGGCAAAACTGGGAGGAATGGCTCATACACTGGAGGGTTGTGCTGCTATTCAACGGGACCTCAACAGGCTGGAGAAAGGGGCTGACAGAAACATCAGGGCATTCAACAAGGTGAAGTACAAAGTTCTGCACCTGGGGAGGAAGAACCAGCTCATGCATCATTACGTGTTGTGGTCCGACCAGCTGGAGAAACAACCTGTGGATCCTGGTGGATAATGAGTTGCAAGTAAGCCAGCAGTGTGCCCTTATGGCAAAGAATGTTAATGGCTGCATTAGGAGGTGCTGACAGCAGGTTGAGGAAGGTGATCCTTCTTCCCTACTCAGCACTCATGAGGCAACAATTCGAGTGCTGTGCCCTGTTCTGGCACCCCAGTACAAGAGAGATGGATGGACAGGAGAGTCCAGCTGAATGGCCATGAAGGGACTGGAGCATCTCTCCTATGAAGAAGGCAAAGCTCAGGGGAAATCTCATTCAATTTCTAGAAATATCTGAAGGGAGATGGAAAGAGGTTGGAGCCAGACTCTTTTCAGTGGTTCCCAGTGATAGGACCAGAGGAAATGGGCGCAACTGAAACATAGGAGAATGCCTCTGAACATCAGGAAACACTTTTTTTCCTGTGAGGGTAATTGAGCCCTGGCACAGGTTGCCCCAGGATGTAACAGAGTTTCCATTCTTGGGGATATTCAAAAGCCATCTAGGCATGGTCCTGGGCTATCAAGTCTAGATGGCCCTGCTTGTGAGTTGGACCAAATGACCTCCAGAAGTCTCTTTTGGCTTCACCTGTTTTCTGATTCTGTGAAAGTTATGGAGTGAATTTTATTCAGCCTAAACAACCCCACTAAACACATACTGGCTTTATGGATGTGGCCAAATCACCATATATACACAACAGCTTCCTTTCTTGACATCATCCGTTTTTAGACAAGATATTTGATGACACAGCTAATAAATAATGTCAAAGCAAATGAAGTATTAAGACAGTTAAAACTCCTTAGAGATTTATGAAGTTATTGAAAAAAGCTGTAGAACTTCTCTTGCAGAACCCCTTGAGCTTTATCCCTCTTAGCAAACTAGTCCTACCTTTACAAGAGAAATAACACAGCACTCACTAACATTCAAACACATTAAAGACCCAGAAATTGTTGTCCAAAGGGTATTGCCAACAAGGAAGATGACATACAGACTCAAATTGTGATTAGGAGTCACAGGGGAAGTGATCCACTTAGCACAAGGGGAGCAGTGCCAGCACTCTCTGAGATGCCCCTCTTGGGTGCTCTAGGAAAAAACAGCCTATTTGTGCTCAGGCCATTCCCCAGGAGCAAACTTGAAGAACAAAATGTATTTTCAAGACATCAAAGAAAAAATCTATTCTGCACTGGAGTCAGCAAACTCTTTTAGTTCTAACTTAAAATGGATATCAACTCATGCTGATTCAGGTGTAAGGATAAAGAATTAAAACTCAGTCACAGCTATGTGCTGCTGCTTGTGCCAAACCGTTAGGGAGTGAGTATTACTGGTAATTGCAATGACAACACAGTTCCACTTCCAGTTCGTCAGAGACACATCTGACATCCCATGGGTATTAATCTAGCTAATCAAATGACATCTGGTTTTGAATCCAGTTTATACAACCAAACAAGGGAGCAATTTCAATCTGCAAAGTACTTTCTACAGAATTATCACAAAAATCTAAAAGGTGTCTGAAACATTTGCTCTAGTATTAGCTTAATATGCAAGAAGCAGTTTTCTGAAAACTCTTTCTAATGACTTACCCTTTACTTTAGAATTGCTGCTGAAAGTGGTTACACTGAATACTGTGGATGCACTCTTAAAGAAATATCAAGAGATCCATATTTTTTATCACAATATATTTTGTGGTTTCATAAATAAATCTCAGGTGTTTGTTACACTTACCTTTGATGCCAGCTCCCCAGGTTCCTTTCTTTTTAAAAAACCAGATACTTGAGGAAGTTCATCGTTCTTGAGCTCAATACTCCATATATACTGTAATATTAGCAGTAAATTTCCATAGAAAACCATGAATGGTGAACTGATCATGGCGTATTTCCTTCTGTCCCGGATCATCCACAGTGTGCAAGACCAAATCAGTAAGACAAAAGTCAACCAGCTGTGATACGTGATGCTCCACGCCTTGTGGAAAGAGGAAAGAGAGGAAAAAATGTCCACAGACGCATTCAGGAACAACATAGACGCATATTTCCCGTTACACTTCATTTACACTTCTCTACTTAGCGCATATTTTCGTTTTCATCAGACTCTCACCCATATTAATCACCTACTGGGCCAGCTAAAATAAACCCCTTGGAGAACATGCAGAAAGTGGATTCCGAGTGCAAACCCCGCTTTATGCATTAGCTGCACTTTTTAAGCAGAATCATTGCTTCTCATTATAACAAACTAAAAGAGATGGAAAATAAAGATTAAAGTTTGGGCACAGAAATTCTTCTTGCAAAACAGCAGCAAAGAATTCAGAGCAGGAATAGCAAAATCTAATCAATGGGTACTACATTCAAAGCCTTTGACAGGGTTACAAAACAGCACGAACTCCATACTGTTCTAGATTTTGTGGAATCAGTTTAAAATGGAAAGCTATGGTGTGCACTCACTTAACCTGAAGAACATTTAGTCTACAGTACTGTGGTAGATTACCTGAATACTCACAGCTACAGAATTCAGAATTCAGTTTTCAAAAACTTCTCTATTAAACACTCGAGAAAAGGATTTGGGGGGGGGTTAAGTGTTTTTTATCTACATTGTGTTATTGATTTAGGACTAAATTTAGCTGTATAAATGCTGCTATAACTGTGGAATAACTGTCAATAAAGCATTTTATATTCCTTTTTGATTTAAATAGAAAATTATTAAACATTAAGAATATTTCTATCAGGTTAGCTGAGCCCCCCTGAAAATGATGTCTTTTAAGGGTATGTGAAAATCACTAATATGCTACTTCTCTGTTCTTGTATGAGAAAATAGCTTACACTGAGCTGTCTTTGGCTATACTATAAAAGGAATTTGCATCAGAGCATACCACAGATAAATTCATAAATTAATTTGCGTCACATAAAATCAGAATATGTCATTAAGAGAAAAGCTAGCATTAAAATACAAGAAAGTTCTTCAAATATATTGTTTCCTTTTATATTGAGAGATATGACCCTAGAAATTAATTAAAAGGGAAATGCAGACCTGGTCTAGTAGAAGGTGTCTCTGCCCAAGGCAGGGGGGTGGGAACTAGATGACTTTTAAGGTCCCTTCCAACCCAAACCATTCTATGATCTAAGAAGTACATGAGTTTAAAAAAATAGAGAAAAAGTTACTCTGTCAATATGAAAATAACTAACTATTTGCTAATATCTCAGAATGCATCAACCCAGATCCATATTTTGCACAAGGAGCCTGCCTATTTACAGGGGAAACCTTTTCTGTTAAAAGACAGCAAATAAATTTTGAAACTTTATGCAAACAAGAGGCAGCCAAGGTAATTTGTTTTACCATTTTTAATGCAAAATTGGGCCAAGAAGCTTTATGGCTAATTTCATCATAGTTGAAACTTTTCCAAAACAGTAAAAGCAAAGCTTGCATTGGGAATATAGAAAGACATCTAATCATTATGTGGAAAACTTGGTATAATGCAGCTCAAAGTATTTGCAACAAGGAGGCTTAAAAACAAGCAATGGCATGAAAAAGAGAAAGAAGGGTGATAAGTAAAACAACAGGTAAATCTGCCTTGGCACAAAGTTGTATTTTCCTTGAGATCTTTCTGTGTCAATAGAGGAAACCAGGCTTTACAGATCCTTTCTTCTCAGAGGGTAAGTGGATGCATGAAGCACCTGAATTAGGAACTATATTTTTACCGTTTTCTATATCAGTATGGCATAATTTAATTTTATAGGCAAATTTCTGAGTGGTGCAAACACAGGACAAACCTGCTTGTGCAGAAGCTTGGGAATCAATAGAAAACTGAGACCCAGTGGTTTTCTGATATTTAACAGACAACAAAGCCTGGGACTCTCAGTCCTGGAAATGTGATGTTTTAACCAGAACGACGCGCGTCGCCCTATTTAAGGGTCTGTAAAAGGCATGGGAATTATGCATTAATAACCTAAAATGGGCTCAAAATTATGCAGACACCACACTGATATTTTCTAAGCCTGATGCAAAGACTTGCTGAAAACCAGCTGATGAGATTCCTTTCAGAAAGGCATGAGAAGACACTTTTGTAAAATCAACAGCATTATTCTTTTTGTTGCCAGTACTTACCATCATAGCTATCAGAGCACAAATGTAGCTTTGCTTCATGATGAATTGAAACACAGAGACCAGGGCATGCAATTTAACATTTTCTTTTTCCTCCTGAGTAACTTCCTCTTCTTCCTCCTCCTCCTCTTCCTTTTCTAAGTAGAAAAAGAAATTCTTATTTGCAATCCATGCTGGTCTAATGATAGTACATGAATGTCCTCCTGGAATTATTTTGCTTGTAATCACTCCAATGGCTACTTCAAATCACTGTGTTGGTAGGCAAAGTATTTTGGATGGTATATACCTACAGCCCAGTTTACAAAATTGCCATATGGGCATCCATCATCATAAGGTGACAGTAGTTATTTAATTTTAACAGGCCAAAGAGCTTACCAAAATGGCAAGAAATGCTAGAGGCAGTGACTGGAGATACAGAATAAGAAAACCACATGGAACTAAGGATAATTCCTAGGCAATTCCCTACCTGACATGCCATCCGAAGGCTCCCACTTGTACTGTGGTGTGGAGTACATGTCTGCTTTGGCTGGACCATTTTCTAGTGGCAGTGCAGGGTGGATGGTGTGATAGTCAGCAGGGTTCCCATTCACTGTTACCAGCAGCACCTGCCAGGACATCGGAGAGAGGCACTGCATTTACCATGGCACTTAGAAGAGTGGGATTCCTACTTCTGTGTTTTGCTACTCTTGAAGTGCCAATGTTAAAAGAGGTTAAGAATTAACTGCAGTTACTTCCAAGCAGCTGATATGTTATAATCATGTTGCATGCAAAAGTAGTGCAGAACAGCTTCCAAAATCAATTGTTGTTAGATTTTTATGCTATACCAATAAAACTAACCAAAAATTCATCCTCCTTCTTAGGCAAACTATTACAATGGGATTTTCAGTCCACATCTAATTATTTCCAGTAGCTATGAAAATAATGGCTATAAATGACTTTTAAATTTGAATTGTTAGTGGTGAGATCTATATTTGCTGCTGTTAATAAAACCACTTGCGGTAATCATAGTTATCGATGCCACAAGTTGTCACTTGGTAGTGCTAATTTGACACTCTTTCATCGTTTTTTTTGGTGACTTCAATTTCAGCCCTCGTGCTTGTTTGGATAAGGGCTCCAGCAACCACAATCATTAGTGACTTTCCTACTGGCAGAAATTCACGTGCAATGGGTTAGTGATGGCAGTACGTGCTCAAGACTGACTTCTGCTCAGGCTGTGAGATAGGAGCGTATCTCACTTGTCAAAACTATGCATGGGAATGTGCAACACCCTGTGAACTGTTCAGAACGGTATCTGGGTTATGTTCAGTCATATCCAGCAGCAGCACCAAGTACAGACTGTGGAGCACGTTTATGTTAAGTTATGGTTGCTCCCAAAATTCATCTCCATCTCCATTCTTATTTGTATGCTGAACAGAGGGGACGTTTCTGCTTTCAGAGTCTGTTAAAGTCTATGGCAGTCAAGAAAAATGGATCATTTGCTGTCTGTTCAAATAAAGACTTGGATTTTCTGTAATCTGTAAATTGAACTCATATGTGTTGTTGGTCATGCTTTAAGGGCCTCAGCATTCCAACATGAATGAAATAAAAAAATATAGCAAAGGAACTAAATCAAATTTAAAGGTGGCTTGCATTAGAAAGCATATTTTCATATCTTATTCAAACCCAATGAAATAGCAAAGATCGTTTGCCAGCTGGTACTACTACAAGAAGCTTAATTTCAGATGATCAATCAATGGTTTCTCAGGGAAATTACTAAGGAAGCAGAAGAAAATTACATTTAGGATAATCAAGATTATAGGGTAAATGTCAGGCTAACCAAAAATCTAGAAGTTTTACAGATTTCATCTAAGGTTTTATCGGTATGTATCAGTGTTGTCTGTATTTACACACATTTGAGAAGAATTGCAAAATTACAAAGACTAGTAGTATACTAACATCCGATGGCTTGTATTCATCTTGGGTCATTGACAGAAGCTGCAAAAAGCAATGCAAGGACAAATTATTACAGAAGCACGGCTCAAGCATTAGTAAGTCTAATTTCTTGAATACATGCATGCATATATGCTGACTTTTGCAGATTTGCACCAAGAAATTCAGAAAGAATTCTTAAAAAGTCAGCAGAATTGCACAATACCATAAAGTTATATTCAGTGTGCCATAGCATTGACATAATTTTACTGTATGTTCCTGTGAATTTTAAACCAGAACTGAGAATGTTGCATTGAAATTTTGGCTATTAGGTCAAAGAATTAATCAGTATGGCATTATACTGATTAACTGCTTTCTAATGTCTTTCTAATGATCCAATGCTTAAAAACTAAGTTTTTAAACAATCATTAGAATTACTACAATTATAAAAATAGTTCCAATAAAATGGTGATACAAATATAAAATGCCATACTTTATCCATTTGCCAGCTCATTTGCCATTACTATTATTATAGTGGATTTCTTGGGGCTTGAGTATATGTGGCTTGAGTATATGTGAATGTTCATATGTCCCAGATTTGACAGTAACTCAACAAATGAAATTTTGCAGTGCAGCTGCTGCAGACAGATGGTAGAGAGCTGGACCCTTCCAGGAGCTTTTACACAACTGCCTAAACTGCCTTGCTTTATATCTCCAAGGACACCAGGATGCTTAGGAGAAGATAAGCTAGCAGTCTCCACTCAGCAACGACGGTGCTAATTAGTAGCTACAAGGCAGATCAGATCTTTACACCAGGTTTAGCTCCCTGACAGACTTTCTAGATGGTTTGCTCAAAGATAATGGCCTCATGACAAAAGCCCAGCACTACACTTCTAAAATGTGGAAGGCAGAAACATAGAGCATGCTTTTCATTTACTTCCTTACACTGGCTCCTGGTTTTGTTTTATTCACTTTTACAAAATACATTCCTATCCTACTTTGCCATGCAGCCTTGATATTGAATTTGATTTGTACAATCACACGTGAAGATCTTACTTGCAACCTACATAACACTGCTTCCCTTAATTCAAAGTAATTGTGTAATGCAGAGACCCTTCCCCCTCCAGTCTTACTTTTCTCTCATCAGTTGTATAGTGGCTTGCATACCACAGACTGCGTCTCCTCTCCGCTGTCATTGGAATTGGGCTGCAGGGGACTTCTTTGTCATCTTCCCTGCTGACAGATTTCTCTTCATCAGGCGTCTGCAGAATGGCAACAAATGACAGCACTAGCTATAGCTCCGTAAATACAATCTTAGCAGAGGAACTGAAATTTCCCCCCCAGCTGATGCTCCCTCTCCAAAGCGTGTCTGAAGCATCTTTTAGTGGCTACTATACCTGATTTATGACAGATGACTCTGAGGTGACATTTTCAGAAACAATGACAGAGCTTTTCAATAACTGCTAGTTCCATGACACCAGAATTACACAGACCTCCATGTACTACCTTAACTTACCACATAGTCATACCATAAGCATACATAAACACATAAAATATAAAACCCTCAAAATACAATGTTTAATTTTCAAGGCAGTGTATGCTACCTTGATTTCAGCGTCTTTGACCACTGTTCCATAATATCTTTGCTGACAAGCTGGTAAGATATGGACTTGACAGATGGAACATAAAATGGGTGGAGAACTAGCTGAACTGCCTTTCTCCAAGTAGGGTAAAGGGTCAAAGACAAAAAGGTAGATTGCCATGACTGGAGCTCCTCAGAGACTGAAACTAGGTCTGGTCCTGTTCAAAACTATCTGGATGCAATTGTACCCACAGAAAATTTGTGAATGACACTGAACTGGGAGGAGATAAATGGGCCAGAAGATAGACTCACCATACAGAGATGGGACAACAAAAAATGCACAAGTTTTAACAAAGATAAAGTCCTGCAGCTGGAATAAACCCACATAACAGTAAAGACTGTGGACAGACTGTGTGGGAAGCAGCTCTGTGGAAGAGGCTCTGGGAGTGCTGGTGCACAGCAAGCTGAACAAGAGCCAGAAGCGGACTGCACTCCAGCAGCAACAAAGGCAGACATGTCCTGGACTGCATCAGCCAGAGTACTGCCAGCAGATCAAGGGATGTGATTATTCCACTGTACCTGGCAAGTGTCAGGCCATACCTGCAATGCAATTCTGGCATCCCAGCTTCAAGAGAGACATAGAAAATATGGAGAGGATCCCACAGAAAATTGTCAAGATGATTAAAGGGTTGGGGAAGCTGAAGGATGCAGGAATTAGGGTTTTTTTTCAAACTTACAGCAATGAAATTGTAGTTTTAGAGAAGACAAGGGTACTCTTCTCACAGAGATGCATAGTTATAGGACAAGAGGCTAAGGACATAATTTGCTTCAGGGAAACATCTTCTGAATATTAAATTTTTTTTTTTTTTTTTTTTTTCCCCACCGTAAGAACAATGAACCACTGGAATTGGTAGCCTTTGTTGGAAACATCCAAGATTTGGCCCTGGAAAATCTAATCTGAGGCCCTGCTCTCAGAAGTTACTTCATATGATCTTCCCAAGTTCCTTCCAATCTGGACTGTCCTGTGACTCTGTGATTGTCTCTGATCCACATGGTTTATTTCTCCATCTGAGATGGCAACTGTTGTCACTAAGTTGAAGAGGAGTGCAAACCACAGTAGGTTACAGCTTCTCTTCGAGCCCCACCAGAGCCCTTCCTGCACTGTGCCTTCTGAGTGGCAGCTTGCTGGTGGCAATTGCTCTCATTCCTTAGGCAAAATCCTCTAATGTAATAGAACAAGAATAAATCAGGGTGCTGGGCAGAGGTCTGCAAAGCTACCCATGGGAACAGGACATCCAAACATCCTAGCTCATTTTGAAACTCTCCTCATTCCAATCCTAACAGCAAGGTCATATTTTTTAAATCTTGACTTAGATAAACAATGATTGTTAAGTCAATTTCACTTCTTAGAGGAAATGGTAGCACATTTCACATATGAATGTATATTTATATTTGATTGTAAAAGGGCATTCTTAGCAAAACTGTAAGATGAAAAAAACTGATCTATGCTTAAAATACTTGTCACTGCCATTTAAAACTTTAATATAAATATGAACCATAAAGAACTGCTTTTCAAAGGCATTTAGCTTGACACCAGGGTGACAAAAACAATACAAAAGACATAAGACATACACAATTATTTTAGTAACATATTTTTAGCCTAAGAGACGACAGTGAAGGGTGAGAAATCTTGTTTTCTCTTTCTCAGAAGAGGAAGAAAAGTCAGAAAACACAGTACTAGTCATGCAAGCACAACTTCTGAGAGTCCTTTGACTTGCGTAATTTTTTCAGTTCTTCTTCAGCAACTCTTAAATACCTTTTAATTCAAACAATTATAAAAATTTTATAAGAGGACTCTACATTCAACTGCTGTAAACTGCTGACTCCTGTACTATTACTTACCACTCACAGCACAGAATGAATGGGCTCTATTCATATATTCAGTACTAGCACTTACAATTATGAGCTGAAATCTCCAGAGACAGATTGCTTTTTTTTATTTGCAGAGGTAGAATTTCACAAGACTCAATGTAAGAACAAGTCGGGATCCAAAATAGCAAGCACAAGAAAAGCAAATCTTCCACTGACTGCCACAGTCACTTTGCATGAGTAAGATCCATTCAGAATCCCACATGGAGACCGTACACTGAAATTTCATACATGCCATACTTTGGCATTGTGGTGCACACACAAAAAACTGCACCCTGAAACTCAAGATTTGAAGTGGGGGCTGTTCCTGTAAAATTGTTCATCAGCTGCAGCATTTAGAGATAGTCTCAAAAACATCTGTCTCAAAGACAATTCTTGCTGCAATCCAGGAGGAATTTTATCTACAAAAGGACCCCAATATGTAATTCACACAAGAAAAAAACCCCATCAGATCTACATATTTTACTCTGCTTTTAGCATCTGCTACACCAGTATTATATTTAGCTTATGTAATCTTTTTAGACTGAAAAAGTATTTCTTCCTTGTTTTGTTCAAAACAGATTTTGTTCAGGGGCTTCTTTTGAACAAAATTCCTAAGATGAGACACTTCTTACTGCACAGGACAGCAGTATATAGAGAGCAACTGCTTTACACTAAACACCTCATAGCATTTTGTCTTTGCCATTCATTCAGCTACAGGTAGGTTAATAGTGAGATCCTAAAAACAGAGTAACTTCGAAATCACTGGGGACTGCAAAGGCAGGTTATATACTTAGTTCCACAATGAATCAAATGCACTACAAATTCACAAGTTTAAAAGCATTTCAATGAAACCTGGAATACAGTTATTTTTGGATTTAAATAAATGAGAATGAAGTCTACCAGAGAAAAGCTAGTAAGAGAAATTTTAAATGCTGATCTGTGTCACTACTAAACAAACTCAAAACACATACAGACCTAAAAAAAAAAAAAAAAAGCCATAAGGAGGAAGTGTGCAAAATACAGAAAATACAGTAAATTTTGCAAATCTCAGCATCTCCTTCTCATGACAAATACTTGCATCACTAACATCCCATGCATCAAAAACAAGCATTAATGCATGGGTACTCTTTCCTTTATGGTGTTCCCTTTTTTAAGCATCCATTTATCTTTGGAGGGAAGCATCATTTGCCTGGCATCTGAAGTTCCCTTGGGAGTGCCAAGACTTTCTATTGCCTCTCATGTAGCCATGGGTTTGAGAGACATCAGTGTTTCTTATATTAATGTCTTTTAATACTTACTCTAGCTCAAGTGCTTGGAAAGCATCTCTAATTTCACTTGTTGGCAGTTCTCAGAGACTGGTTTTAGTGTTTTATGGGAATATCTATCTCAGACACCACAGGCAGTCTAAAAAAAAGAAGTGCAGGCAAGACCACTATAGTTCCTCTCAAGTCCCAGTAGGAAATTGCAGCATTCACTCTATCCTAGACAGAAAGACCCACTTCTCTCCACTGAAAAAGCACTGCAACTACCTTAGATCCAACACGAAGCTTTAGGCTGGTGACTGTTGGACAAAAACAACACAGGTACTGGAAATCAATTCCCAGACTTGCTGAGATCACACAGCTCCCACTAACTGCATTTCACATGTGCTTACTCCTCTGTGAATAGTTCTCATGGTTTTACTAAGCAGTTTGTGAGATGTGAAGTTTTAGTTACAGCCCCAGTGCTAAAATTATATTATTATCTGTAAATCTCAGTTTTCATTTAAGGAAAGAAAAAAATCTCGTTTCCAGATGCTGCAGGTGCAGAAAAAATAAAAGGAAAAAACTCTAAAAATACCCAGTGCCATAGGGTACTGACGACAATCTCGTGACTTTAGAAAAGATAATATTAAGATTTCTGGAAACTTAAGATACAATTTTTTAACAGCTCAAGCTGACAGTTCTGGCACCATTCACCTTTTGAAGCCCTATATATGTAAACCCCAGATACCAGACATCTCAATTCAGAGGTGATGTATTTTGACTGCCTTTTAAAATGTTAAACAGTTACATTATCCATTACATGAAGAAACACCCTTAAAATAAGAAAACCTTCAGCAATTTTATTTGCTACTTACTACAAACTCCACTAATTCACAGCGTGGTCATGAATGTTTTCATTGTGGTTTACAGCACTATGAAACCTCAACTCGAAAACTCACATCAGGCCTCTGAGGATCAGGAAATTAAAATAAGTAATGCCTAGGATCATCCTTTTTATACTTTCTGTTTCTAAGCTTTTAAGATACCTCTGGGTTCTTACATACTCATTTTCCTCTGAAATTGGAAGAAGTAAAGATTTACTCTTTTTTTCTCCTTGTTCACTTGCTCTTAAATGAAAGCTGGGATTTTCACTCAGGCACACAGGAGGAAAGGTTTTAAGAAAAATTTTCTATATCTGTGATAAAATTGCAAATTTGTGTTTTGTCTTACAGTATCCTGTGGCAGAACGTATCCTACCTCTGTTCTGGTAGACAAGCCTTGGTGTTGGCATTTCACTGGATAGTACCTAAACTTGAATCACAGAATCATTTAGGTTGGAAAAGACCTTTAAGATCATTGAGTCAATCAAGTCCAGCCACTATTGCACATCGATACCTGCTTTCCAAATCAGACCATTAATGCTCTGGCATTGCATTCCTTACATAATAGTCCTGACGATTTTAAGAATAATATCCATGTTAGATCAGACTCCTGAAGACACTTAGCAAAAGGACCAAATTCAAAGTACCACCTTGCCTTTGGTGTCTATTTCCCTTAAATTTCTGAAATGTTTGCATGCCTGCTAGCAAGTATCTGCACTGGCCAGTCATTAGCCGTGGGAAGAGAGAAGGAAGTTACCCTTACAATGGGCTCTTGCAGCCAGAGACGAATGAGAGTCGCGAGGGTGTAGTACATCACCAGCAGTAGGATTGGATTAGCGTGGTGATACCAGTGTAACTCTTGATTTTTGATGATCATCCAAGTGCTTGAGCAGTTTGTCTGAGTAAGAGAAGTGACACCAAACAACCTGTGAATATAAAAAACCAAAGCAGCCATTTTAGAGAATAAACACCAAATCTTAACAATAGTCAAAAATATTTCAGAGGGTAATTTTTGCTTATGTTTAATGCCAAATGCTCTGTTCAAAAATAGCATCTGCCATCACATCTAAAATGCAGTGAGTATTTTCATTCCACATATATAGTCAAAAGAAATGGTTTTTTGCAATCAGTTTTCAACATAAAAAACGGGAGTATAATAATATTAGATCTACTATGTCCAATGAGAAAACTTGCAATGACCTGCTCCCTGTAGATCCAGAGCTACAGAAAATGGGAAGAGAAATTCTGGCTGCACGTGCATCTGGCAAATCACAGCACCATGACATTTCAGAGAGATTTAGTAAACTGACGTGTAACACCATTTCAGTCACTCTGCCAGGACACAGCTGTAAAGTACGTCTCCTTGGCACACTGAACAGTTTACTGATCTTTTCTTTTAAAAAGAAAACACTATTAATAAATTGTTATCTAATTATGCCAATGTTATAAACATACAGGGCTCTATTGAATTCATCGTTTTCGGGAATGAAAAATGAAAATATTCAGAAAGGTTATCGTGCAGATGATCAAATAACTGAGGGAAAAAAAGAAGAAAGAACAATTAATAGTATTAATATCAATGACATGAGATATTTGATGTTTCTGGAAAACCTGGGATTACACAATATTTCTGTCAAGTAAGGAACATATGTTGGAAAAAACTCCATATAGAATTAAAAAAAAATCCCCAACGTTTTCAGTTTAATACAAGATGTTAGATGCCTAGTAGATATGTTAAATACTGAAACAAAACTAATAGGAAATAATAATTAATCTGGCTCTTCACTGTAAAACAGCTTGCAGAGTTCCAAAGTCAGGGCATGAGCCACCAGTAGCATGTGTCAGTATTCACTACAAACACTTTTGTCCATTGACAAAAAACTTTTTCTACCATAATGTCTGTGAAAGGTTTCATTTTTTACCAAAAAAAGGTCTGATTCTAACAAACAATTAAAGAGAACTCCTTGGTAGAACAGTAAATCCCAAACTATTGTTCCTCTGAAAGAGTAAACCAAATACATTAGTAAAAAAACAAACCCAAAACCAAAACATGCAACTGTTTTTCTGCTGGGGGATTTAATTGTTAAGTGTCTAAAAGCTTAGTTCTTCCTTCACGTAGTAAGAGCCAATATGAAAAGCTGAACGAATACAAAGAATAAGAACGACATTCAATGGAGATGTGCTGCCTGAAATCTGCCTTTTGGATGCTGCAAAGTGAAAATGTTATACCTGTTCTTAACTGGGGATTTGCTGCATGGGCATAATACCATTAACTCCCAGAAGGAGAGCTCCATAGCATTTTATTAAGCAATCTATCAGCACTCAGTTCTCATTCTGATTGTCAACACAGGCCAAAGGTATAAACTTTAAGATCTCTTGGAGCTTTTGGGTGGATAGAAGGTTGGAAAAAAAAAAAAATCCTGCATACAAAGTAAATTGCTGTAACTTGAAGGAGCTGAATGAGCTGTGTTTGGAGCTGACTCAGCCTCAAACTTTCATAGCATCCAAGAACATTCAGAGCTGATGTTACAGTTTGGCTCCATCTGGGTGAAGTTCATGCTGGATTGTATTCCGTTCATATTTCTATCACCATAGAAGAACATCTTGTTTGTCTGCTTTCCTCTCTCCAAATGACTTGTCATTTCTGCTCATCAGTGATCAGGTTTGTTGAGTTCCAATAAGTTGTTGAGCTCCTGTTAGTTTCATCTTTTACCTCTGTTTCACAACACAGCTCTCCGTCTTTGGTTCATTTTAAGCTTTTCTATGTAAGCACAGTATGATTCACCCTATTTCTGTCTCATAAGAATCAGAGTGAAATCCAACTCTTACTGAAGTGCAAAGTCTTTCCATTGACAGTTAGTGATGAGTATTTCCTACAGAAATGAGGGAAAGTTCCTGAAGGTTCTCAGAACTTTCTGCCAAATAGACATGACCTTCATATCACATATTCCATTTCTATACTATGTTTTATTATATACTATAGCTATAAAGTCAGAACAACTTGTGTTTTATCTCCACTGAAAAGAAAACCTTCCACATAATCCTAATGGTTAGGAAATTTTATTACGTTTCAGTGAAATTCTCATTCTCTTAGTTTCATTTGCTGGCTTCAAATTATTCATACATTATAATATTGGACTTAATTCTGCTCCCTTCTGGTCCTGCGTTCACCAAATATTCATAAGTTACAGCACATCTTTTCCCTCTAAGTTGCCACATGGCCAACAATGTAGTTTAACATAGTTCACTTCAATGTATTCAATGCATTTTGCTTTTTCTCATAATTCATGGATGTAGAGGAACTGCTCCTCATTTCTGAATTCTCCTTGTGCTTTGAGACTTGTTAGTCACAATGTACTCAACACAACATTCCCTGTTTATCATGTTCAAAATTCACTGTTGTCTTGGGAATGCTCCTTCTGTCTGTTCTGGCCTCCAATAAAGCTACAAGTTGCTACTCACTCAATATTTATGCTTCATCATTATCCTCAATGAGAACTGCTGGTGCAGAACACGTTTCAGAGAAAGAGAGTCATCTTCTCTTACACAGAGCTTCTAATTACACAGAGATGGCTGCCATAAAACGTATGAGCACTATAAATTAGGGCATTGTTCAGTTCTGCATAGTTCATTCTGCGAAGATGTCTTTACATTCAGTATTGATCCCAACCAGCTGTATTTGAGTCCAGCTCTGATCTTGGACTTCATCTTCCCCATCATACCTGCATGCCATCAGTAGGGCAGAATGAGTTCTAAGTGGGAGAAACCCACTACCAAACAAGATGAGTACATGTGTGCCTGGATACAGAATATAAGTAAAACAAATTATGAGAGACTTATTTACTCATGGATATATTTGGCTTTCCAAAAGACTGCATGCCAAAAAAATGTCACCAAAAAAATGGAGGTTTGCAAGATGTGAATAGATTAATATTTCTACTCTTGCAAAGAATTAAAGCTGGGTTTTTCAAAGTCCTCACTGGTATTCTAAAAAATGCATAGCAGAAGTAATTTGGAAAAAATTACAGAAATTATAAAAGGCCGAGAGGAACTTTAATGTCTGACTGAAAAATGCTCCGAAATAACACAGTGAAAAACAGTTCTTAAAATAAAGGTGGCATCTTTTTGTCCAGTTACTATTCTATAAGATTGTTTTCCCAGCAAAGCTTCCTATTGAATCTGTGAATCATCCTTCTAGCTGATGCACTTTCATCTTTCATGACTCCCTGACAAAGCTGTAAGCTGTGACCATACAAAATTCCCACTTCTATATTAGTCTAACATTAAAATTCAGAAGAGGAATTCCAATTTAAATTGAACAGAAAAACACATTGCTGTTGCCCCCACAGATTTTTCACCTAAGGAGCTGCTGAAATTGCTAAAACTCCACATTGATAAAACTTTTATTGAATGCATTACTTAATTATTACATTAATACATTATAAGAATTGGAGTAATTGGTCATGGTACTAAATATGAATGAAAAACGGTTATGTAAACAAAAAATATGTTTCATATACAGAATTATCAAAAGCAGTCTTACATATCTGTTAGGTCTGTGAATTTTGCATTCACTAAAAATTATTTGGCTTTTTTTTAAAAAAAACCTCCATATTTGTAAGTTCAGATCCTGCATGTGCTCATGTTTTAGGAGTTGACTTCAGGCAAGGATTTGCCTCTTAACTTTCAAGGCCAGGAAAGGAAGTAATAATTCGGACTTCCTGCACAATGTAGGATACCCAGTAATTCTTCTACTGAAAAACAAACTTGTGGTTGAATAAGAGTTTATAGTCTAGAATGGCATCCAATCTTGACTTCAACTGATAGAAAATTTTCTACTGTCTCTTTTTCTATGGGATTTAGCTTCTGTAATAGTTTTGTCTAGATGAGATTTCCAGTTGCTGCATCTTCCTACAACTCTGTGTACTCCTTTACATAGTACTTTTCACTACACAACAGAGCAGGGTGTCATTCTCCTATATCCTCTCTGAGCTTGCATGAAGATTACAGTTTGAAGAAAATGTCTGTGTCTAATCACTTTAGGAGCTGAATTTCCTGATTTAGCAGTTAATATTACAGGATTTCTGTTTCTGAGGCCAGTACCTATTGCATGGTTATTCACAGCAATGGCATCAGAACATTTTACTGTGCTGGGTTGGATTTGTGCAATCCGTCTTTGCAGAACTTCTGAATTTGTGTTGGATTTTATGAACTGTCTGAATCTTTATTTCATCTGAGTATCTTCTATTGCGTATCTATTTCACCCTCCTCACACGAAAGGAGACGAGAGTGATGCCTGCAAGTCTGGGGTAGGAGAATGGAATATCAAGACTGACTGACATTTGAATAGCTGAGCCCTAAAATGAAGATGCTAAAAGTGACCAAATGAGAGAAGGAAAGGGAAAGAGAGTAAGCAAAGAAGAGGAGAATAAGGGAGGAGAGAAAAGGGGAGGAAAGAGACCAACAAATCTTGCAAAGAGAGCAAAAAGAAATGGGCAAAAAAATAGTATATTTGGAGAAGGTGGTGGTGGTTGCGGTAGAAATATTATTTTTCTGGGGCAAAAAGGGCTGAAAAACAGGGAGAAAAGTAAAAACTTCTTGTTTCACAGTCCAAGCCCTGAATATCGAGTTTCATGAAGAAGAGTACTTGAAATACTGAAAGGGCTGTGTCTTCAAACATTGACTTAAGGCTGTTGTCAGACTTGAAAATATTCTGTGGATAAGGGAGAGAAAAGAGTGGAAGGAACTGGAAAATAAATTAGCATACAGGAAACATCATTCCTACACAGCCCTCCTAAAAGTCAGGAGTACTCTTTTCATATACAAGCCATTCTGTTGGGTTTTCCATACCTGGATGACAGAGCCACACAGAAGTTAAGATCCATAAACTTATATCTTTAATGTCTCTTCCTAGGGAATGCTGTGAGCCACCCCACTCCCCCTCTTTGGGCTATGTGCCCAAAGCAACACATGCTGTTGGAAAACATTCAGCCAGTTCTGTGGTACCTTCAGACCCATCCTTGCCTTCCAGAAGGTCATTACTCCCAGGCTATTGGCTGGGAATTCAGACCATACTGGGGCTACTGCTCCAGGGTACACTGAACTGATACTACATTTTTACAGAAATAGCAGAACATTGGGAGGAAAGAGGTGGAAAAGCTAGCTGAAATGCATTAGGCATCGCAAAGAATTAGGGTTAAAGAGAACAGGAGGCATTTGGTTTCATATGGCTTTTTAAAGGAAAAAAAAAAAAAGAATGGAAAAATTGGCATTTATCTTTCCAAATCGTGTTATTTATAAGATTCCACAGAGAAAGAGCTGATCCTTCATGCCCCATCTTCTGCTCAGAAGGACAACTGTATAGGGAGATACTGCACCCACAAACCTCAGCCCACAGCTGGACTGAAGTTATTAAATGTATCCATATTGGAGTGATACAAGCTTTAAAAAGCATTGCAAGTATTTTTAGCACTAAAAAGCCCTAGATGCTGCTTTGGTTCAAACTTGGATGATTCAGAACTGGCTAGGTGGAACTGTGCCATATTAACAACCATACAAAAATTTGACTGGGTTGAGAAGCATTATGATAAATTTCAGCTTAACAGTTAAAAACATTTTTTTTTTAGTATCTGTAAATGTAGACTAAGACTGGAATTGTTTTTCTTCAGCATGTTGCTATCCCAACGCTATAATACAGGCATACACATAGTGAATGTAGACTTGGTAGGTAAGTAGATCATTCGAACTTTTGTTTTAATGTCATCACATTTCTATAGCTCTTTAGCAGATGCCTTATGTCCTTTTTTTTTCTACCAAGTTTTGGTTTCCATAGCTTCTATTGGATCAAGGCTTTTCTGGCAATGACAAAACCAGCCCTTGTGTATCTCCCAGTCTCTTCTGAACATCAGTGACTTTTCTTTTAAAGGAAAACTAATTTCAAATGCACATCTATTGCATGAGAAACCTCATGAAAAAGTGAATAGTTTAAAACTTGTGTGCTAATATCATCCATATAATGAGGACAGAGAGAAATTACGAGCCATTAATCAGGAAGCCGTAAAGGAGAAAGGATATCTTTAAGGGTGGTAAATTACGTAAAAGATTGCAAAACCTGTAAATAAAACACAAACCTTAATTCAAGGAGAAAAAAAAGCTACAATAGAATCACTGCTTTCAAGTGCATTAACAACTTTAAACTAAGATGATAAAGAGTATCTACTCTATAAACTGTTTTTTGTTTTTAAGTAACCAGATAAACAAATTTTCTCTGAGACTATGTGACTGGAAGCTGTTAAGGAATGGGCATCCATTAAAAATGACCAAACTTCAGACATTAAAATACTTCACATATCTGAAATAAAGCAGCTTCCTTGAGGGGAATTTAAGTCTGAACATAAAGACCTGTGAGCTCTGTACCACATTTCATCCAATCATTGAATTTCATACTGACTTTCTATTACGAAAGCTTTCATTTCTTTAGCAGCAGTAATTCCCCACCGTTATCACTAAAAATAGGTGTGGGTCTATTAATGCCTTGTTTACTGAGACAAAACTCATCTTCAAAAGCCTTAAATGAAGGAGATTTATCCTATCAACAAGCTTCTTCTCTGGGTCCCCAAATCTTTTCATAACCCATGGCACAGCTCAACTTTGCTCTGAGTTTCTAGTGAGCATCAATATTGATGTTGCTCCTTTCAGCACATCAGTGAGCTAGAAAAGGAGCATGTTGCTGTAGCCTTCGTGGGCTTCTGCTGGGACTTCCAGAGGCTGTCATCCAATGCAAAAACATGCTGAAGCAGCAATTCCAATATCTTTTCATCCCAATCAGACATCTGAGCATCTGGCACAGGGAGGACTGCCAGATAAGATAGCAAAAAGGTGGTGAAATGGGGATAAAGGTGCAGAAGAAACTGCTTTAGGACTCCTGCCTGATAACTTAGCCAGAGGGACTCCATCAACATGATTATGCCTCACCAGAGCCAGTATTGTCACTCTTTTGACAGCAGCAGCCTGGCTCAAGTGTTAGGTGAGGCAAATAGTTTCTTCTCAAATAAAATTAGGCAAATAGTTGTTTTTTCTGTCACTACAATAAAACTACTGTAAATGCAGCAGAGTTTTGGGTTTTTGGGTTTTTTTCTAAATAGCTCCAGCTACAAACCAGAGGCAACTCAGGGGGGATGGAGGCTGCAGGAGTGAGGCAGCCTTGCTGGGATGAGAGGATGGAGAGAGAACAGTCACCCCAGCAGAGAAGGCTGGTTGGCACCAGAGATTTTCCACGTGCTCATCTTCCTCATGAACACACATATTTCCGGTGGCAGTAAAGGAGGATGAAAAGCAACTAATACCGAACAGCATCACTTGAGTATGGACAACACCCAAGCTGTGTGAAAAAAATTAAAAACATTTAATGTTTAGTTGGACTTTCTACTCAGAGATGAAAGGAATGAGAAAACAGGTCCAGGCTTCTAAGGAGTCATGTGGAAAGCGTGGGAAAACCAAAGGCATGTTCAGAAACATCCATGAATACAAAGGCTGTGAGAGGGTGAATTTGGACACGAGCACAGAGCAGGAGGCACAGCTTGAAAAGGGCATAGCTTAACAATGACATGGTTAACAACGGCTTTCTGTGCAAATCAGTAACTGAGGCTATGGGTTTTTTGAAGTGAGTTGGCTGAGCTGCTGAAAGGAACAGAGCCAACAGCCCCACCTCAGAAAACCTCTCACAGGCAGAGCAGGGGACAGTCTGCTCCCAAAACTCAACCAGTAGTGCAGACCATGAACAGCTTTATTGTCCTAAGGTCAGGTGCTGGGAGAAGGACAGAAGCATTAAGGTAGAACTTCACCAGAAGTCATTTAGGCAGAGAAGACAATGCTCAGACAACCCCAGTGAGCATCAGTATTCAGTGGGGTGGTGCTGACCAGAACATGCAAGTTACCTGGTACGACAGCTAACCATGCAACTACCTACCAGGCTAAGAGATTTACTGCTACCTTTTAGAGTAACATGTGCAGAAGAACAGGAGTTGTTTTAAAGTGTAGCTTCATACTATTTTAACTTTGAGGCAACTTGGTCTGTGATCCAGGACTCAAACTGCAGCCAAAAGCTTTGTGCTTTATTCCAAGTTCTGGCTATCTCGGGGGGTTATGTTATTCATCTAACTTCTCTGTTAGGGAATTTTTCCACCTCTGAAAAAGGAGTGATGATACTTTTCAGTCACATTGGGACAGCCTGCTAGGTTCAGTGATGCATGCAGAGGATAAAGAGATTTTCCACTTACTCAGCTGGCAGTGAAACAGATTGAAAAAAACCACAAGTGATGGATACCTTCATCAAAAGATTCTGCCATAGAAAGTATAAGCAACAAAAATATTCCTTTTTAGCAGCAAATGCACTAAGGCAGAAATAAAAGCTATGATTCCCATTTGGCTTTAAACATAAAAGGAAAGTAAAATAGCAGGATATGGGAAAGAAGATAATGGGATAATGAACAATAATGCTTGGGAAATGTGTGGAAATTGCCTAATTTCAAAACCAAAGTTGTATACCAGCTGATTTTAAATTGGTTATAAATTGAACATGATTAGCTCAGCTTTTATCAGCAAGTTCCAAACTTCAGCTAAACGAACATAAACAAGAGAATAAGCACTTCCACTCTGTGAGTGTTTAGAGAAACTGGTGTAGACTGCCCCTGCACGGACAAGGACCAACTCCCCAGTGTGTGCTCAACCAAGGTTACTCAGGACTGCCTTTTTTACCTCCAAGGAATGTGGGATGATTCATTTGTAGACGTTAATACATTGAGCTGAAAATACAAAGAGCCACCTAAGCGTTAAATATCCTTCATCACAATTTCTGGTCATGCCAGAGTATGGAGAAAATCGTTCTTGAGCAGACCTCAGGAAAACAAGTTCGTAAATCCAAGAGAAGTTTGCAACTTGTAATCCACATTTCCTAATACCATAGAAGAATAGCAATACAAATCTGGCAGGAGGAGAGGGCTTTTGTCCCTTTTCTGTCCTTGTTTTCAGGCAATGAAATCAATGATCATAGTATGCAGATCTGTATTTTCCAGAAAATATTAAGAGAAAATTAAGGGATCGCTTCTTCACAGTCACCCTCTGCATGTCCACACAGGACAGGCTGTGATGGGCAGGGAGAATATCCAAGTGTCAGTGTTGGGATCAGACACTTGCAAGCCCATGGCATGTATGGGGAAGTGGAATGGTCTGTCTCTTCCCACCCATGAGCAGAGCATCTGCTAGCAAGGAGGTGTGCTGATCACAGAAGAGTCAGCACACTTCCCTGATGGTGTGTATGAGTGTGCAAAAGTGGGATGGCTATGTTGTAAGGCCAATTGCACATCCAATTCAGTTGAATCAGAATCAGCAGGCAAGCTTATCACAATACATCAGGAACTTTAAAGTCTTTGTCACTTCCCGTGTCTCACCTCAGTAGTTCGACGCATCCAGGAAAGAGGTGCCCCTATGCAACACACAGCTATTTGGATGCAGGAGACATCAAGGAAGAGGCAGTTCACCAACATTATGTCAAACGACGACAACTGATTTTTATGTTCACAGCTTACACTCAATTTTCAGATGCAGTGTGGTTGTTGTTGGGAGCGCTAAGGCTAGTCTCTTCCCATTAACAGCAACCCACTGTGGCCAGGGCCAGCCTCATCAGGCCACCAGGTCTCTTATCAGAGGCAGGCTCACCACTGCAGCAGAACAACTTGGAAGCCAGTCCTCATGCAGAAAATCATTGTTTTTAAAAGGTTTTTGCATGTCTCAGTTTACAGCCCTTTCAAGTCCAGAGGAAGACAGATGCAAATCACCTGTGGTGCAATGTCAGTAACGTGAATAAAGTTTATCTGAAGGCTAAATTGGGCACTTCATGCGAGGTGGTGGTCATGGTGAGCGCCAACAGCTATGCCATGGGGATGGAACTGGGAAGGACTGCTCTCCAGGTGAATTGCTACTTACTATTTCTTCTGTTGCTTTTTTCTCATCCAACCTTTCACGGGAAAGGGAGCCCAAATAAGGCCACCTCATAGTTTAGAAAGAGATTATAATGGCAAGGATGATTATTGTGTTTTGTCAACAGGAGGATGAACTTGCATTTCTAAGCTGTTAACAGAATCATCCACTTCTTTTGCAAAATATTTTTTAACAAATATAAAGAAGCTGAAGATGATGTTCTGAGAAAGCATATAGGCTAAAACATTCTAAGTGGAATTAAACATCCTAAAATGTGGTATGTTATAGAGCTAATATGAAACTCAGCTGCAAAATTTCTGTAAGAATAAGGTCAAAAACCTAACTTCTCTTCCTCTTAAAGAGAGAAATTGTGGCTCTCGAACCAAATCTGGTCATCGTAGCCAACTTGGTGGCTGGTCTGGCATGTTTTGGAGCATGCTCTGTAACTGTAAAATGTGCTTTTGCTGATGGAGGATGATGGAAAGAGAAGAAGTGCAGTGCAGTGCAGTGTCTTTACATGGCAAATATCCAAGGGTCTGGCCTCTGCCCAGGCAGTGGTGCTGCAGTACCATGGTGAGAAGCGCCTAAAAATACCAGGCAGAAGGCACGAAAGCTGCTGCAACCAAAGGGCAGCTCAGTATAGGATATATAAATGAGCTTTAAATACTCCGTCTCTTCAAACACTGGCTTCTGACCAAGTCAAAAGGCAACCCCAAAAACCTCAGAGTTTCCTACAAGGTTAAGAAAAGTCTGCCTCTCAGACTTTGTCTCTCTTTGAGACAGGTGCCAAAGACAGTCTGCAGCAAGGACTGGCAGTGGCTGCAGCTCAGGTGAAACATGTTGCCTGGCTCTTGGCTCCAGTGGAGCTACAAAAGCAGCAGGAGAGCAGGAGATCAGTGCCTTGCCCTGCAGAGGCAAGACACTGCCAACGAAGTAATCAATCAGCTACATCTCGCTATTTTGGCAATATCTGCTCTCCTAATGGGATTTTATTCACACGTTTAGCCTCTAACTTAGAAAAAAAATATTACAGCTGGATGTCTAACCCTGATTTGACAACTCCAGGAACATTTTTGAGACAGTGCTTAAGCATTTATAACCCTGGTTGAACAAAGTATTTGGGCTACAAAATCTGAATCTGTATCAAAGCTTTCAGGGAAGTCCAAATGGAGGATTTTGGACTGGACTCTTCTCAGATTAATCTCAACAAATGGAATATCCTAAATTTACCATCTGTAGCAGATATCAATGTAACACTTTCTCCAAAAATAAGAGTCTTTTAAGCAGGCTTATTATTAGTTACTGTAAAATCTATTTAAAAAGTTCTGCTTAAAGAGATTTATAGACATCTTTCAGATTAAAATTTCCTCTTGAAAAAAACTCCTTAGATTAGACTTCCCAACTCTTACTGCAGCAAAGCAATCAGTTATGTAATTCCAAATTCCCATTCCCTTAAGAAAATGTGAAATAAGGTACCACTGTGAAGTGGATGACACTACCTGGACTCCTAGGTTTGCCTCATTTTGTAAGGGAGATGCCTTCCACAGATGAAACCAGTTATTTGAACTATTTTGAACAATACTTGTCTGAAAACTACAAGCAAGACAGACCTAAACTATATGAAAGCACATAATTTTTAATTTACATTGGATTGCTGGATCTTTAAATTAATATGTTTATAAGCACAGTTTTGGACAGGAATAACTTTACTGACTCAGGATAAACCTCATACCACTGCACTGATCCTATTTCTTCATGTTGGCAAGGCCTTATCATTTCCCCTATTACATTCTTTTGCCAAAATAAACAATATCAGGAAGAAAGGGGGCAGCAATCCGAAAAATAGCAAACATATTACTGTGTATTTTTTCAGGCTATGACACTGTGCACCTAATTTCTAAAGTCATTTTAGCTCATTGACTTGTTTTTACTAACTTGGGTGAAAAGAATTTTATGGCAGAAACATGATACTTTCCGAATTTTACTTTAAATGGATACTTCTCGACATTTTTTTCCCATCTTTGTAAATCAATTTGCAATATGGCAGCAAGCCAACACAGAAGATACCTATTATAAATGAAGGTAACTGAGTGTGGACACCTTATCTGGCAGAGATCAGCTGGTATTTAACCAATGTTGATCGCTGTAACCAGGTAAATCCTGCAAGCTCTGCTGGCAGCGTGCCTACCCCCGGCATACCAGCTATATTCAGACTTTTCAGTACACCGTACGTTTTTCAATCTGCAGATCCCAGTGCTCACTCCATGGCATTTCAGTGTGTTTGTGTTTATGCCTCTTCTACCTGCACGTCACAGATCCAGACAGCCGCAGCAGTAGATCTGAAACTTTGTAGGACATTGATACCTCCATGCTCACTAATATCACCATGGCAAGTACTTAGGGCTGTGTTATCACAATATCCTATTTTTTTGGGGGGAAGTAGTTTGTTTGCACAATCCCATAAGGATTCAGGGCAAAACATGTAAATTCACCAGATTTCAGGTTACGCCTCCCAAGAAAACTGCTTTCCTCTGGTGACATTGTTCAGTCACTTTTTACAACCACAAGTGGTGAATTTTGAGTTGAAGTGTTCTTAAAAGGAAGGAGCAGCTCAAGGATGATGCAAATCTTAGCTGAATAAAACTGTTAACTTGAGAATTTTCCTGTTTGTTTGGGTACAGTTTAACTTAATTTAGTCTGAAATCAATCAACACTCTGACAAGCTGAATGCATTACTATTCAGAGAAAACACATTTTTTATTGATCAGAGAAACCACTTGCACATTTCTTGTCAACTTGAGAACTCAAACCCAGAAAGGAGCTTTTTAAAACACGAGACTTACACTCTGCAGAGAGAAAAAATGTCCACCAGCAGCCCAACAGGAGTAGTTTTCACATCTGCCCTTGAAACTGAGGAGAGCTTATCCTTGGTATTGAGCCCTCAAAACTTTACAGAGAAATATGGAATCACAGAATGATTTAGGTTGGAAAAGATCTCTAAGATCAAGTCCAACCATTAAACCTACACTGCCAAATCCATCACTTAACCATGGCCCTAAGTGCCATGTCTACAGATCTTCTAATTATCTCCAAGGATGGTGACTCAACTCCTTTCCTGAGCAGACTCTTCCAATTGCAGACAATTCTTCTGGTGCAGAAATTTTTCCTAATATCCAGTCTGAACCTCCCCTGGTGCCACTTGAGGTCATTTCCTCTTGTCCTTGTCCTTACTCAGGAGAAGAGTAACAACCCCCACTTTGCTACAATCTGCTTGTAGAGAGCGATAAGGTCACCTGTGAGCCTTCTCTTCTCCAGGCTTCTCCCCGAGTCCTCTCTTTTCCAGAATAATTCTAGTTCCCTCAGATATTCCTCATAAGGCTTCAGCTCCAGACCTTTCACCAGCTTTGTTGCCCTTCTCTGGGCACACTTCGGCACCTCAATGTCCTTCTTATTGCAAGAACTTGGGGAATCAAATTCTTTTCTTGGCATATAATTTGCTCATGAAAGCCACGTATTATTGGGAATTCTGCATATTTAGCACATCTCCAAACCAAGATGGTGCATAAAATAGCAAGGTATTGATTTTCTTCTAGGATGAAATTGCCAAAATATTTTTTCTGCACCATTCCAATACATGTCTTTCATTTTTTCTCCTCTAGCCACTGCTTATACATCAGCTCAACTCCCTCATTAAAAATCATCAGCGGCCTTTTCTCACACTAAGATCTTCACTTCCAAGCTCTGATAACACCTGTCTTGATGCTCTTCAAAGACATCTCCCTGAAAGCAGATCGAAATAAATCCACAATAGAAAGAACTACAAATAAAGAAACAAGGAATACTGCACCTTCTGCTGCCATTGTGTGTACTTTGTGTATAGGTTGTTGTGTATATTCAAACATAATTTCCTACGTAATTTGGAACATCAGTCCTCACATGCTATCATGAAGGGTAGAGTACTCAAGAGTACCAGTTCAAGAGAAAGTCTGCAGGAAGGTAACATCATTTTTTGGTTACAAAAATGTCAGTACGTACTTTGAAGTCCAGAGCTGGGATTTTTTTAACCCAATCTCTGAAGGTGCTTTTCTTTTCTACAGCAAGGCAGAGGTAACTTTCTTGCAGCTTAATTTTTTCATTTCAAAAATTAACGACCAAGTTAAAGTGCCATATTCATACTGACCAAAATTTTATCATAAAATGAAGAATCACGTTATTTACCAAAAAAAGAATTGCTAATTGCAGACAATTAGCCTGCCACTAAATTAATTAAAATGCAAAGCAAATAAAAATATATTAATTTAAAATTAATAGAAAAAATACTAAAATTAAAAAAGATGCTTCAGAAATTATGCATATGAAGAGAGTTTCACATATTGTAGCCAAATGGTAGGAAGCACATATTTCTTCTCCTTGAGAAAATGTCATTTCTGTCTGTTGCTAAAAACTGTGAGTTTATATCCTCAAAGCCAAATGATTGAGAATTTTGAAGCCATTTTATTTTTTTTCTTAATACATGGAGGAAGCAATATAAAGGTTTAGGGAAGTTGTGAGCATTTCAGCTTCTTGGCACTAGAAATCATCCATTCTCCTACCTTGACCTCTAGGTGGCACAAAAGAACCTAAACTAAGCAGGTTTTTTTTTTTATTTTTCAGGTAACGTTATGCCCTCCCCATCAGACTCCACAAGTCATCAGTTCCAACTACACAAAACACACATATCTTAACCTATATTAAATAAAATGTCAAAATAAGTACTAAAGTAACAGCTACTGTAGCTAGACAGCTCAATTTTACTGCTTTTAATCGTGCAGTGAGAGATGAATGATTAAGTGATTGTCCACAGTGCATCTAATTTCCTTTCACCTTCAGCTTACAATATTTAAAAGGAACAATAGGTTTACTAGAAATAAAGTTAATGTTCTCATTTATTTTAATGTAAGGATTACTACAGCATTGGAAATACATACCATAGAAACCAATTTGCAATCATAATCCAGCAGAAAAAAAATAACAATGAGAAAAATATATCCATTACTTCATCTTATTTTAGATTAGAGTACGTAGAAAATTAAAGGGTCAGTGAAATCACAGCAAATCAATATTTACTGCAGAAGTAACTAGAAATGCTGCTTTTTTACTTAAGTGAAGTAGCTGTTGGTATGAAGATAAGATCAGCGTGTTCTATGTGAATCTATGTGACCAGAGAGAATTCTTATATCAACAGCCTAATATTCACAGTACATGAAGGACCCCAGCAGCCCTCAGCCTCTGCACATAAGAATTGCACCCCAAAAGCCTTTTGCTCCCGTTAAGACACTATGACATTAGAGATCAGAGCATTCCTTTTGCTCTACAAAGATTTGACTCTTCCATGACTGAACAAGAAGCTGTGTGCAAAATTTGTCAAAGCATTAGGTGGAAGGTCATTTGCACCAACATGTGATAACAGCGCATTGCATCATGTGCCCACAATTAAACAGGAAAGGAATTTCTCTCACCTGGCATAGAAATCTTTTGGTGGAACAACCTCCTGGAAGAACTGTAGCTGGTACAGATAAAGTCCAATCAAGTGTCCCGCACTGAATATTGCCATTAATACACACAGACAGCTGAATATCAGCGGATCAAATGCTTGGCAACAGGACCACCATGTGCACAGGCCCAAAAACACAAAGAAATACACAGCTGAGGTCAAAGATGGCACCATCATACCTGTAAAAATAAAAACATGGAGTGTTGGAGAAGTGTGGGGAATATGAGCATTTGTTAAACCTTAAGTTTGACAAGATGTGTATTAAAAAAAATTAATCCAATTAGTTTTTTGCTAATTACTACAATTAGCTCTAAAGACTGCTATTAACTTGGAGACTAGAAGAGAAGGATTTTTTTTTTTTCTTTTTATTTGTTCAGTTCACTTATGCCATATCTTAGCACTTAGAACACAATCACTCTCAGACTTTCCTCTGAGATGGAATCTTCACTATGTATAGATGTTTCATAAAGCATGAAGAAAAACAGAAAGTGGCTGCAAGGGCAGCCAATACTGCCTGAGACCAACGGTGTATGAATTTTGAGTATAAGATGCTAAAATAGCATGATGGATGAACAGTGAAAAGCTTTCTCACACAGATATTGAAATATCTTGAGTTATTAGAACAAAACAGACGCTGGTTCACATATTGAAGGTAAGAGATTCACATACAATCTACAGAATAATCAATTTATGTTTGATTTTTAAAAAATTGTTAACTCCTGGAAACATGTGATTTACATATGACAAAGACTCCACTGTCACAAACACATCTATTATTTTTGCTTTTGCACATGTAGCTGAGTATGCCACTTGTGAAAATGCCCAACTGGTGAAGGGGACTTGATGCTCTGCTGGTAGCCTGCAAAAATAAGTTAGGAAGCAGGAAAGACATCCATGTCTAAGAGCAACAACTGTGAGAAAATGACGTGAGAGCTTGCAGCCAGCACAGCCAGCGGATTCTCTGAAGCAACAGTGCCAGAGCTAGCAGGGGTGCCTGCCTAAATTTATTGTTAAGTTTTTAAACTAGTACATATCTAGGAGCCACCTTTCTCAGGACAGACCTGCAGGCTACCAGTGGCCCATAGCTCCAGTGTGCCTGCTGGCCCTGCCTCTTGCCAGGTGCTGGCTTGACGTGTCTTTTGGGAGCAGCACTCCCAGGGTCGGTCCCTCACTGAGCTGAGTCCAGGCACTGTAAGGACTCGTATCTACAGTCATTTGCCTGAGCTTCACCACCACATCTTTCACATCACATTTTAAGACTTAGCCTATGGTGCCATAAAACTTCGCCAGCAATTTCTGCCTCAGGCCTGTAACTACTTCCTTCCTTCTTACAAAGAGATACTTTGTCTTTATTTAAACACTTTCGGAGAATGAGAATCCATGAGATCCTGAAATAAGTCATTTATTATGGCCAATTACTCTGGCTGTGAAAAATACAAAATTTATTTCTGGTCTGAAATTGCCTAGGTTTACCACTTAACTGTTGGGTCCTGTTACCAATTCTACTAGATAAGATACCTCAAAAAATGGAAGCACTTTGTATCTTTGTCAGTTCTTTCAGGCTGCAATCAAGTCACCCTTCATCCTTTTGGTGTGGTAAGTAAGGAAGTATTTAACTTATAAAGCTCAAGGTCTCTCTCTGGAATGCAGGCTTCTCAGACCTCAAGTACTTTTTGTAACTATACTCTGAACACTTCCCACTTCTTGGCTTGTGTTGGAGCTCCACAGGCAAGCTGCCCATCATCATTCAGAAGAACTTGCTCCCTGCCACTGCTGCGCAATCTTCCTACTTCACCCTCCCTGGCTGATGTTCACCCATGTAGAGTGGCATCAGGCTTTTTGGTTTTGTTTGTTTGGGCTTTTTCAATGACATTTCTCTTACCTGGTGTCAGGCCCTATGATGGCCCATGTATTTTTTCTCTTTTTAGATTTATTACTTTCCATTTGGCTACATGTAAGGCTGTTTAGCAATCTTGCCTTAATGAAAGAGCCTGCCTTACTATAACAGCTACACCTGATCAACCCTCATCATTCAGTATCAAACGCTTTCTGTACTGTTGTACTGTTGTTGCATACTTCATATACTGATAATTTATATGTTAAATGTATAGTTGTACTTATACTTTTTATGTAATCACTCCATTCAAACATGCGAGTTGGCAGATAAATGCTGATTTATAATTCCGTGACATAATTTTGAATTCAGTAGTTACAACCTGTAGTGATTTTGTGAACTTCCATTGTTACTGTAGCTGATTATGTGGTATTAAATCAAATGTGTTAAAAAAAGGTAGGCTATGTAACATCAAAACAGCTACTCTTACCAACTAAGTAAAAAACCAACAGGAAGTCTGATTATCACTATTTTTACACACTACATGGTCAATAACTAAATAACTTTTTTCTTTTTGTGAATACAGTTCGTTTTTACACTTGGAAGTAATGGAACCAAATCTATGAATTCACTTATATATATATATATACACATATATATATACACACACACACAACATATTGTCATTTATAATATGCCCCCATTCATCATTTGGTTATAAGAGCAACTGTGAAAATCATAAATGGAATGACAGGGCCACACAGTATCCGTACAAAAAAATTAAGCAACTCAGCATATTCCAATACCTGCCAAAGAGTTAATTTAATAAAATCAGCAGCAATTTCTTTTCTCTTAAAAATTTCCATTGTTACTCCCGCAGGTGCCAAAGTGCTGAAAACCATTTGTTAAACGCATAATCTAATGGGCTCCTGAGGAAATTTTTCAAATACACCAACCTGCTGAACCAAGTAAAATTGTAACAACAACTTTTCCAGTGGTGATTATCATGTTGCCAATAAATTCCCTCAGTTTGGATGCTAGGAAGGCAATTCTACGCAGCAGTTTTAATTTCATGGTCTCCTCAAATTCTGCTTCTCCACAGTCTTCGTCATCCAGATCTTCTTCATACATCAAAGCATCATCTGGCTCTAATTTTTCTCTTACAGCCTAAAGGAGAAGGAAGGAAAGAAAAATAGAATGAAGAGAAACAGAGAGAGGGAGATGCAAAGGAATTTGAAATTAAAATCCATGCATATATTATTTAACAATGAAGTCTTCTTACAATCTTTGATTATGCCAAGTAGTGAGAACTAAGAAAAATGTATTAAAGCTAGAGATGTACAATGATATCTCCCACTTCAGAATTGTCTCAAAAGGATGTTAAGGATGGTCTCTGGGAAAGGCTGCAGTCCTTCCACATGTGCACAACAGGCTGTTTGCTCATTTACACATGAAATTTGGCTTGATTTGTTCAGCATTCTTAGAAAGATAAGCATCTTGTTATCTAATATCTTTTAAACTCCTCTTTGCCTCAAAGGCTTCAGTTATAAGCTCCAACAAGCACAAGCTCTGGTTGATATTGCTCAATAGATCTCACTTTCCAAATTCATTTTTCATGAACCCTTTCTCTAAATGCAAAACCTAGAATGGACAGACAACTCATTGGTGACTAAAGGGCAGTTTGGGAGAGAAAAAATACACTAAGCAGAGGCTTGGGGAGAGAATGAGAAATGCTGGGATCAACTGATGGTGAAAGAAAAGGTGAAAATGTGAGCAAGAGAGAAGTAGTGAAAGCTTGAGTGATCTACAACAATTTAGCAGGGGTAATGGGACCCATGACTTAGAACTACACAATGGAAAAAAGAAAAGAAGGAAACGCGGAAAGGCCTGTCATACTTGAGCAGTTTGTTAGGATTTGGCAGGGGTCTTCACCACCAAGTCTCCATAGTATCTTGGAGACAAGAAGACATACACAGCTATTGAGTGATGCAGACTAAATCATCACCCCACAGTGAGAATCTGCAGGATTAGCAAGAGGCCCACACAAAGATACAATTTATGGAAAAATTAGTCATTCATGGAAATGTAGGGGCATATTAAAAAAAAAAAAAAAGTACGAGTTTTGAGCCAGGTTCTCATTTGGTGTAATATAGAATAGCTTTTTTGGAACTAATTTAAACTTGTATTAGCTAACACTAGTTCTGGCCAAACCATATCTCTGTGTGTTAAAATAAAAAAGAGTTTATTGGTATTTTTCATCAGAATCCCAGTGTTATATTTGTTGATGACCTTTGGCAGACAAATTCCACACTGACAGGTAAGTTTGCAGTAGGAACAGATGAACTCTCAGCCTACTTAACCAAATTCTTCTGTACCATTACATTATGTGGATTCCCAAAAGAAGAAAATTCTCTGTAGACACGTTCACTCCTTCATTTCACCTCTAAGTTTGTTGCCAGCTTTCTCCTCTTACTTCAGAGCATTAACATTGTTGTGAATGCCCAGGAAAACAAACAAACAAACAAGCAAACAAACAAGCCCCCAAACAAACCTGCTTATTCTCAAGAGTCTCTATTTTACAGACAATGAAATATGTAATAAATACAGCAGGGCTGATCTGGGAAATCTACATTTCTCTTGGACTTATCCAGCTATTTCACTAGCAATACACATTTTACATGGTGCACAGTAGAATTTCAATTGCTTTCTTATTGCCACCATTCACCTATACAGCTCTCAACATATGAATTATTAGCTCCTCATGCAAAAAATAGAGAGATAGCAGCCCAAAAATGCCATGATCACATCGCAAGCCATGTGGCATAAAGAGGCATTCTGTCTGTTCATCACTGCTGCTCATATCTGAGCTCCTATTTCAAGGATAGGAAACATTAAATATTCAGAAACAATGCTGACGGTAGGCAGAGCAATACATTCTGCCCTAACTTCTGCCAGAGCTGTTTCAGTGAGAAAGTTAAACAAAGGGCAAAAGTTATGATCATTTTTGATTGTGTCACAAATACTAAATTAACATGCTCTTCATCTAGTCCTTTTGAGTCCAATCCCGCTTCTCCTGGACTGGTTCTATTGCTCTGTGCCTTGAGCTTAACATGACCAGTGAACAGTGGAACCCTCAATAATATCCACATCCCAAAGAAAGAGAATGAGTGAGACTGATGGACATTTAAAGGTTTTGAAATGGCACACTTACTAAACATGGATCTATGTGAAGGAGAACCTTGTTTCTTCAGCTTGTGCCTTCACGTTGCTGAAGACAATACATATTAAAACATAGACTCACTTAAAAAGTGTATAGGAATCATTTCAAAATTAATGTTACTTCATGGAAGGCTGTCAGGATTCATCTCACTTTGAATACTATGTTAAACATAAAGACAGGATTCATATATTTATTACAGCTGAAAATAGCTGATATAGCAATGAATTACACATAGGCAGGAACAGGAAATAAAAGTCTGAACAGTCACAGTAGAAGATAATAAAATATTCTCAAAACAGAAGCAGAGAATGTTCTTGTGGGGAAAATGAAAATAATCAAAATATTTTTAAGTATAAATTGGAGTAAAACACATTATACCTTCAAACAATAAAATAAAAAGGAGGACACAGAAGTAAGGAAACCACACAAAAACATCGCAGTGAAAGGTGGGACTTGATATCCTTTTCTGCCTCTCATCCCTACCTGCCTTCCTAACCTGCCAAATGCTCAAATTCACACCATGATCTCCTCAAAACGGATCTTTGGATTTTCTGTCATAACTAGGATCATAATTTTTTAACTTTACCAGGCTATTTACTTTTGCTTCATTGACCTAAGAATCTTTACGCTACATTTTGCCTTGAGAGTTCACCATTAATAATCTGGTACTGATATGTATGACACAGCACACCCAGGGAGAAGCAGTAGGGAAGAGGATATTTCACTGGAGCAGGATATAACTGAAGCTGAGAAGGAGATGATGGTCCAATGTTTCCATGGACTGAGGCTTACACACTTTAAGGATAGCTAAAAGCCAATGAGTTACCAAAGAAGTTAACTTCCCTTGGTTTTCAGCTTTTATTTAGATATGAAAATATGCATTCCAAGTTCAGCAAGAAAGTTAGGACATCACAAACATTCACAGGAAATGCAGAACAACCTACTTCTGGTGTTACTGAAGCCATCAGCTGTTGGAAAGAAAACTTCAGCATTCTGAATCTCAGGAAATACCAAACTGATTTCCCAAGTTTTCCTTCTAAAACTGCAAAAGTCTGTTGGGAATTGGAGTTCTTCAACCGTCCCCCTCAGTTTAAGACAAGCTAGCAAATGGGATCATCAATAACAACCATGATATGGAGCCCCAGAAGCTTTTTCAGAACAGATGCATGTTGGTTTGCAGTTTTCAGCACGGCCAGAATTATCAATGATACGGCTGTGCAAGGATTGCCTGGTTTCGTGACACAGTTGACGGTTATTTCAGCAAAGACTACGACAGTTAACTCTAAGTTTGATTTTACTTTCTTTTTTTTTTTAACAAACATATCTGTTTTTAATTCAGTATCCAAGATGGAAGGCTGTAGAGGGGTGGTCCCCCTATATTCAGGACCTGCCTGCCTATCATCCAAGCCCCGCCCCCTCAGACCCCTCCTCCTGGGAGGAGCCAGTGTATGAAGAAATGGTTTAAGCCTCGCCCCCTGGGCGGGGAATGGGCGGTTCCACCATGTTGTTCCCTCCCTCTGTTCTAGAAACTTCGTTGTTGTTCGGTTCATGATTGGTTCCTGTGTTGTAGCCCCTCCTTTAGTTCTAGGTTATTGGTTTATGAATTGATTGATGTATCCCCTTGTTGAGTCCTATTGGTTGCGACCCCTAAACCCCTCCCAGTTTGCCCTCCCTTATAACCCCCGTGCACACTTGTGCTTGGGGGCTCTCTCCCCTGAGACTCCTGACCTTCCTACCTGCCTGTACCCCTCCCAGTTATCCCGCAATAAACAGAGAGCTCGGGAGACCCCCTCCCATACCCTTCATCTTTGGTCTCAGCTGATCTCTACCGCGCTTGAAGCGAGCCTGTCGCTGGGAACCTCTCTCTACGTTGCGCCAAACATCGGCGACCGGTGTGCCAGTCCCCGAAGGGCGGTTCCCTGGGGTCCAGCGGAGACCCCTCGACGGGAGACCGAGGGAGTGGAAGGCCACTGGTAAAAGAGGTGACCCCTGGCCTCAGAAGCCAGCCAAGCGCCCGAGGCAAGGCTGGAACTTTGTTGGGGATCCGATAAAATCCGGGTTCGGCCCCCAACAGAAGGCCATGTTCTTTTGCTGAACTAGACGAAAGGCCATGTTTCAGTGTATATCGAAAAGACAAATTTTGGACTTCCCCACTCTCATATTCACTGCCCTCTAACTGGATTATCTGGGCTGGCTTTCTATTTTCTCACATTGAGCACTTCATATTGCAGAAGTCAGGCAGTGAACAGTTTTCACATCCAACATGGTGATAATGTGCTTGTTGTTTTAACACTTTCTGATGATTAAAAAGCCATACAAGTACACGCTCATCACAGAACACCATTACTCCAGTCAGAGTGCTTTGCAAAGCTCTTTTTTACTATGTGGATTAATCTAAAGCTACAAACCCATGCTACATAGGCTACAGTTAGAAAAATACTTTTACTTCCATAATAAATTACCTATTATGCAATTACAGGATCCCTGTGGATGCTGATTAAATCAAATAAACTTCTCCATTCAAGGAGTATAGAGCATTTGTGAAGCCATAAACATGTGTTTCCATGACCCTTGCTCTGCAGAGCAGGGCCCCAGGACTTTTTATAAACAAACTAAATGCAGTTTAGGTTTTTTAGCAATCATGTGGAAGTCCCTGGAGTATTTATTGTACACCACTTTTTTAAACTGCCAAATTGAGATAGAGAACAGGCAAGGAAACAGTACAGCTCCTGTGGCAGCTATGGCAGCTACTATTATGGCCAGGGCCAGAATGTCCATTAGCTACTTTGGGGGCTGCTTTTTCAACAACCAACTTTTAAATGTTTCATCTGGTACAGTATAAACACTATTGCACAGAGATATCCTCTAGTCCCACAGATGTATTTACTAACAGGAAGCCTTAACTCTAACCTAAGCCCCATTTTTGCTTCAGAGCACTCCTTGCTTTGTAATACCTACTTTTAATAGTATTGTGTCTGTAAACACAGATTTGCTCATTTATTGACTTTTTGATTCTAGAGGGGACACAAATGAAACCCTTCAAAAATTCAAATACTGACAGCAACATTTAATTTGCCAGAATTATTACAACTAAGTGGATGCAAGTCTCACAACTCCCATCCCCGTGAATACATTGCATTAATTATTGGGACCTCTCAAGTACACGCTGCTAAGCTCAAAAGAGTAAGTTCCCATGGGGGTTCAGGTGCTTCTTCCTTCCACTTGGCTCATAAATGTTGTTAAAATAGTCTCTTTTCAGTATTTTGACATTTCCTCCCAGCCAGTACCAGGAAACAAACAGAGAAGAGTGGGAACGTTACACTTTTCCAGTTGTAGCATCCCAGACCTCAGAACAGACTTCTAACCCCTGCTGCTGATAGCCACACCAGATTCTCTCAAGGGGGCTGGATTGTCTTCATGCTGCCCGTGGCTTGTGGGCCCTGGGACTCACAGTCACAGCATCCTGCTGGCACTGCCTCTGCAAAATTGTGATTCTTTCAAGATATCACTACCTAGAACTACTTCTTTACCTCTAATAAGAGATTTTTATTCCATACCTGTGATAGAGTCTGTTAAAGCTACTAGGCCCAAGTTTGTGGACTTCCCATTTCAAAAAGCCCCTGTAATGAACAGCTCAGTTAAGGAATTATCAGAGGTGAGCTATTTGATTCAATTATCCCAGCAGAACAATAGAAATAGACTCTATCTCTCCTCTCACACAGTTCGATTGCCTCCATAGTCACTTAGCTACTGCATTCAACCTGTAACACGACAGAGTTCCTACTTTTAAGTTTGTTCTAAAAACCCTCTTTCCCCCCTAAAAAAGGGTCTTCAACCTTATTCTTTAAATATGACATAGTTGCAGCATTAGTAAGAATTATTTATCTATTAATTTTCTATATGCACACACAGATGTGCATATAGAAAAAAGAATCAAAATAACACAATATTCTTTAGACAGACCCAGCTGTGAGCACAAAAGCTGGAAAAGAAACTTAACTACTACTTCCTTTACCATCAAAGGAACTGCAAGCCCTTAATGTGATACAAATGACTGTAGTTTTAACCCGCAGTCAATACTAAACCATGTTAAGGCAATCATTTATTGAATTTCCAATTTTGCAAGAAAGCGTAGAACTCCACTGTTGTTCTGAAAGCATCAGCATGTGAGAAGCGGATGTCCTTGCTTTTCCTGCCTCAGAATAGATTCAAACACTGGCCCTGCTAAATGAGCTGAACTAATCAAGTGTGAAACTGCAGTGAACATTCTGGTAGATGTGACATTAATGAGATAGATACATCTTGGAATTTAAGCAGTCTATTTTAATAATTTATATTACTCAACTGAATCACTGAAAAGAAAATCCTAAATTAACTTTAAGTCATATAGATCTTAGGATAAAATTTTATCACTGGCACATCTTAACTGTGCTAAAGCTTGGGTTAAAGGCCTATACAGAAAGATAGATGTAGATCAGAAATAACTTTGAGTGTGTTTGCAGAGTTTATAGTAATAAATGCCACACATACACTTCCACAGTAAAATCTCCTGTGGGAAAAAGTAACTTGTTAAAAAAAAAAAAAGGATCAGCTATTTACTGGAAGCACATAGGGACAGAAGCATTTAGCAAGTCAAAGGAAATGAAAAATAAATTGAGACAAGCACAATTCTGAATCAGGATAACAGGAAGGTAACTCATTAAATCCTGTATATAATAGATACTGTAGTGAGACAACCAGAGATTATTTGACTTCCCAAAGTACCCATCGCACCTGAGCAAACCCTGAGTGATTTCAGCACACAACTCACTTGGCCAGTATTGAAATACAGTTTCACATCTTGACTTCAGAAGGGTGTCAGGCACAGAAGCCAAATGCAAAAAGAGAGGGGAACTCACAGGCAGAGTTCAGTGGTTTGGCCTGAGATGATTAAACACTTTCTTTTATTTTAAAGAGGAAATAGGAAGAGTTGGGTTATGACTACAAGGCACAATGCAGTTAACTGAGCTAGAGCAGGTATGCACAGCACTCATACAGAGTAATTCCTGGCCCAAGAAATATACACCCATTATGCCTCTTGCTAAGAAGGAGAATAAATAGCCCAGGCATGGTGCTGTGGTTATTTGCAGTACTGTCTCAGCTCCTTCCAAAGTCACTTGGGTACTTCTCCAGTACCACCCTGAAGAACCTCAGATAACTGGGATGAACAAGAGAACAGGGTGTCTAATCTACAAGAGGATCCAAAGCTACTTGTCTTCTTTTGTCTCGCAGAACAATCTTTAAAGAAAGATGTGGGATTTTTTTCTCCCAAACTATCAGAGGAATCAATTTTAGAGAAAGAAACATTGTACTGAAGCAAAAGACCAGAAGAACTAGAAGGGTTATAATGCAGATATGGGTATATGTGCAATACAAATTAGATGTCTTCTAACAACCAGAAAAGCAAAATTACAGAACAGGGTCATTTCTGAAACAATGGGATGAAGGAAAATTGCCCTGTTTTCAAGATGGTGCTTTCTACCTTCCAGAGGGAATTGTGTGATACAGCTGCCTGCAGTAAGAGCAGACTGAATTCTGTCAGCCAAGAGATTCCTTCTCGTACTGTGTTTTTCATCACTTAGGCCATCCAAAGGCAGTAGTATTCCAGCATTTTCGTCTCCTGGTTAATAACTCTGTATCTCAAAATTTGGAATGGAAAACTGTTAGCAACCTCAGTGAAGAGCTGCCACAAGAAGCATTGCATCCTGTCATGTTTCTCCCCAGAACAGGACAGGTGCACACTGAAGTTTCCTGCCAGGCAGGCTGACAGCCTTTGGTAACACACAATGCACTGCACTATGTAACACCATGGAGCTGCAGCCTGCTGCAGTGTAATCACGTATTTGTGTTAAGACTTATCCAAAGATATGTGCATCAAACCAAGGAGCTAATGTAACTTGTAAACTTTTGACCCTTGTTAGGACGAGATGCATTAGAATTGTTACTGAGGGAGGCAGCTGTGTAAGGTCTGGCAAACTTCATCACTATAAACATCACAAGCGAAGAGATAAGGGAGCCTCATCTACTCTTTTTAAACCATAGAAATAAAAGTTTTAAATCCTGTTTATACCATGTTCAAAGCACACAAAGGCCAAGTGGGTTTGACCAGTTCTCCAGAGGTCAGAAACAGAGAAACATTTATAACCAATTAGAAAAAGTAAGCTAGTGCTGTGCTAAATAAGGATGACAATAAGAAGAAAATAGATGAGACATAAAAGAAGTGTTATCAGGAAGCTCAAAGAAGCCAAAAAGTTCCAACCGTCTCTAAGAAGTTCTTTTTCCACAATATTTCCCACAATAGCAATAATTTTCTATGCCAGAAGAGAAGCAAATATTGAAAGAGAAGTTGCATATGGGAAGAAGATGTTTAGAGAAATCAGGGCCAAAGCATCCCATGTCAATGACCACTAATCAAGCCAGGTGAATGTTTGATACTGGTAAAATCAAATTAAATTAAGACACAAACACAAAGCAATAAATCATCTAAGGGGAAATACACCCATCACAGGCCTCAAGAAAAAAGGGATGGTCCTGTAGACAGGGTCATGGGCACCACTGTAAACTGCTCAAAGCAGGTTACATCTGAAGGCAAGAAAAATGCAACTGCAAAGACTGGGACATCAGATCTTTCTCAGAGCTGTTCACTTCACTTATGCAGGACATTCAGGTAGGGGATATGCTGATAGAATTGCTCAACTCTAAAATCTCTGAACCCCATGATCAATGTCATAATATTGTCATTTAAATCAACAATAAGAGCTTGCCTGAAATGCTGAGGAACTGATAATCTCTGTAGCTTGAAAGAACATTGCAGAACTATAGTTTGCTCAGAAAAAAAAGTACTTAAAATGACAAAAGAAATTCAAAAAACTCCAGAGACTGCCTACCTTTAAAAGAACAAATATGGAAGACAATAAATACATTTGATTTCCCTTATACCATCTCACTCTGGTTTATAACATGTAATACAAGGCACCTTCCATAAAATTAAAGAGTGTTAAATTCAAAATAAAATCAAAAAGCACTTATTAAATTGTGGAAGTCCTTGCTTCATGACGTCTCCGAAGCCAAGAAATTAATGAGGTTTTAATAGAGTCTGGGTAATTATATGTTTAACAAGATTATTCAGAGTAGCTATAATTATAAACAACTTTTTTTGGAAGGGATTTGAAACCACATGTTTTAGGATTAAAGTCATTCTCACATTAGGAGAGATCAGGATAATATATAATGTTGCAGAAGGGGCAAAAGGGTATTCACTTATTTGCTATTGTCCTTATCCAGCAGGTACCAGCTGCTTTCAGGATAAGGATACTGGTCTAAATGGGTAATTCCTATGCTAGAAAGCCCTTGGAGAAGTCATGGGACACGGGCAGTTCTCAGAGCCTGTCTGTTCCCTCCTGCAGGGAATGTACTGCAGTTACACTTGCAGACCTGGACCAAATCAGAGCTCTCAATGCACTACATGCTCAATGTCGGCGGAGGACAAACAGCCCTGTCACTGTTTAGAAGGACAAAGCTAGGGAACCAACCATTTTTACTGCTTCTGTGTGCCAAGGGACACAAGAGCTGAGAGACAGATGAAGTAATAGACCTGAGGATACAAACCAAGTTTGTGGCCAAAGTGAGAATCATGCTGGTCCTCCCAATTCCAGCCCAGTATCTTGACTCCAGGCCAAGCTCTCCTCACATTCTCCTCAAACTTCAGTTTATTTTAAAACAATGTCCTCTTTTTCACTTTTTCCCCTTTTTTATTTCCCTCTTGAGATCCCAAACAAATCCCTGACTTCTGCAGAAAAGAGGACAGGTGGAAGATTTGGGATCAAGCTTGCCCCAGATTATGGGACAAAGTACAGACCTAGAGGTCCTATTTGCTTTCTAGGAGATCGTGCCTGAGAAACAAGCTTAAACGGGCAAGGCAGCAAGTGCCTTGGGAGGAAGTTGCATTTAAGACTACAGCATTTTTTTTCAATTAAGATCAACACCTCTTCTAAAGTTTAAGTTGCACAATTGCAGAAGGATTTCACTTCCTGCCACTGTCACTTAAAACATCAGGCAATTCATCCACAGTCTCAAGAAAAGGCTACTTCCTTTCTAATACCTATCAGACTGTATATACTGTATCTGCATTTTGGCACATAAACCACCATCTGCTCCAAATAAAAAATGTCGTACTTTCAGCTGCAGCTGGAAGTTAACTGTTCTTTCTTATTTTCTTCCACCTTTTACACCTTGTGACTGGCATTGTGCTTTTCGGCATTTGCAACCCAGGCCCGTCTCCAGTTGAATTCACCTGCTTTAAATTTTCTGAGCCCTAATAAAAAGAGCCTGCAGACACGTTTGCTCCAAGTGTGCAACCATTTAGGAGTGGTAATGAGTTGGACTTCAGCCTGGTATCTGGCAGACCTTCCTAGTCCATGACTCACTGTTAATTAAAACCACACTCTTTGCTTATTCCTGGGATAGCGTTACTTACAAATAATTGAGAGTCTCACTGCCTTACAGCCTCCTCCCCCAGTTCTGTTCTGTAGAATAAACTTTTCTGATGGAGATCTGTTTCCCTTAAAGTTGGATGCAGCGTAATGGAGAAAGACACCCATTTTTCAATGAATCCTTGTTGTTCTTAATTTGGATTCTGATACTTTTCCTTGTTTTGAATTGCATCTCAATCCACAAGAAATCTGATCCATATAATACTTGATGGCTGGTTTCTGGAGGCTACTGCCATGCCAAAATACAGCACACAAACTGCTGCTGAACTGAAGCCTTTTTACAGCATGCCCATATATCAACTGAAATGTGATGGGCTCACACAGACCTTTGAAAAGGTCAATTTTAGCAGTATTAAACCAATTATTTAACAGGTCTTCCTATACCGAAATGTTGGAAGGAGCAGATAGATTAACCTTTCTTTTTTAATTAAGCCTATTATGATAGTATTTCACTCTCCCCCAAAGCAAAGAGGTCTGGGAATCATTCAATGTAAATAATTCAATGCAAGAGGGTAAAGCTGGAAGACACCGCTTTGGCTTGGAAGTGCTGATTTCTTGATTCATAGAACCATCTGTGGCTAGGCATCTATCAACCTGAAAGGTTACCTCTCCGATGGCTCTGCTAAGCCTGTTTAAATCAGCTGATGAATTCTTAACAAAATCTCCCACCACAAATCTCTGATGACTGGTGGCAAGAACTCAGCAGCAGCTCTTCAACTCTAGAATTGGCTACAGGGCTGGTCTAACAAACCCAGGACTATTTCCCTTGGAGGTACAGTACCAAGCTCAGCACTTTTCCTGAAGTCTCTTTCTGTAGGACAGTTGTTGCTGCAACTCAGTTTGTGTTTTCTAATTCAATGGAGTTACAGCGTCAGTAACGAGCTGCACCAACACAGAGTCACAGGCATCAGTCAGCTCATGCAGAATTCAAAGAACTGGTCACTTACTTAGTCTTCCCTTCTCCAGTGTAGTCTACCAAGCAAGAATTGAAAATTACATGAAACCTACACTGTTTGGACTCATTTTAGATCATGCCAATATTCTCCTGAATTCAAACACTTAGCAGCCTGCTCTGCATATGCATTAGGTTCCTTACAGTCAGTCCTGCCAAGTACATATTCCTAGCAGATTCAGCTGATTCTGCCTCCTCCTCCTAACTAGCAGAAATGCTTCTAGGATGTTATGTGCAGACACCTAGAAAGAGAAAACTGAAGTTTGGAAAAACGTGTTTAATTGGTATTTGATTTTCCACTCTCCATTTCACTCAATCTTTAAAAAGCTAGCAGATTATTCTGATGCAGATTCATCATTTCAGCTGTGAAGGGCAGAATTCCTTAAAGTATTTGGGATCACCTCACATAATAGAAAATATTATCCCCTTTCTAAAAAAATGCCCATGATAGAGCTTTGGGTCTCACTAAATCTAAACACAGCTGCTATGTTCACTAAATATTCTGCAATACATGCAGTTTACAGAACATAAATAACATTCACTGGGTTTTGATGTGAAGAAGTAAAATATATTTACACATATTTCTATTTGCCCAGTATTCATATTTCTTTGCAGACAGAGTTTTCTTCTTTCCCTCCTTCTTCCCTTGTGGAATAGTCTTGCCTTGGCATTGAGGTAGCCAGTCTAGGACCAGCCCAATATAAAGCTACACTCTGTGCTATGCAATTAGTGTTTGTTAACTCAGTTTTTCCTTGCACTGTAGGGAAATGACTATTGAACCCTGCCTGGAAACCAGCACCCATCCTCCCCAGGACACTGAGCTCCCTTTGACCCAGACTCCAGGCTCAGGCTCAGCTCAGAACCAAAGAAAAAGTATCTAAACATTGTCATCTGATTTCAGAGGAACCAAAGTATGCCCGTCTTTCTTCTGAGTTTCTGCCATCAGATTACTCCTGTTTTGTGCTTGTGAATACTTTCTTTTCAGAAGATCAAGAGCACCAAAGAAGTCTGTTGGAGCTCACTTTGGTAAAATAAAACTCTTTTAAGAGGAGAGCTGAACACAAACCATGCTAATAAGCCACACTTCTTTCTCTTTCTGGGTATAGCCCAAGGTTCTAGCCTGCTGCTAAATCCATTTTGCACAGCTTCAACGATAAAGCAGATTTAAAGCTGATAAAACCAGGTTCCAGGAGACACAAAACTTTGCATATGCACATCAGACCAAACCCTACATATTCTCTAATGTGCAGTTAAAAAGCTGCAACCTTCAGGCAATCCTCAGCTGCCAGGAGAGCCCATAAGAATTCCAAGTGCAACTGAGTATAAAGCACAGTCCTGATATTGATTTCTCATGTACTAGAAACTTGACCAGCTTCTGGCACTGCCACAATCCAGACAACATGGGAACATGCAGAGAGGCCTCTTTTTACTCTATATAGTGGCACCAAAATGGGCAACTGATCCCCCTAAGTATTTCACTAACTTCAAAGTTCAATTTCTATTTGAAATGAGCAAGTTGAAATTGTCTCCCCTAAAAATGAGGTTTTGAGAGTAAAGAAAAAAAACATTCCACCCATATGTAAAAGAAAACAGAAAACGAGCCCCAAGCCATGCTAGACAGTCTGATAAAAAACATGTTAAGATTAGTAGCAGGAATTTCTCTGTACCCTGGGCTGAATTCCCACTGTGGCTTTTTACACTATAAAATTGTTTTCCTCTTTCTGTGGATTTTTCTGCATTTGGTATCTCTGCTACTCTTCTCCCCACTAGTAAAATACACAGCAAACACATCAACACTTCCAGGTAAGTCACTTCCCCAAATCATTCTCAATCCCACTCAGTATGATCAAAATTTAGGTAACTCCTTCCATGAACTTAATACACAGTCTCTCTTCTGTTTGTTAAGAGTAATTTCTGATAATCACTCAGATGCTGCTGTTACATTTGGATAACAAATTTGGAAATATGAATGCTATCTAAGAAACTGAGCACTGTATGTAGCAGAACAACCCTGTCAGATTCAACCAGCAGCTCTGGTAAAGAACAACTTGTTCTGTTGGACTGTCATGACTGTTTCTTACTCAAAATTATTTGAAAAATCCTGTAGCATATCTAACACTTTTCATATTCTGCTTTGTTTTCTCAACATAATAACTTTAGATTTTTCCACTTTCAAACCAATAATTTCATTTCCTGAAAATAAGTTTACTTCTTAACATAGCCAGCCCTCATGAAACCATTTCAGAACACAGGAATGCCAAAGCTCACTAAAAGCCATACAGATAGAAATGTGTATTTGATACCATCTCCTCATTTTCAAACTGCATGTTGCACTGTGCTGCATCCTCGGTTACTGGCTTCTGAAACATGTTGCGGCAGAGGAGCCATATTGTCAGACTAGCAATGAACATCCCAATATCTGGTACAAATAGTCTGATCACGTTCCCAGCATCTGCTCCTTTCACACTGTATGGGATGAAAAAAACAATAGAAAAACAAAGAAACATTTGTTACTTCTAATGACATTTTCAACTGGAACAGAAGGTAAGCTCAAGGCAAAGAAAAAACCCAAACCCCCAGTAACAAGAAATCTTTACAGTATGGGAAATATGAAGATGATCAAGGAACTCTAGACAGACAGATATTTTTGCTCTCCAGAAGTACAGAATATGTGATTATTTGCTGGGAGCTTGCACACTCATATTTTAGTGATACTTAGCATTTTGATTAACCCAATTCTGAATCAATTTTGTTGAGAGCAATACAGGAATAACCTCCAAATTCAACAAGAAATATTTCAGCTGGGTACCTAGAAGATCCATCTGTATGAAGCACAATCCTTTTACTGGCATTCCTTTCAAAGACAACAACATCCAGGTCCACCAAGAGTGAGGATGTCCACCCTTAAGTGTGCCTTAATCCTACTTCCTTGCACACAGAAGAATAACCAGAAAGTCTTTACTATTTTAACATGTTTTATTATGTTAATATGTTTTATTCAACCAGACCACCTTAATACCTTCTTGGGTATTTAAGTACTAGTATTTAAGAAAAAAATATTTAAATGCTAATTAATGTGTTCAATCCTTGCCGAGGAAGCCTTTCTTGTCCTCTGAAAGATCTGTAAGGCATGATGATTTTCATGTAAGAAAAAATTTGCACTGCTTCATTGTGCAGATTTAGTTGCTTATACTAGGAAATATGACTTTCTGGATTTGGATGTGGTGCCTGAATTTGGTTCACTGTTAAAAAGGAGAGCCTGGATTCAGGTTTAGTGGCACAATGAACAGTTTATTAAACAGCTGAATGCACATATTAAACTCTCTCAGCTAATAATGAGAGGATATAATAAAAATTATTTGAAAGCGTGAAGTTAATGCATTTTAAATATGCAGCTCAAATTTTATTTTTTCATAGGGCTTTATGTCTATAATCAGTTCTGAGGACAGGTGAGGCATCTGTGTAGTTCCTTGGGCATAGGTGAGTGCACAAGACAAGGTCTTCATAGCCTGAAATGGTAGAAAACTTAATAGGTTGTTTTACAGATGCAAAGAAAGAGATCACCTCTGGCCTTTCTTCATCACAGCTTTGAAGCCTAAAAGAAACTGTGAAGGAGTTACCTGCAACTGCTGTGATTAAATGCAGGCCTGGAGTATCAAAAAAGTCTCTAATGTGATTACAATACAACCACTGTCAGGAACCGTGTGGGTCTGCTCATACGCCCACGATCAAATCCAACATTTCCATCACTGCTGCTGACCCAGCTTTTCCACTGATGTGTATCTTGCAAAATAACATATGCTCAAAGTGGGAATAAGGTAAGTGATCAGAAAGCTGGCTTTAATGTTTGTTTCAACAGCTCAACCCTGAATAGTCATGCACTGTACGGCAGCTAAGTAGCTTGAAAATATTTCACTAATGGCTTTCAGTTGTACTAAAGCAGAGAAAAAAAATTAAGTAACTGAAAGGCTTGCAAAAGAGTTAGATGGCAAAGTCCTTGCTAGACTTGTTTCTCATGCCACTGTTACAAGCACAGCATGCTGTGGAGTCAACTGGCCTACGAGAGCATGGCCAGAAAACATGTTACAGAAAACCCAGGCTTGACATGAGCCCCTGTTCATTTTGCAGTACCGTGGAGCTTACTCTCACTGAAAATTAGTCCAGGCTGCACCTCAGCAGAAAGCTGTAAAAAGTACATGTTTAATGAATCTTTTTCCCAACAACAGTGTATATGGGTTTCATAACAACATTAATGATTTTTTTTCCATAATCCCAATCATCATGCTGAAACTTGCCTCTTAAAGTGGTTTTACTAAATATCTGTCAAAAAAAGGTCTGAATTCTTGATTCAAAGTTTTGCTTGAGTATTTTTTTGAAAGAATTGAAATACACCCTCAAGCCAGAATTAATTAGTGTAAGAACAGTAGAAATTTGCTAGGATCATGTTCAAAAATGGGTCAGATTACTTCTATGTAACACTTCAGTAAGTTATTTTTTTCTTTACACAGATCTAGAGTCTTAATTAATTGAAAACTGCAAATTAATTTTGCATTACTTCGGGAGTCCTTCAGATTCACCCACTCACAATTGTGTACAAATTAAAAAGTGGCAGCCTTCAAGTACTAGCACTTCTTAGTTGCAACAGGTTCTCCTTCCTCACATTGTACTCCCATGGAGCCATGCTGGGTCTTCCTTTGCATATCCTGCTCCCCAGACCAAGGGGGAACCCCTGCGGGAGCCCTGCCTCTGGTGCAGCTCACATTTCTTTACAAACCAAGTGCTTCTGATCTTTCAAAATAAATCATTTAGCATGTTGTTGTGAGAGATGTAACACACAGTTCAGGCTAGCAACAGAGAGCCTGAACAGTGATACCTAACCACAGAGCAGGGAAAAATTCTGCACATGAATAGTTTATTCACCAAAACTAGTCACAAATGTATGCTGTCCCCATTTCCCCAGGAAAAGGAAAACAAATTGAACTCGGTGTGATAATTAAAAAGGAAACAAAAGATCACTTGAAAGCAGAGAAATGTATATTCTTCTGCAAAGCAGGATAATAAACTGCTTCATTCGACCCCAAGTAATTTGCTCCCCACTTTTTTACAGCAAAAGCTAAAACAAAAATCAGTTATTCCCACTTGTTATCTCTGGCAATACAAAAAAGAATGGCAAATACTGTGATCATTCCACAAACATTTCTCACTTTATTTACGCATTCACACATGGTCATATTTTGCAGTTGATAACAGTCTATACATTGTGCTTTTTCCTCCAAAAGAGACTTTCAAACTACGAAGTTAAACAGAAGAACAGGAAACCTATTCAGATCTCCTAGAACAGCTTTTTTTTTTAATCCCTGCAAGAATCTCATGGTGTTCATCGAATTGGTCATAGCCCTTGATCTACAACTGGTAAAGCATAATTTATTCACTTAAACGAAATAATTTACCTACAGGGCAGCTTTAGTTGTAATAGATATCAGTGACTGAAGCTTATAACTCAGCCAGAAACATATTCTGCAGTGTAATTACAGTAAATAGCAGCTTCAGTTTTTCCTTCTTTCTTATGGGATGCAGAAGAAAACAGGATGGGGACACAGACACACATACACACACACACAAAGAATCAGGTGTTTGAAATGGTTTTTTACTTTCCCTTGACCAGATAAATCACATTGCAGACAATTTTAAAGAGAAGAGACTACAACAGTTAGGGTTGCAAGAGTTCCTCTGTAACAAAAATAACTTTTGTAGGACAAAAGGAATTTCACGACTTTTGCATCAATATGTGAAACTGTTTTATCATATCAACAGACTCCTAACACAGCAGTTTCCTCATCAGACAGTGTGTTCCCCTGCTAATTTCAGCTGTATACTTCACATTTACTACTTTAGAAAGGGATCATCTGTATTTTCTGTGTATATAGAGAATTTTTCTAGGATAGTTTGACCCTCGTCTATTCCTGAATTTCTCTGGTGTTCAAGAAGCTAAGCAAAATTTCCTACTTTATCTGCATTGAGAATAGAGTTAGCTGTGGACAGATGTTAAAACTGTTCTATTTCATGTACACTCACTAGTAGTCAAACAAAAAAACAAATGCCAGCATAATGAAACATTACATTCTTGTTTGGTGCTCTAGAAATCAGCATTTCAGTTTTCTTAAAATAACATTTTCGGCTTTTGCCTTTCTAGAATAGCTGTTTCTCACAAATTACAATTTTTCGTCTCCTACTGAATGTACAAAGCTTTGGTGAACAGTGAAGTGTTAATACTGCCATACCTGATTTAATTCCTTTAGAATGGCAGACACACTGACTTCCTCTGTATTTTTAGGTTTACAGAATAAAATGGTAAATGAAGCAGAACCATTAGAATTAAAACTGCAATGGTTTCAATTAAAAAAAAGCAAAATATATAGTAACACACATGTGAGACACCATGCATGATGTATAAAATAGTCCACATGTAGAATGAATACCAACAGTTCTCAACTTTAAATATTTACTGTTTTGTTACAAATAAACAAAAATGGGAAAGAACAACCAGTCTTTCTTAAACAGAACTAAAATTAATTCAGCATCAGCAATGTATCACAATGTTAAGCTTATGCTAGACATAAATTAGACAATGCTTCCAGATTAAAGAACCATAAAAATCTTGATTTTATATTGAATACTGGATAAACAAAGTATTTTAAAGGTTATTTTTTATTGTGGTTTTAAAAAGTTATCAAAAGTCTTATTCATGCTTACTACATCTTTCCATACATGCATACATCTTTTCTCTTCTCTCAGGGGTTTCCTGTAGCATCTCTTTACTTTCTAATTAATTTAATTTAAAAAAAAGGTAATACTGTATTAACAGTTTGTAAGTGATAAACTAAGGAAGAGATGCATAGATGCTAATAATTTCCTTTCATCTGTTTGGTGACTGTGAAGCATCTGATATTTCTAATTGGATCTAATATTTCAGAGTAATTAATGCACTGCTGTACATGCTTACAGCTGAATTCCCATGGTCTTCATCTGTAATCACTTGGTTTGGAGGTAAAACAGACCCAAAAACCATAAGCATGGACCCCTGGAAGCATGGACTGGCAGTATTTCATAGGTGCTATGCAGTACTGTGAATGATCCATTTGTTTATCACTAGTATCCTCCCTGTGATCCAAAAATCGTGAAATGAGGGTACCAAAGGCTACTAACCAGATGGCCTTAGAGATGTGCCTGCTGAACCTTGCTGTTGGAAGAGGGTGTTGCGGATGGCTGCAGCTAGAAGATAGTTATAGAGGCTCCTTGTCCTCTCTCAGTTTGAAATAAGATTAAATGTCTGACCCCATACTTACTCGGCTGGGAAACTCACATGTTACTTATCTGGATCTAAGGATTGCAGGCCTGGTCTGAGCCACAGCCATTACTTCAGTGAACATAGGATGCTCACAGCCTATATTCATGCTGCCATACTTGTCCCTGCTGGCTCAAAAGACAAGTTTGCTATGATGTTGGTTCACACGGCAACCTTGATATCATATTCACGGCAAACCTGTGCCGTGGGTAGTTTACAAGCTGCTGAGCACTGGTAAGTCTGCCCTTAGTCCTTTCCTTATCTCATGCTCATCCACAAATTGAAAATAAATTATATCACAAAAAAATTTACAAACTTAGTAATATTATTATCCACAGTGCTGCGCATGCTCACTCTCTCTCCTGCACTGCCTTAGTATGATGGTCCTTTCAGTTCATGCAGAGCATGGAATGTGTTTTACTCAAAATATCTGAAGTTGCACTTTCAGAGAATATTGGTCATGCAAAGTAAATGCGTGGGAGGAAGAGGGAAGCAAAAATGCATAGAAAACTACTTACAAAAAATATTTAGCATGCACTGACCTACCCAATATACAAGTTCAAAGGGCTCCTGAAGTATTTGCAAAATCTAAATCACTGCTTACAAACTATGTCTGCACGGATTCAAAAACCAAAAGTACACTTGGCTTTTTCAGGAAAGATACCTTGCAATGAAGAACACGCTCTGTATTGCAAAAGTGCTTAACCACGTATTAACCAAACATTTGCTTTCCAAACACCGCTATGCAGAGAGCAGCTATTTGAAACTAAATGTACATTGCCAAGATTTTGGTGCCTTGTTGCTTGCATAAAACATTCAACATTAAGAAATTATGGATATGTGCAATACGTAAAACATGGGTTTGTGGTAATTTTTCTCTTTCTAAAGCACCCATTGTTTCTTTTTGTTCATTGAGCCGCTAATAAAGGGCAAACTCCAGCTTGCCCAGGGCAGCACACAGAAGATTTAAAATTCAGCAGGGATTTAGCAGCTATCACGCAAAGCACTCAGCTGCACTACTGCCAGACTCGTGACAGCACAAGATCCAGCTCGCTTTGCCCATGTCCCACAGCTCCAAATGCATAGCAGGACTCATGCTGCACAGCCAAGAGGAAGTGAGAAAAATCCCCTCCACACCCATGGTGCTGTGCATGCCAGCCCCACAGCACAGTGGTGGAAATGAAAAGTCCATCCGCTACACAAATTATTTCAGGTCAGAATGGGAATGTGATCCTAGATGGAGGCAGAGCCAAAGTGAGCCAAAGTGAGGAGAGACCTGAGGACACCTCAGCTGTAAGTGAATTTTCGTCTTAACTCTTCAAAGAGACTCTCTGTTTCAACTTTGAACACTTCTCACACAGGCTTCTCACTTACGCACTCATTGTATAAGGATTTAGCTTAAGCGCTAATTCAGTATTCATTGATCTCTGCAAAACATTCCCAGTTAAATTTGTCCATAATGCTCATAGATATTTGGTAACTGGCAGCAAAGTGTTTACATAAAGGCATACAGAGATCCATATGTTCCACAATAGTCCTGACTAAAAGAAAGTGCTGAAAAGTCTGAAGCAGGCTGACATTCCGCGATTATTTCAAAACATATTTTCTCCCTCTCTCTGCAGTTTTCATACCCTAGTTGGAGCATGAACAGATCATCAATTCAAACTACTTTTCATTTCATTCTATTGCCAGCATATAACATAAACACAGTAAGTAAAAGACACATCTAGATTTTCCAGTCAGCTGCAGATGAGGAAGGAATAATGTTTTCCTCAATTACAGCAACCAACATTGTAAATTACTGTCATTTTACAAAGTCAAATTATCTCCAATACAGAGGAAAAGCACACAACTACCAGGAGTTCAATCTGGAGTGTCCACTGCACTTCAGTGTTTGTATAGGTAACCCTTCCGTCCCATTCCTAGTTTAAAACTATCGAAGTGAAAGATTTGCAGGGATGAGACCATTCACCCTCAATTCTTCCATATGAAACAGCTCCCAGTCTACCCTGCCTGCTCTGGACATGCCCATCTTTCTCTTCACAGAATCAAGTGCGTCAGGATAGAAAGTAACATTTAATCTTCCTCACCACCACCTGCCTGAAAATCCCAGTGGTTTAGAGGCAAGAGCGCATGGACATTGCTGGAAGTAGGCTCCAGCCATCAGAGGCATGTGTACAATATGTCCCCTCACCCCCCCCAACTGATTTCCAGTAAAACTGGCCAAAGAAAACATCCTGATTCACCCCTGGTGCACTTTGTTCAACTCTACAGTGTCAATCAAAAAAGAAGTGGAGTAGAAATCAGTGGCAAACTAAATGTCCCAATGCCATTAGATGTTGCATCTAATTTTTCTGTAAATGGCGCCTGTAACACAATCTCTGGGTGGCAAACACCCCGCACCCATGTGGGAGGGGAGAGGACTAGTCTCCTGCACTGCATGACGCCATCTGCTCAATGGCTGGATGTGCGACCACCAAAGACCTTTTTCCACATGCGGGAGGCAACTGTGGTAGTGTTTCGCCAGTGTGAGAGGCTCTTACCTTGTCTAAGCATTGGAAAAACCAGGATTGCTCAGATCCAAACTGGGCAAAAAGAAGTTGAAGTCAAGTGCTCACGCTTTTACCTCCAGGCTGGCTGGGTGCCCAGTGTGAGCACACTGCAGCAGGCTGGTCAGACCTGGCACACGGTATGCTCCTGCTCCACCAGCCACAGGCTTCCTTGTGTTTCACGTGCCAATCGCGACTTGGAGATCTCATGTGATTTACTCATGAACAAAACCCAACAAAAACAAAATAGAACACAAAGCCAAACTGTTAAGCATGCCTCCCAGAGAGTTTTTTGGATACTAATTGCAATGCTGATTGCTCTCCAGATTAAAACAAAGACTGGCTCACACTCTGCTGCTGGTGGGTTTACCACTGTACTGCTCCCAGCTACCACTGTACTGCTGGAGGCTGGGCTGTGCCAAGAAAAACACTGACAACAGTCTCACAACTCAAGTGCTCAAACAGCACAGGCCATAAAATATCTGCTATCAGATGTTCCTTTTCTTTGAATCCCTAGGTTAAATGGCATGAGAAAAGTTAGCTGAAATTAATTTAGCTGAAAAAAAAATAAGCACAAGGGGTGGTAGGAAATGAGCAACCTGAAAACTTAACACAAACAGTTGGATAAATAAGATTCATCCTGAATGGAGACGGCTTCTAAGAGGGCCTTATGCCAATGCTGAGGCAGCCCAGACCATCAGATCAAGATGACACAATGACAGCCTTCAGAGGCACAAGGATTCTACAAGGAAATTGTCTGAGCACAGAGAAATTTTCTCCTTACTTGCAGTTAGCAATGAGGACATATCTGAGGTACCAAATCTAACTAATGATGAAACCTCAGGCAAAGACTGCTCTGTCATCATTTCCTTCCTTCTAGTCCATGATACTCCTTTAGTTGACAGCATCTCTTAGTCCATAGTGACATGAGGTTACTCTTCTTTTTTGCAAAGTACCTAGACTACTGTAGCATGCTGTTAGAAATGGCATAGAGTAATAATCACATATTTTCAGTTTTTGCTTTCAAAGTGGTAGAAATGAATCATTTTCTCGTAAAGTTATTAACAACTTTCCTGTTCTACTTCAGGCTTCATTCCCCTTTAATCTCACTGGGTTGCTGACTGTACATATGCTGCAGTTGTTAGCAGAAAGTAAATTTACCTATTTTATTTACATTCCTGTGCTTCATGGTCTCTTATTTGTCTCCCTAGTTTTATATAAGGCTCACCTGAGCACCGTATTAAGCCCTCTTGTTTGTTTAACCACTAGTGTCACAAAAAAAATATTAAAAGCTGCCATCACAGGATTTGGGAATTCTCCTGTCATAAATGTACAACCAATATAACACCCCCAGGCAGAGGCTGGCAGAGAAGTATCAGAATGGAAACATGCATACTGTGCACTGCTAACATTTGCTAGATTGACTGACCACGTTCCACAGTTCTCTCTTGAAAATTTCAGTCTCCAAGTAAAACAGAGAAGAACAGAACAGAACAGCTCAGTTGGAGGGGTCCTACAATGATCTTCTTGTCTAGCTTCCTGACCACTTTAGGGCTGACCAAAAGTTAAAGCATCTTATTAAATGGATTGTCCTGGTGCCCCTGATATGCTGACAAGGCTGAAGTCCTCAGACACTCCTCACAGGACATTCCTTCCAGCCCTTCCACCAGCTTTGTTGCCCTCTTCCAGAAAATGTCTTTATCATCCTTCTTAAATTGTAGGGCCCACAAGTGCACACAGTGCTCAAGGTGAGGCTGCACTGACACTAAATACAGGGGAAAATACTGGGTGCACCACAGTCTCTTACTTTTTTCTGAAACCACTGATTTTAATTATTGTCATCCTCCTGCCATAGACTACAATGAACTCTACCTTAAAATAATCCATTTACTTATTTGGTTTCAGACCTCTGGCTGAGCATACTAACAAAATGAATCACCCTCTTTCTGCTCACTAATGAAAACTCTCCTCACACTGTCATATTATTAATAATACATATTACATTCAAAGGACAATCAATGTCTTGAAAACATGCACAAAACTTAACCTGCTAAGTTAGAGCCTGTACCATTCCCAATGAGTGAGGAATCGGAATGGCATAAAAAGCCTCCCTGACTCGTTCTGTTGAAGTTGTACTTCCGCAGTTCACCAACATTACCAGAGGAAGTCCTAGAGCGGAGACAGGACTGAGTGAGCATCTGGAGTTGGAGGCCTGGTCTGTGAGCATGATTTTGCAAAGGGATGTAGCAGCATTTGTGTTATTTCTGATTCAGCAACTGCTTTCCAGAGGTCCTCTCCAAGCACCTTCACCTGGAATTCAGCCTTGAACAAAGCTGATACAACACATGAAAAATCATAACGACATGGTGATTGACAAAGTTGTATCTTGGCTCACATGGATTCCTACAGCAGTTTCAAAAAAAACCAAGGCATAACAGAAATAACAAAATAAGATTGACTAAGAGGATGTTTTAGAGACTTCATTAAAAATTAATAGAGATTTTTGTCTTTCAAAGTTTTATCATCTCTCAGACAGTAAAGATGAGGAGGATAAAGTTCTTTGCTCACTCATTTTGTCATGGAAAGAGAGAGCCAGATGATCAGCTGATACCAATTATAAATTATTGGTCGAGATTACAGAAGGAAATGAAATATGGGGGCCGACTGATCCGACTTCTAGCAGCACTGAACTGGAGCAGATGTGAGCATTGAGCCCTGAAACTTTTTCCCTCCCACGTGTCTTTTTCTCCTTTGAATGGTAGCCCATGAAGGGAAAACTTGGCTTCTCAGTAAGTTCCCGTAATTCACCTAGGTTCCACAATAACAGCATATATTCCTTTGCATTCTGACAGTGTGGAGAGACCACAAGACTCCCCAGTGAACTGGGGGTGTTAACCTCCATTCCACTTTTCTCATCATATGCATATGGAAATGAATATTTACTGGCTGCTTGGAAGAGTCAGTACGGAACATTCACTCATGCCAAAAAAATGGGGAAAACCCTATACTGTGGAGCTCTCTTCCAGGACTAGATTAATTTTTCAACACAAATTTTATTTGCTGAAAGAAAGAAACCTCACTAATTTCTTCCATTTTTTTCTGATTAACTATTCACCACTTTACACTACTATTTCACATTAGCTCACCATTTGCCCAGGGCATCTAATACCAACCTTCCAGTGCAATACAAAGTCTACTAAAATTTTCTGTTCACTCAGCTTTCTTTTCACATGTAGAAAAGCCCTTTGTGTACCTGATTCTATTTCTTTTAGCTTTCTAGTCAGGCTGAACATCTCCAGAGCTCTCAAAAAGAGGAGTATTTGACCACTCTTTAAATAGGACTTGTGCCGAGTGGGGTTGTTGTAACTAGTGTATCACGATGAGTGTGATTTAGATGCAGAGCTAATAGGTACTTTACTTAAAAAATCAGGTTTTTACTTAAAAAAACATTTTTCTAGCCAAAAGAAAATTATGAAATGAATGTGCAAAAACACTATTACAGAATCCACAAATACATTCTTTCACCTTTTAATTATATCAGGCTTTATCAGGATATCTTTGTATGACTTTTTATCCTTTTTTTTTGTATCTGTGTGCTTTATCCTCTTCACTGACGCGTTTTTAATTTAAAAGTTACAGCTGATTTGATTGTTCATTCACAACTGCATCTGCTGCAGCAATGAATCTTTCAGTTGTGCAATCACTTGCCAATGTCATCACATAGCAGCGGGATGCAGTTGGATGGCAAACACACACATACACAAAAGCTACAGGAGGACTGTAAATAAATAAAAAGTAACCAAAGTAGTTTTCTACATACCGAATCAAAAGAAAGAAGTGTTATGACACTGCAGTGACAGTGGGAGGGAAGAAGCTATGCCAGACGCAGAAGATGATAGATACGCTGCCGTTTGCAGCAATGTGGAACAAATATAAAATCTGCACTGCTGTTTTCACCCTGGCAGCTTGGCTGTCTGCATTGTACACAATCAGATCTCTGACAGTCGCTCGGTTCACTCTCACAGTGCAGATATCAGGCTGGCATGCTGGAGACAAGGTAGCTTAAAGCCATTCCCCTTCTAGACTGAGACGGAGTTACACTGTGAGTGTTGCAAAATAGTCCTTCACGGCTCAAATATCACTTTGATAGTTTCAAAAGCTTTACTGAGGATGCAAAGTTTTCCTAAATGTTCACTTTCTGTAGCCATGTGACCGTAAGAGTCACAAACTTTTCCTTACAAAGAATACACACATCCATTTACAGCCCTCACAGATATGAAGAAAAGCTGTGAAATGTGAAACAATTTCACTCTTGAAGGTTAGAAGCCAGGAGAAAAATAACAATAGTTTTAAATCATTCCACTTTGAAGCTATTCGTGATTATTCTTGGCATCCAAGTTTTTACTTATTTGTTACTTCGAGTTAGAAAACAGCAGAAAAGCCATAAAAATACTTCAGGGAATGTGTCTTTATATCTGCAAAAGACGTAACTAATATAGCAAGAAAAAAAAATTTGTTTCTTAATAAACAACATTGTATACTGAAATATACATATCTTTGGTATCTACAGGAGAGTGCATCTAGTACCAAACACCTCTTTATAGGCAGTGTAAAATTTTAATTTCTGTTTTGGTCCAAATTGCTCTAGTAGAGAGCAATTTCAAGACTGGAAGAATGGGACAAATCCATATTCATTTCTCTTTTGTCCTGGCCTATCAAATTATTCCTTTTCCCAAAAATTATCCACAGTGTTGGAAGTATTGGAAAGTGGCTTTATAAAAGTATTTGGCTTGGCTTCTAAACACACCTTTGCTCTACTGTTAGAGAAACACTGTGGTGTATGTTAGAAACTTCAGCCATGCTGATAAATAAACGAGTTTCAGGTTTGTTTGATGGACTTCTCCAAGTGGGGTTATATTTCAAAGTTGACTTTTCTTAAAGAAAAAAGTTAAAACAGGTTAAAACCAGTTAACATTACAACATTAAGCCATATAAAAGGTCAGCTCCCTAAGGTGTGGTTTAAGAAAAAAAAAAAAACAACCATAAAGTATCTATAACGCTTAACTAAAGTACAACTCAAGAGAAGTTTTACATGGATTTCTCCCCAGCAGTGTTTCCTTTTTAAAATTTTGTAAAAGCATAAAGGAAGAAAGTGTAATGTAATAAAATTGTTTTTATGCTAGGATCACACATATTAGAAAGTAGAACACTAAGGCAAGACTATTTTCAGCAAAAATCTGACTACTGGATTTTTTTAGCAAAAAAACCCCCAGACTACTGAATTTCTGGCTTTTGAATAACTTCAGAAGAAAAAAAAGATTTGGGCAGCACTTTCATTTGGAAAATTGAAAGTACAGTGTTGATTCAACTAAGTTCCTAGCACTTGCAACAGATTAAACAGATTACAGATAAAATGTTCAAGAATCAAAAAGATTCCTAAGTTATAAACCCAACTCCCAAAGGGACTCAGGCACTTGAAAGTTGTTACTTTGATGCTTTTAAAAACTTAAATGTTAAAAGTTAAATTGGATGATTTTTTAATTTTTCCCCAAATCCAAGAGTACCCCTTTTTAAAAGAAAATTTACTTTTGCCAAACTCAACAAATTGGCCAAAATATGCCTAGAAATAAGCAGTCTTGATATCACTGCAAGTCTCTGAAAGACAGAGAGAGAGTGACAAAGTAGTGATAAAGTAGGGCTGTTGGCAAATGTATACTGACAATCCTGGTCCTCTGTTAGATCAGACGATAAAACCAGTTTGGTCCTCAGGCTCAACAATCCTAGCTTAAAAATTTAAAAAAAAATAAGAAAAGGAAAAAAGTGGGGTACATACTTATTCATAAAGCATCTTGTAATTAATAACGCTGTAGTGCTTCTCATCTACACACAGTTGAATTTTAGATTTATGACGGGCACATCGCACAATTAAGAGATTCATTTACCTCCAGGATGTTTGCACACCAGCTCTCTCGGAGGGTGCACAGGAGGCTGAGCAGGAAGCAGGACTGTCCTGCTTCCCACGAGTAAGTGGCTTCTTGAACTTCAGCCTGCACAGGCAGAGGGTTAAGACCGAGTCATCACACAACTGTGCTTTACTTGTATAACAACATGATTTTCCTCTGGACTGCCTGGTGTGATGCACACTTTGGATTTTTAATACTTGAATTCTCTCCAAGTTAGAGAGTTTAGAAGTCTCTAAATTCTGAAGAATTGACTATATTCCCTAAAAACAAGTTTATTTATTTATACCACTAACAATGAATTTTTGCCTTGGTCCCATAATGTTTACTCTTGTGAGACATACCTTTGAAATCTACTGAGTTGCTTATATAATTAAGGATCTTGTGTTCAGACATCTAGAAAATTCACATCGCTGTTTTCTACGTTGTTCAAAAAGAAGATGTCAATGTAGCTGCAATCAACCCAAAGGAAATTCCTTTCTTGGCATATTACAGTGATGTACACTGGAGAATAGCTATGATTACTATAATTATTTTAGGTAGAGATTGTTTATGTTACCATCAAGACAAGCTTATGCTTAAACATAAAGGTGGGGGGGGTTAAAACCCAAAAAATCTCTTAAAGCTGCTCAAAACAAACGAAGTTACTTTAGTGAATGTTTGCATATTTTGTGATAGTTTTATCACTTTTTCTTACTAGGGACAGCTTTGAGAAAATCCCGTAAGTAAGGAAGCAATTACTAGTCTAAGTGTTTTTAGCCATGTGGTCATCTCCTAAAATGCTTCTATAAAAAAAGTCTCCCTTGGTGAATTATTCTTTACAGTCTCATAGGTGTGCTACAAAAAGGCTACAAAACCATCACCGGCAATAAATTTAAAAATATTCTCTGACATAGTTGCTAAGAAGAAATGTGTTTATTTTGCAAAAGCTAGGATAGAATAAAACTAGGATAGTGCAAAACTTACAAAAAATGACGTCTGTCAAAAATCAGCTTTTCTTATAACTAGCTTAAGTTTAAAAAGTACTTGAAAAGGACAGAGAGGCGAGGCGAGGCGAGGAGAGGAGAGGAGAGAACACTTGAATTGGAAGGGACCTACAACGATCATCTCATTCAACTGCTCAACCACCAAAATTTACAGCATGTTATTAGGGACATTGTCCAAATGACTGTGGCAAGCTGACAGTCACTGCAAAGCTTGAGGCATGAACTCCTCTCTAGGAAGCCTGTTCCAGATTTCGACCACCCTCTTGGTAAAGAAATGCTTCCTAATGTCCAGTCTAAGCCTTCCCTGATGGATGCACCTTTGAACCATTCCCACAGTTTCTTCAAGGGCTACTACAGCATGCCCTATACACAGAACTGTTTGCTAACAGGCAGTCACAGAGAGCACACTGGACTGACTACACACAGCAACATTGGAACAAGAGCCAACACTGGAATAAAATCCAAGAAGTTAAACTGGTTTAAAACTAGGTTTAAAACTAGGTTCTCTTTCACTATTTAAAATGGACTAAAAGATTTCAGTTGACAGAGTGTTTGTGAAAAAAAAAATCTAACTTCAGTTTTCTTCATATCTTTTTAAACAATGGTATTTTTCTTTGCAAATATAATCCAATTTCTATTTCGGCTTTCTCTGTAACTCAGACTTTTATTTCAAAATCTTGCTTCTTGTCAGAGAAGCGAAGAAAACTCAATTTAAGATAGAACCTCAGGCATGCAGAATATATCAAATAAAACTGAAAACACATTTCTTCCTCATTTCCTACACTATAAACAAGACAAATACTTCAGCACACACATGCACAAATTCCACAGTCCTGGCCACCACGAAGTAACAAAAAAAGAGAAGCTCTGAAAATTAAATTAAAGCAACCCCAGTCCCCCGTCTTCCCAGGACTCAGCACCCTGTGCTGCCCTTTGCCTGGAGACAAGTGCATCCATGTGGGAAGCCCTATTCTCTGCCATTCATCCTACCAGGAGAGAAGTGCAGTGTTACAGCTGGAAGGACATGAATAAGCCTTTCTGATGTAGTTCTCTGCCTCCAGATCCCTACCTATCACTTAGGTTTGGCAGCTTGGGGCTGAGGCTAAGGTAGCCAGAACCATGTTTGGCCCAGATGAGAAAGGTGTGGAGGGCTCAGACCTGGTGCAGTGCTGTGCTCCCCTTGTCTTGCCTTCTGCATCACCACTGTTCCTTCAGGGAAAACTGAATCAGGGCTCTCTGAACCCTAACCCTAAGAGTAGTTTGGGGCTGAGGATGAGGCCCTCAGTGACATGTTTGTCAGAGGCAGAGAAATTATTGGATAGGGATACCACCCAGAAGACAACACTTCTGTTACGAGCAATAAACTGCTCTTTTACTCACAGCCTCCCAAGGGAAGGTGTGGAACTGGTTCTGTCTCTCGGCTCCTTATGTTACATTTATCTGCCATATTATTCAAAGAGCACATATAACTGTAGAATATGCAAAACTGCAGAATAAATTCACATTCATTAACTCCTACAAAAGAAGTGTGATGGGCTTCATATATTAAGAATAGAAAGCATAAGTAAACCATCGATTAATTTAATTTCTCTGATTTGAAGCAATTCAAGGATGGTATGCTGTGGAAGACAACCCTGCCAGAGTAAGGGGGCATACCTGGGCACTGAAAAATTAAGCACTTATTTAAGTGCTTTGTGACACAGGAGACCAAAACAACTATACAGATCAATATACCTATTTTTTTCCAAAATGGTGAAAGATGTGCCTAGCAGGGCTTTTCCACATCTCTCTGATTGCACCACTGCATCCATTTTTCCTTGTCTTCTCAAATTATTCAATATTGGTGAAATGCATTGAAACTGCACTGTTTCCTTTAAAATAACCTCTCAGGGATCAGATCATGCAGCCTCATGCAGCCCCTGGCTGAGACAATGCTCCCAAAATGATGTCAATGGGAGCCTTGCACCAAGAAAGGACTATAAGATTGAGCTATGAGTGAAGAAAGGGCTTGAAATTATGGAGCACGGTATCAGGATAAGACTTTATATTTCAAGCATATGTTTATTCTTTTTACTAAATCACCAAAGAGCGTGGGGAAAAGAGAGGGATGTCACTTTGGAAAACCATATGGTACTTTGATTTCCAAGCCAGAACTGTGCATACTAAATATTTATAGAATCTAGTGATATTCTCTTCTTTCTGTTTATTCCTGTCACCCAGAGAAACTCTGGCCAACTACCAATCAAATATCCAAGCAAGCACGGGGAAAGAGAGAAAACAGCTTGCCAGTAGGCTCGTAATTGGTAACCTAAAACTGGAAGGAGGCGCTTGGGAAGATGCATCTGGATTCCAGCGCTCACCGCATGTCACGAGTGGTTTCGGAAATCGAGTTCTCAGTCTCTGCAAGGGGTAGGGAAGATATACACAGTATTTTTGGCTAGACTGAGCAGGGGCATATGGGGAGCAGCTGCAAAAGCAGACATCCGTCTGCTCCCAGAGACCAGTTTAGGAACACAAACGCACCTCTCAGTGATGACAGCTAACTTGCTCCTGGTGTCTCCTGGGTAAGCTGTCTCTCCCTACCTGTGGCAAGCAGGGCTGTTGCATTTACTTTGCTTTAAATAAAAACAATGCAGTGTCCTCCTTATCACCCTGTGCTTAGGAGAGTAGTTGAAGGAGCTATTGAGGTACACAGAAGATCTAAAATCTATCTTAATAGGAGACAATCTTCATATCCAAGGTCTAGCCTTGATATAGAAATCTTCAGGTCCTTTTCCTTGGGAGTTTTATTCCCTTCTCTGCTCTTACCTACTTCCCCTTTCCTTTTGGTGTTAGAGCTACCAATCTCCAACTACCCTTCCATTCTTAAATAGTAAAAGGATTAAAAAAAGCATAGCAAGCCCACAACTCAATACACAGTATTTTACTAACAGGAGCAGCTTTCACTGCCAATCACCCTCAGCATTACTTTAGACAGAATCTGGGATGCTGCTGGTGCACTTTCTACATAGATGTTGCTGCTGTACTAAGTGTGGTGCAGAGAGGTCTCATTAGCATTATGCAGGGTGGAAGTCACCTACTTTTGCATATATATATATGTAACTTCTAATTAATAATAAATTTTTGCATACCATGAAAATAACAACAACTTTAGAATCAGGTTGAAGCTATCAACTAAACAAAAGCTGTATCTTCGATATGGAAAACTTTTTCATTTTTAAAAAGATGATTACATTTTACTATGAAATTAGTGCTCAAAAGTTCCTTTCTCTATCACTGAAACAACTATTTACTATGAAAAACATACTTATTGAAGGTTGCCAAAAGTGTAATAACCACACATCTGTTATTCTTCAAATGTACATTTTCTAAAACATTTGATATTTACTTCACATGTAATAACAGTTATTAAATCTTTCTTAAGTCTGTTTTGTGGAACCATAATGTAAAGCATTACATGCATAGGAGAAGCACCATGGGAACAAATGCAAAAAGGGAGCAGAAGTGTTGTTAGTAGCTGAGTAACTTACTAGTCACATGACAAACTACAACTCAGAGAAGAACAGTAAGAGGAGTACTGGAAATCTGGAAACCTTGCAGGATGATGAGTTTTAAGAGGTCCAACAGCATTCATTTAAAGCTTTAAAATTATTAGATCATTTATAGGTCAACAAATATGTAAAACCAGAAGACATTCCTGTAATCACTACTGAATCTACTAGATAAGGACATAACCTTCAGCATCTGGTAGCTCAAATTAGAGAAATTTAGGTGTTTAAAAAAGGCCTTCTTTTGGTTTTAATTTTCTGCAGTGTGGCAGCATTTCCCCAGTGCTGGTGGTGGCTCTTTACAGGCTCTGCACTGCAAGCCTTCCCCCAGCCATGAGCTGGAAAGACACTACTGACTGCATTACAGGAGAAGACCAGCTCTCTGACTGAACCGATCCTCTTCCCTTTTGAATTTTAACAGGCTTTGTGCATTAAGCTCTCTTTAACAGCCAGGAAACAAGCACAGTCCCTGTTAATTGTTGATAACTATTCCACTTGAGATTTCGAGTGAGCCTCCCAGAAATAGGACACAAGGAAATGGCCTCAAGCTGTGCCAGGGGAGGTTCAAGTTGGACATCAGGAAGAATTTCTTCACTGAAAGGGTGGTTAAGCATTGGAACGGGCTGCCCAGGGAAGCAGTGGAGTCACTATCCCTGGAAGTGTTCAAAAAATGACTGGATGCGGCACTTAATGCTATGACTTAGTTGACAAGGTGGTGTTTGCTTAAAGGATGGACTCTATGATCTTGCAGGTCTTTTCCAACCTTATTGATCCTACAATTTTCACTGGGTCCTGAATGTGACTGAAAAAAATCTTAAGCCAGAGATGAACAATGCCTTCTAAAACACATTTTTAGTCATGTTTGGAACAAAGTACATGAAAGCTGACTGCTCTTTTTATGCATATGTGGGTACCATCGTAACATCCACCGATAATGAACAATAATCCCCACATTAACAGTTGCAAAAAAGTCATCCTATTTATCCATAAATATACTTGCTTTTGCTTACTTACGATTTTTTAGAAAACCATAAAGGCAACAGCTTGCTTGACATGAAAGTATCCCACATGCTCAGCATTTGAAACCAGCTTTCTTATAGGACAGCACAATACAATACAATATTTTTCCTAAATCCCAAAATTGCTCCTTAATGTTCTTCAGAAAATACAGTCAGGAATTGCGGTCTAGATCATGCTGGACAAAGGTGGTGACTACCATAGTATGTTACAATTAGCTTATCTGTAATGTCTCAAGAGACAATCAATAACATAAAGACCTTCATTTATATCTACCAACCCACATATACACCTTTTAATTGAAAAGCTCTTAACTCCAGTCATTTCCTGGATATAAAGCTACTTTACTCGAGCTGCAGCATTTTTAATTTCCCTTGCATTGAAAAGCAGCATCCTCAGCTTACAAGTAATGCTTACGTAAAAGCCTCGCAGTCAGATCTCGGTGCCACAATGTTTTTCAAGATATGAAGACAACAGTAATGTAAACACTCTACTATTGCAGAATAAACACCATGTAGCCACAAAGCAGTGATGACATCACCTGTAAATTACATGGGATTAATTTTCTGCAAAGTAAACTTGCTGTCTGTATCTCCCATTCCTTAACCAACTCTAAAACAGTTTGTTGAGAACACTTTATATGGATCTTCCAGTTTTAAAGCAAATATAATTCCTCTTTAGGGCATTACCTCATGTCTCTCCTTCTGTGTATTCAAAATCTTGCTTCCTCCCTCCTGAATGAAAATGTGCTCAGACAACACATTTAAATGCTATTGATATTTCACAGCTGACTCAGGTGTGCCTAAGTCAAAAGCCTGAAGAGAATAGAATTTTAAATAGCCAGACGTGCTGCTGCAGCTTCTTTCCCTAGAGTTTATATACATAATACAAGAACAGCTGTATTGGATTGGAGCTAACATAGAGGTAGCCCACTAACCTGTCTCTATTGGTGGCCAAACAGGGATTCCTACTGAGGAGAATAAGATTAGGGAAAGGATGTAGTGATATATCCCCAGAATAATCTCTCATCTTTGAGAGATCTGCAGACCTGGGATTTCTACTTCTGTGACTGCAAGTTAAGTGTGATTCTAGCATCCAGGTATTACACATAGCAATGTGTTTGCTTTGGAAACCGTTCTTTAAGATACAAAAAATACTGATCTCAAGCAGTAACAGACAATGTGATATTACAGAAATATTGCTATAAGGGAGTTAACACTGAACTTCACATAGATGTGACTCCCTAATCTTTTAGTCAACCAACCTGAGAAACTGTGGATGCCTCACACTTTGTGTTATAGAGGAGGCTGGATGGGGCTCTGAACAACCCATGGCAGGGGGTAGGAAATATATTATCTTTAAGGTACCTTCCAACACAAGCCATTCTATGATTCTATTATATATTCCTGTCATAAAAAACCTTGTGTTAAAAATATAGATAAGAAAATGAATATTACTATTTTAAAAACCCCAAATCTTAATCACTCTATCTGTGTGAAAGACTTCATGTTCCTTTTTTTCTCCTTGATGGTTCTCTGAAAAAGCTGGTAAGAGAACATATTTGCTTCGATGACTATGGCAAGAAAAGTACATTCAAATCTTCACCTCACCTGTGCTAACCAATGTGCTGCTTCAAATGAAGTTACCCCAGGATGATGATCAGTCTCTCAAGGTGCAGAGGTGCCATTTGAAAGCCTTTCTGCATTTCAAACCAGAGTGGCAATAATGGGATCTGCACAGAAATCCCTCCTACATATTTGGCTCCTCTCAGGAAGGCTTATCAGCTGTAATTCAGTCTATTAAGAATTCTCCATCTTTCATGGTGTACATACATTGCATATACACTGCTAGCATGGATTCTCCTTCTGCTTTTCAAAAATTTCACAAGTTGGAAATTGCCACCACAGAACTTCTAATGAACTCAGCTAAAAAGACATTGACCCTTTTCCGTTCTCACTTTCAAAACACAGAGTATCAATTCATTCTAGAACTCCTCAAATCTTTTTTTTTTTTTTTGACAAGCAGCAACAGGTGCTAATTCATAATCTAGGTGATGAAAGAATCAATAGTTTATTGTAGTGCCCTGAAGACATCTGTGGTATAATGCTGAATGAAATGCTCATCAGAAAACAAATTGGATGTAACTTGGGAAAAAAACCCCAACCTGCTAAAAAAAAACCCTTTGAGGACATCAAACTTAGCAACTGAGAGTGTTTAATTTTCAACAACATCCAAAACTTCAAGCGGAGAGCAGATTCTTCTGCTTACCATTTGTAGAAGAATGAAGATGACATTGAGCATCTGAATCCTTCTTTACTTTACATCACTCTTTACTGGACTTGGCCTAGTTTAATTTACAAGACAGACATGTGTTTCTGGTATGATGACCTTGTGGCTAAGTTTGTCTGCAAAAAGTTCTTGCACTTGAGGAATGCTGCATATTGAATTTTCCTCTGATGCTGAACAGCCCTCTGCCAGCTTTGCTCCTCTTTCAACTTCATTTACTTTTGTCAACTCATATGTCAGAGATTAGAAGTTTCATGGAAAAAATAACATGAGTGAGAGCAATATTTTCATTCATAAGTAAGCCTTGTGGCCAAAAGGTGTGTCCCTTTTTTTAATACTAGCATGCTGTATAGTCACCAGCAAACAACATTATGAGCCAAGTTCATAAGATGAATCAATTGCTTCAGATGGACTGGGGAAAGAGAAGAGGACACAAACAGAAAATCTGAACACATATGTGCATGACACTGCATGACTCCCACTCTAAATTTGAGATCATTGATACATTCAATCAACTAAAATAAACATCTGTGCAAATTTGCCTGTGCAGTTTTTCTTCCTTAACTTTTTGCACTGGTAAGGAAATAAATTTATGGCTTACCTTTCAAAACCAATCTGCCGTAATGTTTTCTCCCATGTCGAACCTGTACAGAGGAGAAAAAACAAACACCCTCAGTAAAGAACCATTCTTGTATGAACACTCTTTTCCTTTCCTTGTGCAGCTGGGATCTGTATATTAAGGAGATTTTTCCACCCCTAGAGAAGTACTTGTAAATAACACGTGTTTTCCCCAGAGTGGAGAACTGTTGAGAGAGGCTACCACTTGGTGACATAACAGTGAGAGGGGTATCAGCCTCTACAACTCCATTACATTTCAGAGCAGCTACAGTTCACTGCAATTCCAAGGGTGGTCTCCTCTGCTAGAGCAATGTGATCTGGAAGCACTGAGCTGGCATCTCACATCACGCACTCTTCACATTTCAGCTTTTCACTTTACTGTAGTGTTCGCCTGATTCTTGCTGAAAGCTTTACAACTCCTTCTGAAATCCAGCCCTTTTATTTTTGAGCAAAAGCATGAACATGTATTCCTTCTTTATTGTTTAACCCTTCACATTCATACAAACAGCTGCAAAGGACTCTTTCTCAAAATGATCAAGGACTCAGCCCCACAAACTACTCAAATGAGCAGACTCATCCAAAGAATTGTCCTCAGTGTTTCTGATGCACTTAATACAAAATTTACCTAGATTTGCTCCAAAATAACCCTCACACACAGACTGCAAGCTTTAGGCAATCAGTTTTCAGCTCTTGGTAGTTTTTTTGCTTTTTGCCAGTCTCCTTTTTTTTTCTACTATTATGAGGTCATTGTATGCAGGCTACTAAGAGCACAAATATCTCAAGTCACGCAGGTCTGTGAGGCAAATATGTAGGGGGACATGAAGCTGAGTCATAGTTTGCTCTGTTGTTTTACACTCCTGTGGGAAATGCAACAGGACTGCATGCCATGTAAGCAACTACAATTCTTTTTGAATGATTCATCTGATTGATTCATTGCATTCTCAAAATCAGAGAAGTGACAATAATTCCTGCTGCTGATGCATTCCATCACCTGAAGGGAAATATAAACTAGAAGGAAAAAGATTCCCTGTGAGTGACATTAAGCAGCACTTTTAATTGCGCCCATTCAGTACAAAGCAGGCAGGGATTTCAGGCCCATATCCAGCAAAGCACGCAGCAGTAAGAGACTTCAAAAGTGAGGTGGAGAAAGCTCTACCTTCAGTATATGGGAAAAAAAAGAAGTAAAATTCTGTTCTGGAATAACTGAGCAGTGTTGATTGTTTGATCAGTACCAAGAGCTTCTACTGTGGCACCTGTATTTGCCTGAGGTGGGGCAAGACTTCTGCCTGCACAACTACATACGTACAATACATCTCATCACACTGAGTTACTATTTTATGAAAAGAAATCCTCTAAAGACATCTCTAAAGCAAGACAACAAATACTCTCACACATTTATTTCAAATAAACATGAAAAACAAAAAGAATGTCTTGCACAATGAACCATGAATGAGTCAGATAAAGACCTGCTCCATTAATGTATTCTGTTACAAGTTATCCCCCAAACTCATCACCTTCTGCTCATCTCTGGAGTGCAATTGTTTTCACATAGCATCTATGAATCAAGTCATCATTAAAAAGATGACTGTGCCACTCCGCAGGTAAGTGCAGGACAGACACAAGTAATTCTCCATACCTTTTATGCAATCCTGCTGGCTCTGGAAGAGTAGCCAATGGTTTTTGAACTCTGAAGATTTGAAGAGTGTTGAAGAAAAGAAATCTCAACAGCACTTCCTAAAGCAAAGACCAGTACTGGCATTTTAGTCAGAGTTTCTATGCCTTCCATTGTTATGTATCATTGTGTATGAATTTTTCAACCCATGACTGGCTACACTTCATTTGTATTATATAGAGAGAGTCCTACTGAAGAGAGAGGTGGGGAGAGAAAGAGAGAGAAAGAGAAAGAAAGGAAAAAAAGCTATAGAGGAAAGGGAATTGGGTCTCCATTGGTTTGAAATAATCTTTTGGCTGCAGCTGGCCACCAGAATACTCTTTGAAATGCATCTGACTCCTCTGAAGCAAAGCCTGCCAAGAACACAACTAACATTTCATATTAAAAAAATGTATTTATTTTATGGAGTCTTATTTTAAAATGTTTATGATCTAAACTTTCTGTTTTAAGACTCGCCAATTCCATTCACAATAGTATCAACTCCTACACCACGCTAAGAGCCAAAAGTAGGTACCCTGAGGTAACAGCAACACTAAAAAGAATAGAGCTATTAAAAGTCTAGAAAAACTATTATTTGATTTAGACCTTACCCATTGCTTCCAAAACATAAAACAGGATTTAATTCACGTAATTGTCATTAAAATCAAAAAAGGAGTTAATCAAGAATTAAAGACTTGATCCTGCTCCCAAGGAAATCAATAGGAATTTGGCCATTCAATTCAGTCTTTCTCTCTGCTGGGACTGTGGAAAATACTCACCTGCTGACTTTCAGAATCAATCAACTACTACACTGGAGTCACTAAGTTAAGGTGGCTTCCCTTTGCTTTCTTCTTTTTTACCACCACAACAAAAATACCATAACTGTTTATAAGAATGCCTTAATCTGGTACCCACATAATTAAGCTTTTTTTCCCCAAATATTTGCTCCAGAGTGCCTGACCATTCTCATTTATTCCAAAGATTCTGTTTCACATTAGCAGCTCTAACTTTAAAATTCTTCAAAGAGACAAAGCATAATGCACTTCCAGAATTTCTGCTCACATTTAATAGGAACAATGGTAACATGCATACCATGCTCACATATGCACTCAATGAAATCCTAGCATGAGAGTATAAGAATATGAGATTTAATAAGATAAAATCAAAAACATCTTCTTTAAGTGAAAAGTTGCCTTCTTTGACAGGTAGGCTTTCAGTCACGTGCGAGTTGCAATATTTATTTTGGTTTGGTTACAACTCTCTGCTTACTATGGATGAGAGGACTCACAGACCACTGCCAGGTTGTTCACCTTTACAAAACATGAAGTTGTCTTGCTGCTGAAGTGCACTGGTGGGCATAGGGAAAATACAGAATAACATATTCATAGGATCACAGAATCCTGGAATACCACGTCAGAAAGGACCTCAAGGATCATCTGGTCCAACCTTTTTTGGACAAAAGCACTGGTTAGACAAGATGCCTCAGCACCCTATCTAGCTGGATGTTAAAAGTGACCAATGTTGGGAAAAAATACTGGGTAAGTGATTTTCATGCTTTCATGGAGGTTGCACAACTATTCACCTTGAGCCGTTTCATGCCCTACTTGCCACTACTGCAGAGATCTGTAGCTGTTGAGGGAGAAGTCTGGCATGCACTGTAAATGAAACTCATGCCTCCTATGCCATTCCCATGCACATATGCATGAAGGTCCCTGCAGATCCTGTGGTCCCAATGACTCTGTGCAGGGATTACCCACAGCCTACTGCCTTCTCATTTCTCCAGAGTTAGTGGCTACTTTAAGAACTACATGCCTGTGTCTGACTCTGCTCTTGAGGATTTCTAACAGTAAGAATAATAATTCTTGCATTCTTTTCTCACTGTGATCTGACATAAGGACCAGAGGCGAAAAATATGGCTTAACTGAACCAAAAGACATTTTTTGACATTTTTCAGTAAGCATTAAGGGAGCCTGTCGGAATTCAAGTATACAATTGGAATTATATGAAGATCTCCAAAGATTGGAATAGGAAAAAATATCTGTTAATTTGATCAATCCAAAGTTAAAAAGGTTCTTTTGGAGCCTGTCAATGGGGTATCACAGAGAGTCACTTCAGACTCTCTGAAGGAATGAGCAACGTACCAGACATACCCCAGTCACACTTAGCTCATGAGTAACATGAAGGTGTGACATTCATAAACCTGTTATGATACTTCAGAAACAGGAAGATATTCTTGGAATAGTAACTTCAGTGATCTTTATCCTAACATTTTGAAGGAAAAGAATTTCTGAAGAACAGCTGAATTTGTAATGATCAGAATATTCCTATCAATTTCAAAACTTTGATCTGTGACACTTGCTAGTGTGAAACTGTGACACTTGATCTAAGCCTGTGACACTTACTAGTATTCTCCAAACCATGAAAAAAAACCAAAAAACCAAAAAAACAACCCCTTCACATGTTCAAGAGATACAAAACAGCGATATATACTCCAGAAATGGAAAGAAACACTTTGCTAAACTTTTCCATTGCAGGTGCCACTTCTCTCAACTCTGCTTCTCAAACAACAGAGAACAGGGCAGAAGCTTTCAGAGTCCAGCCCAGCCAGACTAGTTGGGGACCTGAGTTTCTTGAATGCACACCTTAAAGCTCTCAACAAACTCGATGAACATACTGGCTTGTCCTGTTACTGTTAGTTTTTTTTCGGTAGAGACATACATACTCTATAAACCATTCAGGAGTTTGCAGTCTATTTTCAATGGATTGGGAAACATTGCTCTACTGCATATTCTCCTTCGTCACCTTACTGACAAGTAATTAACAAGTATTACAATTACTAACAAGATGAAATGTACACAACTGCAACTGATAAAAACTGCCAAATTTGGAATACATTTGTTTCAGCAGCTTCATATATTAGTAACAGTCTTTGCAGTTGCTTGTTCCTAGTAGCAAGCTGCTGTCTTCTTCCAAACAAAAACCCAAAAAAACGATGTTTGTTTTTGCTGTTTAATAAATATAAAACTACAGGTTTTATGAAGCCAAACAGTAGTTTTGACTAGAGAAATGTAGGTGGCATAGGAAATAACTTTTTCTTACTTGCTGCATAGTACCATAGAGGTACTGTTAACATTTACTTACCTGTACATTGGCTATCCAATAGTTAGTTACATGCAACATGACTCTTATAGAAATAATAACTTCTCTCATGTGAAGGGCATCAGACAGTGCTACCCTGGAATTTAGCATCCATCTGTTTATTTTGAGAAATAAATCTCTCTTACACTTCCTCTTCCCTTGATTCAAATTACTTAGCCTGCATCCTGCACTCATCACTCTGTAATTTTATCACCAGTCTATCATCTGGGATAATGACAACGCTTTCTTTTAGCATGAGATCTCCTAGTATGGCATATTAAAAACGTGCTGTGTTCATGCTGATGTTTTAATTCAAAACTGGAGAGTATTTCTTGGGCAAATCTCTTGCCATGCTTTGGTTTGCACAACAGAGCGATCTTGGAGTGCACAAACTGGATTCCTTTCACATGAAACTAAAGCGCAGCCCAAGGACAGAACTGCTGTGTTTCAGCCACCAGTGGTTATTCTGCCTGCGTGACCAGAGCAGAGCTAATCCACACTCAAAACATATCAAAACATGGTAGCCAAGGACACTGCACCAAATGCTTCACTCCTATCTCACCATGCTTGTTGCTGAGACAGATGCAGCTCACTCTACCACTCCCTGTGCCCATCCTGGAATGTTCCCAGAAAAGCTTCTCAGTTACAGTCACCCTGAGGAATGAAGGGGCAGGTCAGGGTGCTCACCCTTAAGATTGTTTCCTGGGCTGTATCCCATCCACTGCAGTGAGCAGGAGCCTTTCTACTGCTCTGATGTACGAACAGAGTAGGACTGGATGCTCAGCACTGTCACATTCCCTATAAAACCCCAGGGAGCCAAATGCGTAAGGCATGACAGCAGATTATTTCATTTTTAAAGCAACTCCTCGAGGAGAAGGAATAAGGGAAAATCTGGGCTGTTATGGTTTGCTGTGCATGCTGAAGAGACTAAAACCATGAGCAAAATAGAAGCTTAGGGTCAGTGGTCCAGGATTCTGTCTAAAAGAAGAAAGTGATTGCTAACTACATACCAGGAAAGAGTCCTATCAAGAAGAAAGATCAGACGTTGCAAGTCTTTACTTGCCTTCCACTCATACCAGCTTTCAACAGATTTTTTACCGAATAAAGAGCGCAAATTTGATCCCTCCACAATAATGTCATGGGAAAGATTTACTGTGTGTTTTCTCCTCTGAGGAAAATAATAAATTACTATCATGAGATACAAAAATTGCTTTCCAATAAAAAAGAAATCTTGACTCATTCCATGTTAACCGGAAAAATAATCATCATCTAGTTCTCCTCTAAGGAGACGTTAATGAGTGGGAACTTTTACTAATAGAATGGGCAGAGGAGGAATATAGAACAAAGTGCAATAATACTGACACTACGCCTGTGTGTGTCCACACATATGCATATTGCTTTAAGGTGAGTATTAAGAAGACAGCGGCTATGGTAAAGTGATTAGCAGCTGTATGTGAACAGTCACCTCTTCCAGCCTGTGGCTTCCCTCGGAGCTCTGGGGGTCCAGATATGCGTCAGCAGAGCTCTCACAGAGAAGTGGGGACCCTAAAAGCAGCTGCTTCACAGGCCTAATCCATATTCTATTCTTTTTTTCTGGTATCTTGATTAGCACTCAGAACTGGGGGGCTGGGAGAGCCTTGTTTTTTTAAATTGACCATTTAACTTAAGATAGGCAACACCATGTGAAACACCCCTTAGTGCACCTGGGATATAATTGATCCAGCATCTTGCTGGAGGCAGGAGCAGATCCCAGCTCACTTTGCATGATGGTAAAACCAGTGTCTCTGAGCCTGACGCAAAGTATATAGAAATAACTGGAAAGACTTGTATTGAGTTAATGGGCTTTGATAGTTTGCTGAAATGAATAGCAGTGAGGAACAGTAAAAAAAAAAAAAAAATCGGTTTTTATACATGAAGATGACCTACTAATTAAACATCAAGTTAAGAGATATGTGGAAAAAATAATGACTTGGAGAAAGAAAATGTGGGAAAGTACTTTCTGCATTTGTTATTCCATGAGAGATTTGTTTAAAATGATACACAGGTAATAAAACAAATTTAAATAGGCTGAATTGCTTCACATATTTTTTTTAATCAGCTTTTCCACAAGGATGACAGGTTCCATATTTTATGTAAGGATCATGACTTCTTTTATCTGCTTAGATATAGTATATCAGAAGCACTTACAGGCAATCTTCCCCTGCAACACAGAAGCTTAAAACCACTCTTACTTTAACCTCATTTAATTTCAAATTTATTTTCTCAATGAGGCAGCAAAACAGCAAAACCCAAAGCACTAGAATATCCTTGGGGAATACATTCCAGATGAAACCCGAGACAGCCAGCTAATGGAAAGGGCTTTTTTGGCTTTGTTTAATATTTTATTTATCTAGTTGTTTTCTGTAATGGTTGGTTAGTGCGTTTTAACCCAAATTTCCAAAGATACTTCAGGTTTGAATTCATTTTGTTATCTTTTACTTTTCTTTTTGAAATAGAACTGCCCCCCTTTCCCCATCACTGTAGACCACTTCAAAAATGAATGAGGAAAAGGAAAAATGTGCAGAGCAGAGCATTGCAGGTTACCAGCACTGAATCCCACTAAGGGAATAAAGAGTAACAAATCAGATGGTCCTTAGATATGGTCAATCTCTTACTCTTTTTTACAGCAGAAAACAGTGTCAGGGCTCTGGGGAGTAGCCTCGAAGGAAGGCTACTTTTCCTGCTGTTGCCATGGGGGATGTCAATCTTAAGTCAGATAGTCACAGACTTTAAGAGGATCAAAGTTCACTCCAGACCTTCTGAAAAGGACAAATAATAATTTAATGAGTCCTTTTTCAAATATGGAAGACTGGTTTTGCTTTCATTTTCAAAGTAAAAGAAAACTTGTATTAAGTTTTATTTTTCATAAGCCTGAAGGAAATAATATTTTTCTCCATTTTTATTGGCAGAGAAATTCTCTCGTCTCCTATCCCAAGCAACACTGCTCTGTCTGCTAAAGAGTATCTTGGAGGCAAGGTCTTAACTTCAGAGTGTAAGTGATGGGCATCCTTCCAACTTCTAGAGCTACCCTCTGCTTACTTTTATTGTAACATAATATACTGTTATGAATAATAATGCCGACCTAGTTTCCTGCAGCGTTGAACGTGTGCAGCGCACCAGCACAAAGAATCTGCTTTTCATTGTCTCATTTTCTCTTTTTGTCTCATCTGAAGGAGGGGAGGTGGGCAAACGATTCTTCACGGATTTTTCAGCATAGACACATGGGAAAGGGGAAATAAACAACAAGTGTGTCTGCAGTAGCACATCCATATACAAGAAATTAAGGATGAGATAAATAAGTACAGGAAACTAGGAAATCCTGCATAGAAACAGAAGGGACATTATGACAACAAACCCCAGCATTCCAGCGATGGCATCTTTGACTCCACCAACAAACTGCAAACCATGTAAACCATGCTTTTTCTCTTAAATTACTTTCTGGTTTTTTTAACTTTTTTTTTTCTAAAGAACCATTTCATTCACATTATTACCCTCAGAGATTAAGGAAATTTTTGCATAGTATGATGAAGACAGCAATTTGTTGTTGTTAGGCATAAGGTCCTGCCCACATTCACAGCTTTCAGAAAAAAAAAAAAATGAAACAAAACCCACCCAAAAATTTGTTTCAGTGACTTAAATGACGCAAAGATCTGAAGTGCTGTGTGAAGGATGATACCCAGAATAAACTTCAGAAAACAGGTTTGAGATGTGTACAAACTTAGCACATCACCTTCCACAGAAGCAGAAAATAGCACTTTCAACCCTCCTCCTGTCTGCATGCCATTAAGAGAAGGCAGCAGTGACTGCATCAGGCAGCAAGACATTCGGGGCATGGAAGCTGGCTCACTCCCAGAGATCCCTTCAGAGAAGAAATGTGGATGCCGAAGGTTGTGCTCCTCTGGGCTGTAGTGTGAAGCAGGCACACAGACTCAAACAACCAGGATAGGGCAACGATAGCAACAGATGTTAGTTTTCCTCCCTAGAAAAGATGAAGATGCCTTATCTAGTTCAGCTGACAAGTATAAACATGCAAGCACTGAACAAAGGGCTTCTTTTGGTTTAATTTTCTTTCTCTCTGCAGAGCTTACAATTCTGCAATTTCACTCAAATTTTCACAAAGCCCTAGTCTGTGAGATCAGAAAGAGCAAAGCTCTTCTGCTTTCCAGCTCCCATTCCTCTCATTCAAGAGACAGCTGACTGTGTCACTATAAGGCTGCTCAGGGAAAGCAAAACTGGCAAAGGAACTGGGGAAAACAGAAGGCAATGAGGTGCCAGTCACACACCCAGCCCAATTCTTTGCTTCTATACATTGGTGTTTTTAAAACACTGCTGCCACTCACTGGGAGAGGAGCCCATACAGCCAACTTAAACTGGTGAGACACACCAACAGTACAGAGACCTCCCCAGCCACCCACACCTCTCCTTTCCAACTCACAAGCACACAACATTCGGCACGCCCTGCCAAACCTGGAGAGATGAGAGTAACGCACTTTGCCACCTGCAATCTGCTCCCCTGCACGCCTGGAATATCTGCTGGATTTCACTACCCCTAAATGGGAACAAGAGCCACAGGTAAGTATTACTGATCTGTGCTTTGCTCATGACCTGTGGAACAGCAACAGTGAAGCCACTAGATGCACCCAGCCAGGTTTCATAGGGATCCAGAGCTATGTAATTGTTTTTAGTTTCATCTATAACAGACTGCAGGATTACATTCAGTGTACTAGGAGATCATTTCCCAACACTTAATTAGTATGCCACAAATAGCATAAGCACTATCAACAAATTAAAGAAATCACTGGGTTGCCTAATAATTTCCATTTTTAAAAGCACTCCATGCTTTTTATCTGTGTGCTTTAAACAGTTTACAAATAGTTTGCTCTTTCCACAGTTACAGGCTTAATTAGGAGTATTAGGAGTAATTTCTCCCCATTTAGTTTGCTTGGTTAAGTCTAAGCCAAAAAAAATCAATAAAAGCACTGAAACTTTTGCCATTCTCACACGCTATTAGATGATAAGAGTATTCTCACACTTACTTCAAGTGTGGTTATTTTGTCCTCCCTGGAATGTGTTTTATTTGAGTGCTTCATTAGGGTATTAAGAGAGTCATACCTTTTGAGTAAATATTGAAGAGGATGATGAGCAGTAATAATTTTCTACTCAGCAGGGATTTTCATTTTACAGAAATCATGGGCTGTTTAGACGTGTGACTCTCAAGTGCATTCTTAAATCATGTGTTCTATTTATTCACGTGCTGCTTCCTTAGAAGTGATATTACATCAGGCCTAATAGAAAAAGGATGAACACTTTATTGTTTGCTTCTTTCAAAGACACATGGCCAACAACAGCAACACTTCAAAGCCACTGCCAGTTGGCAAGTTTTTCCAATCCAAGCAGGTCTGAAGAACTGGAAGGTCCCACAGTGGGATTAGTATATCAAGTGATGGAACACAGGTGCAGTATTAGAGAATAAGCAGTTTATAAAGCATCTCCAAGGGTGTATTAAAAACTTTTTGGAAACATTCTTGTTCTGCTCAAAATAATACACAACAAAAAGCTACAGTTCAAGAGAATTTGTCTAAAGGATATTGGCCCACTTCCTAAAACTGTCTCACCCCAAACTTTTCTCTGCATCAATTTTAGAAAACTAATACCCTGAATATACAAATCTGGGCATCTTGGCAACATTTCCCACAAAGCATAAAGGCTATTAAAATTTCTTGTCTTTCCCAGCTGAAATTCATTGAGTATTTTTATGCAGATGCAAATGTGAGCTAATCACAGGAGTTGGGGACACTGAACCTGTTACATTCTGAAATAAAAGCAAAGGCACAAAGGAGAGAACAAAGTATATTTGATAGGAAAATGGGCTGAAAAGTATAAAAGAGAGACATTTCTAACAAAGAACAAGTTCTACATAAAAACATTGACTTCTATTGGAAAGGGATGTGAATGTAAACATTTGCATTAAATATCAACTTAATTTAGATCTAAATTAATTTAAACTTCATTCACCTTTTATCTGGAGTGCTTTCTTTGAAGACATTTTGCATGAGAAAAAAAAAATTCACATTTCACAATTCATGTGCATACCACCCTTTCTAACTACTAATCTGGAAAGGAAATTCAGTGGTGGAAATACTAATAATAATACAATAAAATTCTCTATCAACACTTTGGTACATTTGTTTTGTACAGCCAGTGAATGTAAAGTAGTAAGACTTCAACAGAAGTCCCAGTAAAATTTCATCCAGCTTTAAAAATTGTATTTTCATGGTGGATTTCCTCAAGTTTTTACACTTTTGACATCATATCTGCATAGGACAGAAGGACAAAATGATGCCTAACTGGTTCTGCTTATGGGGGAAGAGAGCTCCAGGGAAAAGGGCGGAGGGCTCCATGTACTTTTAACAAATCACATGGAGGTGCAAGGGGGACTCGCTTCAAAAGGATGCCGCAATTGTTGGTGCTCGCAGATGTTTGCCTTATAACATCTGGCCTCCAAAATCAGGCTGCAAAGCAGATGATACCAAAATACAGCCATAGTCTCACACCTCACTCCATCTCAGAGAAAACCTGAAAAGCTCTAACTTTAGGCACATCTATCCATAGCTAGATATGTACCCACTGGCACATTAGGGGAGGTTTGGTGATTAAAACTGTATCACTAGGGCAAACACTTCGAAAATTTAAAGTACAGGAACAAAGTAGTTCTGGGACATGTAATCTCTTTAGAGGGTTCAGAAATCTGTAACCTCACATGGACCAATCTTCCAAAATCTGCATAGGTTTTGGTTTCTTAAGTGTCAATTTTATAGTAATGTCACTCACTCTTAACAAAATAGCAACATATAATAAAGGGGTCAGTGGATGGCATAGATATAACAAAGCTTCCAGACTAGAAAAGTTGTGAGCAAAAACAAATTCTACTTAAGAGATTTTGGAGGTCTCTGTGAAACATTCTCTGACTGCTGTCAAATTTTGTTAAATATTATTTTTACTATCAACTGTGTAGACCAGAAGAGGCACCTCAAACAGGCAGCAAATGTCACTGCTGAACCCAACACGACCGATTTTATGATCCAAATATTTGGAATTTTTACAAGGGGAAAACCTATTCACTATTTAAAATTTACTCAAATTCACCTTTTATCTTCTAGAATTTGAGTGAATCATATTGCTAGTAAGTCTTCACAGCTACTGTTACTTGTCCTTTATAGAAAAACTATTACATGTTAGTGGCCACATCTTCAATCCACAGAAGAGTGAACCGCACTCCCTCTTTTCCTCCTCCAGTGCTCCTCAGCCCACCCTAATATTCCACCTCTACAGTGGGAGGGAAAATTTGGGCTCTTCATGACCCTGACTTGAAGAACTAGTCAAGTCAAGAACTCTAAGAAGTGAAAATTTCTGACGAAAGCAAGGCCAGCATTTCAGACAAAAAACACATGGGAATCCCAAGAATAGTCCACGAATGTCAAAGGAAATCCCGCACGCCACTGAGGTTGGATGTGCAGATAGACAGATAGAGGAGATATTTATTTTATACATCCCAGTTCTCCACCTCTTTCTAAGGACAAAGATTACTAGGTCAAAGTCCCCGCACTAGGTCAGCCCCACCACTCAGTATTCATTGCAGTTGTGGAAGAGGAGCTGTATTCAAACTGCTCAAGAACTTTACTTCTCTCTCAAGTGGTAGAAACTAGCGACACTCTAGTGTGAGGGGAAAAAAACCCAAATGAAAAACAAACAAATAAGCCCCTTAAAAACTACTTATGTACAAAAACAAAGAGGAGAAGATCCAACCTTACAGGTTATTAATCTGACTTATTTTCTCATCGGGCATTAGTTTCACATTACTCGAGACTTTAAAGCAGTTTCTAGCTTTAAATAAATGCTGCTTAAATCAAAATTATGTACAGAATTAAGGATTTGTTCACAAGAGAGATTATAGACTTTGAGTAGATTTTTTCCCATTAGTGCCTTATAATGCAGCAATTGCTGAATTAGTAATACATTTGTCAAACCTAGTAAGCAATTACAGTTAATACATATAAAACAAATTACTGCTCCATTTCAGCATGCGAATAGCAAAAGTTTGGCATGAGGTTCTGATTATCTACTTAATGTGAGTCATGCCAAAACCAGTGGGACATGGGCATGTATCTTAGCTCCTAATATGACCCTACTGAATCCAGCTTCCCTGCATCAAGGCACCAGTCCTAAAAGCAGAGTGTCCAGCAGGACTTGTCTGGGTGCAGCAGCTGGCCTGCAGGCACCCAAAGTCACAGGGCGTGGGTGGGAGCTGCCAGATGAGAACAAATGCAACAAGCCAGCTCAAGTGATTCCTCTGAGGGGGTCAGACCTCGACCAGGAATAACCAATGGCTTCTTTTCTACACCACAGTGAAGAAATAAATACAGACACTATGACAAAAATAATAGCCGATACTCTGTACAGAAAAACCTGGCACAAACAAGCAACTTGGGGTTGATAGGCTTTTGCACATGAACTCTGGACCCTGAAAGATGCTAGACAGCCCGACCTCCTACTGGCTCTCTTTTGGCAGTGAAACAGAGACGGGCTGACACTGGAGATTAGGTTTTTTTAAAAATCCTGTTAAATAATTCAGGGCTTTATCTCTTGCACAGCTGCTCTTAGCAGTTTACTTGGAGTGATGTGGGAGCTGTGAGCAGAATTATCGCTTAGCTTTGAGAGCTGCATGTAACTTCCTATTACATTGTACACTGAAAAGTATGCATTAAACAATACAAATACTGAATTGCACAGGAGACAATGAAAAATTAAAAGTATTAAAAGGAAAATAAAGAGTCGCTTTAATGTGTTGCCATCTCACATGTCAAAAGGAAGCCAAGAAACAAATTCTGCACTTTGATTTATGAACAAGCTCATCAGACATCTAAACCATTGCTCTTAAGATAGCTCATATTTTGTGCATTCCTATGCCAAGAATTCAATTCTCTCAATTTTCTTTTTAAATTCAAGGAAAATATCTTTCCTGGGGGATTTGCTGGCACCAGCACTGTCTAAGGGCCAGGAAACGGTGGGATCCAGCTGAGCTGAGGGCTGTGTAAAAACACAAAAGTACACAGTGATTGCCTTGAAAAATGCAATCCAGACAGGATACAAAAGCTGGAGGAAATGCTAAAATTCAGTATATCAGGATAGGCTAAGAGAAAAGGAGGCTCTAGGCTATATTGAGCTGGGACACGACACTGAATCATGATGTTCAGTAAAGTGCTTCTGCAGGTTCTCTTCTTTCCTCAGATGGGAGGAAGTTTCTCTTTTGGTAGCTCATAAGGGACAGAGACGTTGTCCATTTCCTCTTGTATCAGGCCCAACAAGTGCACACATTTCTCAAATCCTCTCTCTTATTCTTTCCTCTTTGAAGCTGGCCTAACAGAATGGCTGTGGATGATATCTGTGTCCTGGAAAAGCTCCTCCAGGAGCTCAAATCTTGTCTAAAATGAGAAAATTAACAAGTAATGACTTCTTGATTTACTGCATATCACATCTCTCCCTCTGTCCATGATATTTTCCCCATTAGTACTGGAAGTCACTGAAGAAGAGAAATTTTCTCACTGCTGTTTCCAAGGGCCTTGAAATCTGACATTTAGAACCTCCGTGTACACCTAAAACATCGGAAATGTCCTCAGAGACTTTGGAGTGAGCCCCTGGGAGAAGAGTGGATTTGCCAAGTAGTGGTATCTGGACTATAAGACTGTGAGACTAAACATCTGTTTATTTATTTTATTTTTAAGAGATTCTTTCCATGTCAATAGAAAGGGGCCACAAAAATACTCAGGTCTAATGTTTATGTGACAAACAGGTGAGCAATAGCATTGGCATTTCTGCAAGAGCTGTTCATGTTGGAAGACCTCCTGCTGATCTCAGGAAGCAGGAACCAGGAATCCTAGGTGGAAATGCAAGCAAAGGGAGAAAAATAAGGCATCCCATTACTGCAACAAGCCAAAGGGTGAGGGAGGGTGTACATGGGATACATTTGTCACTGCAAGAGGAAATGCACTTCAGAAGAAACACAAATACAGCATGTGAAGATACGTTGGGCTAATTGGACATAGATACAGCTAATGAATGCCATCTGCCAATGGAGGTTGTCTTATGTTTGGCACACAAATAAAGCAATTGGCCAGTTTAGAAAATTACCTTAAATGACAAGTAGTGATAAGGGTATAATATTATACAAGAGGAAGTGATTTTACAGATACAAAAGAAAACAGATCCTGATGTAGTCTGTACATCCTCTTACATCTGTCACTGCACTGCCTACAGTGAATGAACACAGATGTGGAAAACACTCCTCTGTCAAGCTTTGTACCCAATAAAAGCCAAATAAGCTGAGAAAGGACAATTCACTGCCTTTACTGAGGAGTTGGAAAATGACCCTGGTGAAAGAGGAAGCTCCTGTTTAGGAACAAGCAGAATCTACATCAGAAGCATATTACATCCACAGCTGAGAACACCTGCAGGTAAATACATATTTCAGATAAAACTCTATAATGTTTATTCAAGTAATTAAATGTTTACATAATTGGTACCCTACTGCTTGATTTTTTTATGTATCACCATAAGTCTTTTGGAGTCTTGCTTCCTATTAGACTTTTGCACTGGTGAAATACTGTAATTTCTACTAAAAAACAACCACTGAGCAAGACAGAGAATCAGGACATGATAAATTGAAGAGGATGTCTCCAAGAAGGCCCCTGAGATAGCTCTCTGAAGTCTGCTCCTGCAGGGACCAATAGAAGCATCAGGGTAAGAAAACAGGTTAGAAAGTAGATCACTGGCTCATTAACTTTGTTTTAGTAAGAAATAAACACTCACATGCAGAAAAGTTTCCTACCGAGGGCTGTCAGGCAAGATGTGCTCAAAGGTAGGTAGTTGGTGGATCACAATATGAAAAAGCTGTCTATGCAAGGAAACTCGAAAACCTTCTTTGTATCCCAGCAACTGCTCAATCTCTTGTGCATCAAGGAGCTTTAACTCTCCATGGTCAAAGCACATCAATCTTGAATTGAATGTGTTCCTCCGTTACTTGTATGCATCTACACAGCCATCATGACATTTGCTGACAAAATCCAGTCTAAGTTCTTATGAGCTGAGATAATGACCTGATCCTGGTTCTTCTTTATGTCATTTGTGTAAGACAATATTAGATATTAATGACTTTTGCATGTGAACAGAGTTTAGCTATCACTCTGTTAAAAGAAACCTTCTAATAATGGTTTCAAGAAGTTATTTCAACCTCATCTTTGTCTTTACACAGAGCATACAGTGTTTTAGAACTTCCATACAGGTACTGTATATATCAACAAAGGCCTGATAGCAAGGAAGCCGAGTTGTCGCAAACCCCAAGAGCTAGAATAACAAATGCATATATCTTGACTGAATGACAATGTTTTAACAGAAAAGCAACATTAAATTCCCAAGACTGAGCAACAGCAGAGACAGACCAGTCATGGAGGTCTCCCAAAAGACCAAAGTGTAGATGGAACCACACAAATGCTTCTAACATAATGTACTTTCAGTGTGCAACAAATATAATGAAGTTTAAAAGAGAAGCATCAGGTGGGATACTGTCACACCAATTAAAACAAATGTCAAGGTGAAATGTATGTGAACATATGAAAACATGAAATATATGTGAACAATGTAAACATATGTGAACTCTGTTCATTTCAAAGCCATGATTATTTGACTCTACACAAAGAAGCACAAGATTTCCAGTTAGAGACATCATTCAAAGCCTAGCCAAACACTGGGAAATATCCAGAGAGATTATGACCTAACTATCCACATCCTGGACTGAGAATTTCAAACCAAAAAAAAACCTACTCACACTGTTATTTACGCTGAAATATTACCTAACTTTTTTCCATTTCTGAGTTCCAAAGTATACTAATCTTCTTCATAGGAATACATTATTTATTTCATTTTAACAGCTTTCATATACAACCTCCAACTGAGGAAGGAATAATGAGCAAACACATGTTAGGATAAAGTATCTAAAGAGCAGAGCGCTCCTGATGGGTTTGATTTACATCTGAATGGATTTAGCATCAGCATTTGGAAATTGCAGAGTCTACATTCCCCTCTCCAAACTCAAATTTTTTCAGCTCATAAACCTTTTTGAGATTTGTAACAGCTTGCTGAACAGTGTCTTCTGCATCACATATGCTAGGGGGATGGGTTTTATTAATATTAATAGAAAATTACAGAAGCCAAATTTTGTAGTCATTGACCCAAATATAGAGGATACTACCTCAGAATCAAATACAGCCAAAAAAAAGGTACAACTCCAAGGTGAAAGTAGCTATTTGTACCACAAACAGTAACATAAACAAAAAAACCCCTCTATAAACATGAGATCACTTTGGCAGTGGTCCTAACTCAGAGAAGAGAACACAACAGTGAAAGTTTTAGAGATGAATGCGGTCACTGTGGGACATGTAGAAGACAGAGAGGGAAGGGAAGCAGAGCAAGCGAGAAATATTTATCCCATTTTCCATAATCTGGTACATTTTTCTTTTATTTTAAATATCAAAATCCTATTGACAAATCCTGGGACACCTAGCATAATGTCACGTAAGCCACATATTTAACCTTTATTTATTCTCAGAACTAGATCTTATACCTTTTGTCAAGTGAGAACAGAAAGCAAGGTTTTGTGATTGCTTTTGCGAATGCTCCTTGCACAACGCGGGCAGACACCCAGATAAACCTTGCATCCCACTCCACAGAACAGCCTAACAATGCACCTTCTACCTGCTCATGTAAAAAAGGACTGCTGTTACATACATAAAAGATAGAGAGAGGGGAAAAAAAGGAAAAATTAATGCTTTTAGGAAACAGGGAGCTATCCTGTAGGCAGTTCTCTCTCGCTAACCCAGCACTAGTGGTACATCATTGCACTGTGTTGCTGTACCACCAACAATGATACATACAGCATCATTTTTATGACTTCCAGAACACGTCAATCAGTGCTAATGAAATGTTTATTTAAAAATCAAATATTCTTTACATAAATTAATACCCCAGTAAAGTGTAAATATTTAATGGTATTTACATTAACTGTATTATTGAACAACAAAATTTAACTCTTGCAAAGAGGAATAAAATAAGTGAATTTTATGTTGTTGGCACTCAGTATTTCCAAAATAAAAAACCTGGTATTTCAATGAAGTTTTGAGAAATCTTTAAAATCAAGACCTGCCACTACCTAAAATCTTCTGCTTTTCCCTGAGAAAATTACATAGCAAAACACAAAAGTTGATTTTTGCCTTCTTACTAAATACATCAGCCACCAATAAAATACAGTATCTATTGCCAATTCCTGCAGCTGCTGTTATAGAATCTTTCACTCTTTACTATAGCTAAGAAAAAAAATGCGACAGGAACTGTGAACTATGAAAGGAAATGTGATATCGTTTTCTTATTGTTATCCAGAATGACATAGAATAGATATGGAAACCCATCCTTGACTTTTTCCAGATGTTCATGGAACTCTGTCAGCATTCCAGCTTTGTTTTATGTGGGTATGTATTCTGTGAACTTCCTTGCTCAGGATTTTCCTTTTTATCATATATGAGAGAATTCTGACGTTTCAGTGGGGATATGAAAAGTCATAAAAACAATTTCAAAATTCATGTTTCATAGGTGTTGTGTAATCTAACTTGTGGAAAGGCTGTTGAGAGAATAGGATTGTAATGAACAGGTGGTAATTCACTCTCAAGGCAGTGCAGTTTCATGACTTGGAATTTATTTTGGTTAGAAGCCTTCATAAAATTATGATATGATGAGAGTAGGGTAGCGGAAGAGGGGTCCAGTCCTGCATGGCTTTAGAACTACTACACTGGGCAGAACCATGGCTCAAATCTACATGCCAGCAAGACAAACCTGATCTCTGCCAATTCCCAGAAGTTTTCATTTAAAAGTTGCATAAAATTCTTAATGACACTTAGAAGGAGTACTGGGAATTGAGGGTTTTATTTAATTCAGTGCTGTGGCTAAAAAATTATTTATATATGATGATTCCCGCCCCCAAATCTTGCTGAGGCAACAAGTACATGAGTAGCAGCCTCAGGGACTTCAGAAAAGCAAGTCCACTATGGACTCCGAACATCCATGTCTGTGTGCTGACCTTCCCCTCTGCTGTCATGCATCCACTCCTCCTGTGTATTTCCTGAGCACCCGACCAAGAAGTGCAGGTTCAAAAGAAGTGCAAGTTCAACAAATCACTCTTGCTCACTATCTGCATTCTGCAGAAAACAGTTATTTACGGTGTGACCAATCTATGCACTGTGGATAACAATACTAACACTATTTCCATTCTGATAATAAGACCCCTGTTGTTCTTTTGTTTGGTTGGTTTTTTGTTTGTTTTGGTTTTGGTTTTGTTTTTTTTTTTAGATCTCAAAGTATTATGTCCCCTGTAATCTTGCCTGGTCTGTGCACATTTTTGGAAGCCCCCTACTTGGAGTCAAAGAAGTTGAGCTTCTATGCCACTGACCACTAGAGCAAATATTCCTTCCTCATTGGTACTTACAGCTTTCTAAACCTTGGACAATTTCATGGAATTTTATTACTGAAAAAACGGTACTGAAATGTCCTCTTTCCCCACTTAGCAAGGTTGTCTAATTGGGTAATTCAATCAGCCTGACTTCTGAAATTGCACAGGTTGCTGTGCAGTACTAAAACTTAATAATCACAAATAGTTCCTGCTGTAATGAATGAGGCCCCTCAAGATGAAAATGTGCATGTGTGTTTATATAAACAAACTGAGCACAATCTGATAGCAGTTTAAAAGGCATCTCTTGTCCCCTTCACACAGCACTGATTGTTAGTGTTTCTGCCAGTCTTGTACTTTATTCTTAGTCAAACATGAAATATCAGATAGCCAAGAATAAGGATAACTATGTAAATATTCATCTCTGAAATAATAAGAACTAGGAGACCAATAAGTTTTAGGAAGCTGGAAGTGTTGCCACCACAATAGCATCAGCTCCAATTATTTTTTATTCTTGCCATGTTTGTCTGGGATATCACAGAATCACAGATCCATAGAATCAATAAGGTTAGAAAAGACCTCTAACATTACCAAGTCCAACCGTCAACCCAGCGCTGCCACCATATTCATCACTAAACCACATCTCAAGTGCCATATCCACATGGTTTTTTAACTCTTCCAGGGATGGTGCTTATAGGACTTTCACCAGTATGTCATTGCAATTCCACAAGTTTCACACTGCAGCTGTGTTTAATTACCACTAGACCGCCATACCCTCCAGGTATGTGTAAGATTTTTGTAGGATTAAAATCCAGTTTGGCACTGGATTTTAATCCTAAAAATTAAGGACTGTACTTTTAAGAATGATGGTAATTTGCTAGACCCTACAATGGAGCTTGTTCTGGGTGTGATTTGAGTCTTTTGACATGTCTACAGTGAAAGTAAGAACACAAGTTCTCTCATGAAACATTACATTACTCACAGAAAAACTTGTGGGGTCTAGAAAAAGCAGGAATTTCCTGGAACCTGCTACGCAGCCAACCGTGGCATCACCAACAAACCACATGGCCACAATCCCATGGCGAGGTCAAACTCTGCTTGCTCTAAAGGATGAGTTAAAAATCATCCTTTTGCATTTCAACATACTGTATTTGTGTGTCAAAAAGAATTTGTGTGCCACCTTGAAAACCAATTTGCTATTTATTTTTTGACCATAGTGACTGTAGGTAAGGTGATATATGAACAAAAGAGCATAAAATGCTATCAGTTCTTATCACTGTGTCCTCTGTATTGAGGGCTGGATATCTTCTTTTAAAATGCAGGACTATGTACTTAAATATACAATTATACTGGTATTAATTACGAATTAATGTATTCTGAACTATATTACTCCTGATTTCCTTCAGGAGCTACATCCATTCACTGTTCTACACCCCAAAAAGCTTGGTAAAGCTTTTGACAGCCATTGGCTGGAGTGCATGCTTTTGAGTGTTTCACACTACTTCAGTATGAAAACTGCTTAACTTGTTTTCACTTTTAAAATCTGCATTTGATGATACCTGATGACAGCTGAAAATCAAGTTCATTCTCTTAATCACTTTGAAAGACACTGTGTTCTCCTCTCCCTATTTCTAGACACATAAAAATAGGATTACAGTTTTTTCACTAAATATTTTTCATTTACTACACATTTTACTGATGCTATTGAAAATCTTTCTGGTTTTAGTCTAGGTGATGACTATAACATCTCTGAAATTCAGTTTCTTGATTGCTTTAAACAAGTCCCTAAAGAAATGTAGTAGGATAAAATTCAGCAGTAAACACAGTATATATGGATCCATGTATGTATACATTCCAGAGCTAGACATCAGGAAAAATGCAAGAGTTGAAATGAAACAAAAGGGGGATGTTTATGACTGTGGAAATCAAGTCTACCCTTCAAAATTCAGAGTTCTCCTCCTTCCAAAGACGTAAAGAATACTTTTTCACCCTATATGAGTGTTATGGAATTGTTCTTAATTATTTTGCTCTGTGTTAAGAGTAAGCGTGACAGAGGTGCTGCACATTGTTTATGCAAAAGGTGTAAGGTACAGCACTTTCTGGCATCCTGTGTGGTTACTGATTTAGACTCATATATCTGGCAGAACTAGGAGGGAATCTAAAGACAGCCTTTCCATTTGGAAGTAAACTCAAAGCATGCAAGTTCCGATTGTATTTGACCCAGGTTTAGGACTATGTTCTAACACACTGATGCAGGAGAGCCCACCAAAGCATTTCAAGTCCAACCCCATGAAGAAAACATTTTTTTCCTGATGGCTCCAAGCCATATTTATGTAAGTGACTCTTTCTGCTTTGTTTTTCAGGGTGATTTATTTTACATCACAGCTTCCATGAACGGCTCAGTAAACTCAGCCCTTTCAATTCAAGGTTAACCTCAACTCAAGACCTTGTTTTTGTCCAGAGCAGCCTCCAGCCCACACTGCCCAGGGAAGCCCACCCACTGGGTGCACTGCTGGGGATGGCCCATCAGAGCTGCCACCCCCAGACATAACACCTCACCTATCCCTCCAGCTGAGATGCCCAACCAGTGGTCTAAGTGGCAGACTGGCTGCAGTGAGCAGCTGTCATCATCTCAACTCAGATCTGCTGTTTGCTTCCCAGCTGAGACAGACGTTATGCTGCTGACATAAATCACCAAGAGGTGCAGAAGGATCAAGCCCAAGGGCTCTGACCCAGGGACCAACCCCTCTCAAACTTGCAATGGGGGTAAAAGCACATGCAAAGGCTCACAGCATGACACTAATGAATCAGGTTTTCTAAAAATACTCAACACGATTACGTGATGAAGAGCAATCCATAATGATGTAAACAGCCAAACAGAAGAGACAGATCCTCAGAAATAAAGTGAAATATTTATTCTCAGTGGAAAGTATTTGTCTAAACAGTGTCCAACACACAAAATATAGTTTCCTACTCCCGAATAGTAATTCTACAGTAAGACTCCCCAGTAAAATATTTATGTTACAGTGATTTGAATGATCAACAAGGGAACATTTCAACATGGTCCCTACACCAGCCCAGAGAAGCTGGTTGCTAAAGCACTGTAGTGCTGTCCTTACATACCCCATTCTGCTACAGCCAAGCATTGCCAATGAGCCATGATAATCTGCGGTCAGAGTAAGGGTCTGACCCTGTAGACAAGTTTTTTCACTGTAACCATCTCAGCAGCCTGTTTCTGATTTTGCTGGTCTTCAAGAACTTTTCACAATATGGAAAACAGCTTTTGTAGTAACTTGGAACTTAAAAGCAGTTGGCAATGTACACTGTATGATAAGCTTTTCATACAAAGGTTAAACATATAACCAAGGGACAAGCAAGCAAGTGGCTACCTACAAAAATATAGAAGACTCCTCTGCATGTTTGCTTCTTAATTTATTAACAGCACTAACCCTGAGTATAAATCAACAGTTACTCTCTTATTTTATTTCCTTCACACATACATTCTGCTCTCATCTCATCTATTCAAGTTTTATTGAGTGCCTTCTTCACAGCTGGTCTTGATTTCTTCCTTGTGTTTGCTCCTTCTGCTTCAATAGGACAGAGGGAGACAAAAAAGCTGCTCCACCTCTCCTACAAACAGCCCTAAAACAAGCTGACAGTGATGGTCACACTCCTATTCTACTCCTCTGCAGTCATCCTAGCTACAACTGGGACACTAAAAAGAAAACTGTCCCAGTTTGCATCACAGTGTCAGACAGGTACACTGGGTGCTTCCTTGGGAATACCTTCCAAAGTCCTCCACCTTCAGAAAGAAGCTGTACAGCCCCGTGGGCCACCTGGCAGTTTCCCAGGTCTTATCTCCAACACAATTCTGACTGTCAAAAGCACAAACTGTGAGTGGCAGTGAGAAGGATCATCTACTTTAGGTTCTATTGAACGGTGGAACACAAGCGAGTATGCCAACATCATAACAGCAGAATCACATACATTATGCAAAGGAGTTATGTATCATGCCTCAAAGTGACTCTAAAATATCGCTCGGTTTTCACATGGCAGCTTGTGAGTCCAGAAATAAGGAGTCCATAAGTACAATGAACATCAGCTTTCCAAACTGCTAAGCAGTAACACCCAGCAGGAAATTAAGCAGGACTTATCATACATGCCTAAGAAGCAATTACAGAAGCTTCTGTTTCCCCAGTCATAAATTTCCTGGCTACATAAAGCTGCACGGAAAGTGTTGAAGAAATGTTGACATTCAATGTGTACTGAATTAAAGGAAAATTAACTTTCATGTGCAGAATAAACTATTGTTGCAAGTTTCTGTTGAGACAAAAAAGGCATGCTAACACCTTTGACTAATCAAAAGTTTCTCATAGGATGTGTTCCACATGTTAAACATTCTTGACTCTTGGAAACACTGAAGTGACAGTCAGAAATGGCCACTGGTGAAACTGTACAACCACACACCTTTCCAGGACTCAATATAATGACCATATTTGTGTCACTGCATCTGGATCTCATTGCAGTTTTTACAGCTAAGCATTCTTTTTAGTCCCAAGCTCTTCATGATGCTATAGAGAAGTTCCTTCCTATATATTTCTTGGCTCAGACACTGCATATCACCTGTGCAAGAAACAGTACATGATGAAACCAGAAAGTGATAGGAACTATTATTTCCTTAAAGTCATGTCTCCTGCCTTCCTGTCACTTCTTAGGTTTTCAGAGGTACTTTCCATGCGAAATAATGTAACAGGAGCTTCAGGTCTACTTCAATCCATGTATGAACCACTCGTACTAATCTCTGCTGAATTTTCTGTCTCTCAGTGGAGATCTGGACAGATGGCCATTCACTGCTTTTTAGCTCATTATTCTGCAGGCATAGTGGCAGATAGGGAAGCTCTGAAGAAATCCTATTCTCCTTATTCTGTAAACTGTGGTATCTCCATAAGCACACGGCCACCGAGCTGACTCCTGCTGCAGGTTGTGGGGTACAAACAGCAGAAGAGGAAAAGCTTCTTAGAGAAATTTACAAGCCAAGTCAAAGAAGGGGTTTTTTTCAACCCACATGGTACTGGGCAGATGTATGTATCACCAAGAGGCACTCTTAACTGCTTTGGATAAGAAGGACAATATCCATATATTGACTTTTAATAAAGAAGCTTTCATAGTTAGCTTTGATTTTTATAAAATTCTATTAACCTGCATTCTGGAAACATTTTCAGCTTCTCATGTGCTCAGGGTTTAGTTTCCTGCTAGTAATATAAGCAACGAATTCACACAGTTTGGTGAGGACATACCACAAAGCCCAAACACAAGAAGTAACTGACTGTCCTAGTTTTGTCGGGATAGAGTTAATTTCCTTCCGAGTAGCTGGTACAGTGCTGTGTTTTGGGTTTATTATGAGAATAATGTTGATAACACACTGATGTTTTGGTAGTTGCTAAGTAGTGCTTACCCTAAATCAAGGACCTTTCAGTGTCTCATGCTCTGCCAGTGAGGAGGTCCACAAGAGGCTGGGAGGGAGCATGGCTAGGACAGCTGACCCAAACTGCCCACAGGGATATTACATACCCTAGAATGTCCTGCCCAGTATATAAACTGGCTGGAAGGGACTGTTTGCTGCACGGGGACAGGCTGAGCAGGTGATGACCAATTCTATTTTGTGTGTGTGTCACTTGTGTGTCTTGAGTTACAATTTTTTTTTTTTTTTCAGTAAAATTCGTAAAAGCAGCAGTAGTAGTAGTTTACTTACTTTAAATTATTAAACTGTTCTTACCTCAACCCATAAGCTTTGAGCTTTTTCTTACTTTTTTTTTCCTGATTCTCCTCCCCATGCCACTGGGAGGTAGGAGGAGCAAGCAGCTGTGTGGTACTTAGTTGCCATCTGGGGTTAAGTCACAACACTGGTATCTCACAAAACCTGAACAAATAGTCTTTCCAGGTAACTGGCTGTCTGTACTGATTTAACAATTAATAACGACTGTAGTTCAGGACTTCAAAAATATGTAGGCATCTAAATTCCATTAAAAATAGGCTTTTATATTATGGAATTTAGTATTATCAGTCTTGCTGGACATCACGCAGAATCTGTCTAATCTTTTCTATTAAAATATTGGTGTAAAATTTGTTTTTCCCCATGGAGGCAGCACTCACCACTCTGGAACTTGTCTAGCTAAAGGTAGACTAAATTTGTACTATATTTGCTGTGATAGACATCGCAGGCTTAGACAATGTTGAGTTTAAAATATATATCCCCTCAATGAAAGATTACTCTGATTCTTCCACAGTGCTACAGCTCTATAATACAGCTTTCATCCTATAAAAATTTTGCTATACTGGATATTCCACAGTTGTTCTTGAAATACAAGTTCATTTCTGAACCTTCTTCTCTTGCCACTTGTACAGAAACCACATAAGTATAATCTGATGACTTCTGTGATAACAGAATTAACTCTTTCTTAGATGTTTAAAGGCATTATTTTTTGCTCGGATTTTGGCCAAGATTATAACCTTTGAGCCGACACACAAAAATACGAATAAAATGTAAATGTTCTGCAAGACAACATCCACTTTTAATGGAAAAATATTGGAATACAGATTTCACTAAGCAAAAAAGAAAGAGTATGATGCTCATACAATTGAGGTGACTAAAGATCTCATAAATTTGCAGTTAAACCAGTTGTTTGGAAAGCACCTTTGCCTGGTTGAGATATGGATGAGTTTGTTAGGAAAGAATGAGCTGTTTTGCCTGGGGTGAAAGTGCTTGAGAACTCTCTAATGAAGGTTACTGTTAGCTTTGATTTTGGTAGACAGAACCATTGGAGAGGACATAGTGACTTTTTCAGTACTGAAATGCTTACTTTGCCATGATATCTGCTAAGAAGCTTCTTACAATAAACTTACTAGTTTTCTAAATGCCATTTAGATTAATTTCATTTCATATGAAGCAATATTTTTGGAATTAAAATTGTCAGAATTATAAAGACAACTAATAGCCATGAAATTATCAGAATATTTTTTTTCATAAAATAGTATTTCAGATTTCCAGTATTTTCAAAATATATGTTTTCAAGGCAGTCACCCATGAAATGATGTGTCAAAACAGCCAACAAGGGGCCATGAGATACACTCAGACTCCAGGCAGGAACTGGTATTTGAAAGACTGGCATGCATCTGCCATCTACCTTTGAAATAGAAAAATGAAACTCTGTATGGAATCTTTTAAACTTTTTTCCCTTTATAAATAAAACTAGCATCTTTATTTCCAGTGAGTTAATTAATCCAACAATAAACAACAACCTTTACCAAAGCAGTACTTTACAAAATCAGTACAACCTTAAAAGCATACTCAGGAGGGTATAAAAGACATGAAATCTCACCAGGTATGTAGGAAGGAGTAATTATTCATTCCTATGAAAGGTCAGCTGCAGTGCCGTCTGAGCTTTCAATAAATGGTGAAACATAATTTATTTGTACTGGGTATTGCTGCTTCCTAATATAACCAAATACCTCAGAGACATGCTGGTAGTAATGCAAACACAGGATGGTCTTTTAAGCCAAGAAATCATTTCAGAATTTATCTAAAGCAGAAAGTTATTATGATTCCACAATGGTGGCATGCATTTGTTTGACATTCACCATGGCATACTAGGGACAGAGAATTATCTGATTTTAGTTCCCATGATCTAACAGAGAAGCTATCTAGGCAACTTGGTGCTTTAAATCTATTCTCCCTTTTTCTACATATAACCATTTTGTAAACAAAGCACTCAAAGTAGGCACAGTGAACAAATGTAAAGACTCATAGAAAGTCTGTAGAAGGATTTAAAGGTATCTGTTTCAACTTCATCAGTTCATTTATGTGATGTATAAGAAAATATCCAGAAATACCTTAAATGCTCTTTTTGGTATTCTAACAAATATTGACTACAAACTTAATTAGTGAGTAGTTGAAGTATTGTAAGTTGCATTTCTCATGAACAAAAATACTGTTCTGGAGAGCAAGCATTTCAGTAGATCCATTCACAGAAGTCAAGACCAAGAGATGTAGAGGAGCACAAAATAAGAAATGGATGAACACCACTACAGTTAAGAGAAAAAGAAACAAGAGTTATTTTAAAGGCTGACTAAACACAAGAAGATACACTTACAGAGTGTATACTTACAGAGTATTATGATGAGGAATAGTTGCACTAATTTATTGGAAGTAAAGTTTAAAATTAACATAGTGGAAAACATTCCTGCCGGTGGTATTGCCATTTTTAAAGATGTTTAAAACTAGTTCTAGGAAAGAACTATACTGTGTGTGCATACTGGAGGATGCAATTATTACCTTGTGATCTAATCCTTAATTGCCTGTCTCACAGATTTTATAATCAAAAGACGTTACCTAATCTAATAATCAGAATTTTATCCCACCAGAAATACAAACTTAATAATGAAATTCTATTACTGCATGAATACTGCTACATTTCAAAATCAGATTCTCTATTTTATGAGATATCATCAGTGAAACAAGACTGATTACATAGATCTTGATGGCTTAAGATTAGCCCAGCTCACCCTTTCTGTATTTATTCTTTTCCTTTTTATATGAACGCTGATTTAAAAAATAAACTATCTGGGAGGTATTCAATGTTAGTTCCATACACTGAGGATGTGGTTAATCAGAAATCTTTCATTAAGCTAAATAAAGACTACTAACAGCAACATTTTATTAGTGCTAGGCAATACTCACAAGGCCCTTAAGAAACAAGAACTTTCTGTGGCCAAACATTTTTAAAGACTTCTATCAACATGCCAACATAATTTAGAGAATGTTGTAGCATTTTGTAGCCATCCTGTACTTGTACTCTAAAGTAGAGTAGAATAGAGTAGAGTACATCCTTGTACTCTAAAGGAGGAAGGGGATGAAAAATAAAACAAACCAAAGAAGCTAAACATTCCAGGAATTATCCTAAACACTAACTATCAGCTCATTTTGAATTACGTAAGTCCAGGATAATAGCAGAATATTTTGAAATGAACTTGAAATTCTACATGGTTGGTTTGTGTTTGCAGATGGCCCAAACAAAACGGATTCTAGTTTTAAAAGATAAAGGGACGGTTGTTCTCCACTTCCAAAATGAAACTATAACTGTATAAGGTTTAAGAGGTGGTAGTCTGTATCACACCTTTAATTTAAACATTTTTCAAGTTTTTCTGTTAGCAAAATGAAAATATTATCAGAAGCTTTAATATAGCAGTGTGAAAAGAAAAACTAAAACCAGAAAGTGATCTTTTGATTCAGAAAATTGGCATTTGAAAATACTGAGACAAATTAACCTACAGAATTTGAAGACAAAATTATCCTCCCCCTCGCCTATTTCTGAAATTGCCAGGAGTTAGATTAACAACACAAAAGCCTCTGCAAGGCATCTTGTCCCAGACACCACCTCCCACTTTGATTACTGTTGGTAACAAACTTGCTAATGGTGCATTCAACTCCTGCATCCAGATCGGTGATAAATACACTGAACAGGACTGGCCCTAGAACTGAGCCCTGAGGGTCCTGTGGCCCCATTCACCAAAACCCCTTGAGCCCTGCCCTTCAGCCAGTTGATCAGTCAAGCACATCTTCAACCTACTGGACAATTTGTCCAGGAGAACAGTATCGAAAGCCTTACTAAAATCCCGGAAAAATACATCCACCACATTCCCTTCATCTACTGGGCAGGTGACTTTACCATAGAAGGATATCAGATTTGGCAAACAGGAGCTGCCCTTTGTGAACCTGTGTTGGCCATGCCTGATGATTGCATTGTCTTTTAAATGTCTTTCAGTAGTACCGAGTATAATCTTTTTCACACTTTTTTTTTAAGGAACTGAGGTTAGAATAACAGGTCTGTAGATTCCTGGGCCTTCCCTCATGCCCTTTTTGTAAATTGGAATAACAATATCTGGTTTCCAGTGAGCGAGGACCTCCCCAGACTCCCAAGACCTTTGGCAGATAATTAAGAGGGGTCCTATCAAAACGTCCACTAGCTCCCTTTACGGTTCAATTTACTAAAACTTGGGGACGTACTACAATTCCAGCAAAATCAAAACAAGTATTAAATCTAAAGAAAAACCCAAAAGTTTATTTATCCAAATCTCTTTAAACGTGTACGTGCAGAAGGCCCCTGTAAGAGAAGCCACTAGCAAATAAGGAGATAGAACAATCTCGATAAATAAAACTATTCTGGGAAAAAAAATGGGCAAACATAAACTTCCACTGTACTCTAAGAATACTCACCTAAATAAATATGAGACTGAAAAAAATGGTCTGTTTTGAAGAAAAGGATTTGTGGGTTTCAGTGAATCACAGATAAAAAGTGTGAGACCATTGCAAAAAGTACCATACAGTAATTCATAATTAGGGAGTGTGACTTGCAGACTTGGGTAATTGTTATATTTCAGTATATGCTACTAAATTCTCAGCTGAAATAGTGTCTAGCTCTGGAAACGGAGCTTCAAGAAATACCTGAAACACTTGGAGAAAACAGAAGTTGACCAACAACAATAAGAATAATCTCCTTCCTAGAAAATGTGATGCATGAAGAAAGTTTGAAGGGGCTGAGGTTGTGTAAACAGAAGAGAATGAGAGAAAAGAGTACATACGACAAATATGACTGCAGCCTTCAAATACAAAATGGGTAACCATAAAGACTAATGGAAAGTTTTTCTTCATTTCCACATCGGGCTGAAGGATGAAGACAGGATATTTTGACTAATGGAAGAAAAATTTCCTAATGATAAGCATCAGAAAAGACTGTAGCTGTAAAAAATGTTTTATTAATAGTGGATCTGGGTCTGGATAGAGAAACAGAACACATCAGTCTTGCAGTCTACACTTCCGAACTTCTTATTGAGCAGAAAGAGCTGGATAAACATTAACAGCAAGTCTAAAATGGAGAGATCATAAGACTGTGCAGACGCCATGGGTGAAGCGCTGTCGTTTCTCCAGCTATGGCTTAGCCCACAGCTGCAGTCAGTTTTGTACAGCACTCTTCATATGGCTGGGGAGCAGGAAATGCAGTGGGACTGTGTCACCAAATTGTTACAAGCAGAAGTAATACCAAGGTGCTTTCTGGAGCGGGAATTCTGTCTTCTCACCCACACAGTACCATCTAAGTCCTGGTGCCATTAAATGACAATAATTGACCTTATTCCCTGATCCAGCAAATGCTTTGGCCTTTTCTGACCCCTGCATTCACAACAGTCTTTATACTTTTTCTTCTCCTTCAGCACCTTGGGAGTCTGGCATCCATAATTATTGCTGGTATCAGATTCCCCGTCTTATTAGCTTCACCTGGATCTCCCCCACTGTACCCATACCAGTAAACTAAATGGTGCCAGTTTACTCTCCAAACACATTCAGGCTCTGAAATTCAACAACTGAGTATTTCATGTTGCTAAAAAGCTCAAAAACTCTTGGAACTACTTTGGTCAACCAACTTCTCTCCCGAACAACGTGGGCACAGTTTGGGTGTTCCTCTGCGACAAATAACATTCCCAACAGGCAACTTCAAACCACCCTTTGCACTCAAGAGGCAAAAAAAGTTTAATGGTGAGTGTGTGGGAATGTCATGTCAAGTGGCCTTGGTGTCAGAGAGCAACCTGACAACATTTAATGCACTCCTACAGCTATACCCAGTGCCCTGCGAGGCCCCAGGTAAGGAGCTCATTACTAACGGCAGCTGGAAGAGGAGCTGTTACACCCGACAACTGTGAACAAACAGTAAAAAAATGGTACATTTCACCTTGAAGAGTGGACTCTTCAGGATGAAATAACTTTTTTAATTCCCACTGCAGACCCCAGTTCCTACCATAAAAGGAGGAAAAAATCAGTGGTTGCATCTCTGTCTTGGAACTCTCTACTCATACAAATGGTGCCTAGACAATGCAATTACTCCAATCTAAGTAAAAATTACATCTTTGTAGTCATGAGAATGTTAAACACATACAGGAAAACAACTAATCCAGCTCACTTAGTGAATGATATACTATGATATGATATATTTTTTGAAAAAAAAAAGAAAGGATATTTTTTCTGAAGGCCTGATTTGAACCAACAAAGCCCAGGACATTCCAGGTAAAACTGGTATTTTATGAACACAATTATGCCTTTTACTTTAGGAAATGGTTTAAGTTAAAGGAGAAATGGTAATGCTCACTTCAGGTTTCCTTAGGATTTTGTTACTTTAAGTCAAATCTTTTACTTCACATAAGGCTTCTTGTGTTGAATTGTAGTACAACTGTTTACTCAAGTGGCAGCAGCATACCTTGTGATAAATTAAATGGGCATTTATCAAAGGTAAGTTGGCAGGTTTAAATGTTAAATGTAAGCACGGTAAGACAAGTACAAATAGTTTCTACCTGGAGGTTACATATCTAAATCACTGGATAGATATTTTAATTAACTTCTGCACAATAAAGAATGTTTACTTTCTGAATTATTGAACAACATTTCCTGAGAGAGGAAGATACAAAATGTCATGCAATATATTTTAAGTAGAGCTTATTCACAAATGAAAAATTGAAAATCCTTCCTCCCATAAACACAGGCAAGAAAGAGACAAATACTGTTTACAAATATAAGTTTTGGAATCAATATTTAAAGTTAAATTAAATGAAAAAACTGAAGAGGGTTATGCCAGAGAGGGGCATAATACATGGATAGAGGGAGGTTTGTTACTTTATCTCATTTTACTCTTAATCCACTGAATTATGATCTAAAGACACAAATGTGTAGCTTCCTCAGGTTCTGAGGTGATTTTGAGAAAGCCTAAAAGATGAAGACATGCAATAGTCAGTGGTAAACTCAAAGAAAATGCATTTCTGGTGGGAACAAAATAGTTTTATATAT
>VZTE01005604.1:588410-657258 GCA_013397775.1 Eulacestoma nigropectus
TATATAAAAAATAGTTATATATATATTTCTCTTGTTTCTTAAACCCTTCTAGTCTTCCTGCCTTACTAACAGTAATTCTCAAGGTAAAAGCTGGAAAATAAGAGCAAGCTGCAAACCCACAGGAGCACAAAGCTAAGTGCCTTCTTATCAACCCTTCACCTTCCAAACCACTGAAGCATTTGGACATTTTAAATACTAATAAAAACTAAAATGTTTTACTCACAGTTAAAACCAGGTTCAATAGTTTTTCCAGCTTCAAGACTGTTTATTGTAATCTGAAAGATGATGTGCAGCAGCAGAAATGATAGACTTGTGAAACACAGAGATTTTAACAATCGTCCCGTATGCCCTAAAAGACAAAATATACATACATATAATTGGTGAATTTCCAAACATTCCTTAAAGATTTTCAGTGTAAAACCATAAAATATCTCGACCAAGGATATTTCTACCAGTCAGTTCCACATTAATTATGACTGTCTCCTATGGTCAATGTTATAGCAAAAATCACACTTTAATTATAGTTTGTTTGAGTACTCTTTAATCACAAACCACAATGACCGCTATTGCAAATTTTTCCTTTTATTTTTTTTTAATTAAAGAAAAAAGTTTTTTAAGTCTCCAGAGAGCAATTTTACATCAATAATAATAATATCACAATGCTTACCAACACATTACCTGGTACATAGACAAAATATGAATGATACTTCTACTTTTGAGAAAATAAAAGCCTGTTAATCTTATTACTCTTTACAAAAATATTACACGGGAAGAGGCATAACAACATACAAACCTCAGTTTGGCTCAGGAGTATAGACATACTTTCAATGAATGCTTTGCTTTGTGCCGACTGTACTCTTTCTCTTCCTTCAGAAGTTTTAAAAATAATTTTCAGTATACACTGAAGAACCCTGTGCCAGACACATTTGGTCATAGTTCCGCTGTGATTTACTGGATGTCTATTCAAAAGCCAATAGAAAATGTTTGACGAAGACTTAGAAATGCCTTATAAATCCTCTAGGAAACACTCAGCTTAATCACAGGCAGCCAAACTTGCAAGGTATGAATAAATAAAGTAAACCATCAGTATTTCAGGAAATATACATCTTCAAGACAAAATTGAATTGCTGATAAAAGACAACATTAAACATCACCCTACCTGACCTATCTCCGGTAAAAGTTCTACTTCCAAAGCATTTTATACCACCTACTTCATGCATTTCAGGGTCATTTTTTTAATTTACAGATTAAAAAACAGCACTGCTGAAATTCTTATCCAAGGCTGTAAAAAAAGCCAAAGCTATGGAGGGCAGAACTAGCAGAGTATACACAGGAAATGTTCACTCTATGTGCAGCTTGTTTTGTTCATACCTATCCTGCAAGCATGTGTTATGAACAACTACTAGAAAGAAGATGATGGTTCACATTCTGTATCTAGACAACAAACATCTAAAATAAAGATTTTTATTTTAGATGCTATAGTTCAAGCACATCATCAATGCCCTAATTAGTAGTTTGTAAAGCAAAGAATGAGATAAGCATGATTCAACAATTTTAGAAGGTAATAGACTATCTCCCTCCATCAGACTCCAAATTTTTGTCACAATAACACAATCTTGACTGCAAATTTTGAATACCAAATGTCTGTAATTAACTTCTATTTTCTTTTTTTAAATATAGTAAACAATTTGAAAAAAAATTGAAATGGTAAGAATGAGCTCCTGTATGAATTTTCTATGATCTTAAAAGGAAGATACATTCACTAGATACATGCTTTGTATGATCTATTCACTTGTCACCACAGTTCACCCAGAAAGGAGACAACCTGGGTGGAGGAGCATTACATCAAAAAGACTGGATATTAAAATATTTGGGCCACTTTTTGTTCTGCAGAAGCTGGCCTGGTATCCCAGCTTTGGACAACAACTTCTAAGCACTATAAAAGCAGAAACAATGGAATTTGTAATGTTTTCAAAAGCTTTAGAAGTACGAACATGTGACAAGCTACATGTTATTAAAAAATTCGTTAGATGTGATGTCTTATGTAAAGTAGTCCAAGTACTGCTGTATTTTATAATTCTTTTGCGAGCTTCAGTATTTGATGGTCACTTCTTCATTGATCCCATGCTCATGGTATTATGAGCGCTGCACCTTCAGGATATAACTAAATATAACTAAAAAAAAACCTATCTCAAAGCTGGAGACAAACGGTTTGACAATAAAAATTTTGTGGACTTAAAAAGTGCATCAAAATGTACAGATTTCAAAGACAATCTGATGATTTATGAAGTTCTAAGTCACAAACTCTTCTCAGTGCTTGGGAGTTAACAATTCAATAGATATCAAGCAACAGATTTTTCATTTGGAAGGGGATTTTCTGGTACAATTGTCTGAGTCAGCATCCAAAGGAGAAAAAATTGCAATACAATTAGTCAATGCACATTCAATTCCCAAACTGCTGAGTCTATCTTTCTATCTAGTAGTATTTCTACTGCCATATCATTCCAAAATATATCTCAATTTTAGACTTCACTTCTTAACGTTTGAAAACAAACATCTTAGAATTTAAATTGAACAAATCATTTCTTTAAAAAAGCCCTTTTACAATTGTCCTCCTTTTAAGAATTGTAGAAAATGCTGAAAATATATTTCTTCAAATGCTGAAATGTTGAAAAAAGATCTTCTGCACAAAGGTAGGAAAAAATTTGAAAGACTATTAATACTCAGGATAATAAATAGTCTGTCATTGTACTGGTAAATATGGCAGCATAAACACACAGCTGGAAGGCAGCTAGGTATGTACGGAGAAGGATAGAGCATTCCACAAGGGCTACTCCCTTCATGGCCATCAGTGGGACAGGACCACCATCAGATTCTACTGAGCAGTAGCCCTTTGCTTGCACCACATTCATCTGTGCCAGCAGAAACTAGAAACTAGAAGTATTTGGAGAAAAGTAAGAAATATTATGACCTGGATTTCAAAAGTTTTGGAGCTACATCAACAACTTGGGAGAAATGGGAGTGCTAAAATCAGTGAATTACTGAATATGTAATTTATGTTAAGGAAGAAGAAGTGACAGATTTGGATAAGGGATGAGTTTCAATTTATAGTGGGGTTTGGGTAAAACCACTTAACTATGTTTTTACTTAAATTTTTCTCTTTCTACTGGAAACTTGGTTCTAAATGACACAAAAAAAAAATTAACCATATGCATACAGAACAGAGATGGTGAGAAAAGAGACAGCTGAAATAAAACAGAGCTTCTTACAATGAGGAAGAAAGATTCTAATTCACTCACAGTGTCACAATTACTTTGCTAAAACATAGCTTAACTGCTCAGTTGCTCTAATGTGAAAGTCCTTGGGGACATGAATGGAAGCTGAACATCCCACAGAGAGAGACATATACTTTTCAGAAAGCTATGTGGACAGAACAGATGTTCAAGAGAACATTGCCCCAGCCAACACCAGAATCCACAGTACCAATTCCTTCATTTCTGTCTTAGATGTATAGGCTTCTGTATGACCATCAAGACTAAAAAAAGAAAAATCTCATGGCAAAACACCTCGGTTTGGAGCTTGAGTACTGGGTTCTGATTTTACTCTACCAACAACTTCTGAAAACTATGGAGGATAAAAAGGAGAGAGAACATTTGTCTCAGAACTAGCCTGAAGGACTGAGAAAAGTGGGCTTGCTTTCAGGTGTCACTTTCAGGAGTCATTTCTAATGGTGCCCAGTGGGATCAAAACCTGGCATGTAGCTCTACAAACGTACCCCAGCATGTCTCAGAAGCACATGGAGAGGTTGCTTCAGCCTCTTTATCCCTCCAGAAAGCTCCTGGCAAAGGACTTTCACCCCTCTGATCAAGCCTGCAGGAAGCCAGACAGGATGTGAAGGCTTCATTACCCTCTTTCTCTTCAGCCCAGATGCAACATTAAACTGGACTCAAAAGGGCCAAAAGCTTTTCACACGTGGAAGAGGAATCCATTTCTTATTTTTCAAAGGTAATCCAGCCAAGAGCTGGATTAGTAATGGCATGTCCCCCCCAGCCACAGGCATGTAACCTCAGTACAACTATTTGAATGTGTTCTATTTAGACTGCTGCCTCCAACGCAGACATGCAACTCTTGACACCATGATTGTAGACAAAGTTGGAGGGTGCTACCCACATTGTTTCCAACAACAATGAAAAATCCTTGTACCTTCAAGTCTAGACAGGTAGTCCTCTGATCTTTTTTGCTGCCCTTTTCTCTAAAACAGCAAGAGTACGTTGGAATTTTTTCGTACACCTGGCACTTCCTCAGAGCTTCTACCACAAGGATGTGCTAATGGGACATGGAATAACTGAATGGCAAATTTTCACGGAGACCTGCTTTAAAATCACATATTTTAGCTCTTACATGGCCATGAGCCTTACACAGATGATATGATGATATGACATCATATCATATCATATTGCAGTTGCTTGAAAGGTGCGTTTTTTATTCCACACTGCTTTTTTTTCCTCATATCCATTTATGGGGCATGACAAAGAATTGGTTGAATCTCTAAGAAAGTCAATAATACTGCTAACAATTTATCTTTTTTTTTTTTAATAAGTAGTGCTATGCATCTCTATGCAAAGGTGGTAAGTTCAGAGGGTCAGTATCCATTTGTGTGCCGTGATGATATCAGGAAAGGGAGAATAGAGGAGGAAAAACATAGATTCTAAAAATTAATTTAAGAATGTTTACTATTCCACCAGCTTAATTCCATCATCAAAATCATACATATGCTGCATGGCTCCACCTAAATAGTAGATTTAAGTGTTTGGATGCCTTATTTGAAGTTTTTATTACTTTGCACAGGGTTCTTTCTGAAGTTTGCTGAATATTTCTAACATCTCTTTAGCCATATATTGTACTCCAAACTGTTGCAACACTTTCAATTCTTCTTGAATAACTATGTTTGGGAATTTTTTTACACGACACTTTTTATTCAGATCACAGTAGATGAAATACCAAAGCAAAAGTCATTTTTCATGTAATCTCTGATAGCATACAGTGAGTGATAAATATTAATGTGCATTTATCTCCTGAACTAGTGACACTTCACTTAATAAAGATACTCTATTACAGCCGTCCAGGATTTTTTTTTTAATAAACCTCTTCATCAGTAAGTGATAAACATAAAACTAAAGAGCTCTGGGGGCAAGGCTTGGTTGCAGCAAACGTCTGCAGCACACACAGGCTCAGTCCTAAAGAATTTGTTTCAGCTAGAAACAGAAAATCTTAACTTCTTGACTTTCCATTGGGAAACGTAGCATCACCTCAGAGCCTAGCTGGAACCAGGGTCCAGAGACTTACATCTCCTGCTCCATGGTTCCAAATAGGAATCTGTCAACATCATCTGTATTGTAGATTGGGCAGCTGAGGGTGGGAAGTTAAGAAAATATTTAATTCACAATACATGTCCTTTGGAAAAATCTGGAAGTTTTGGACTCACATGATCTGCGAGGAAAAAAGTAAATCAAAACATCATGATTTCCCATGTAAAAGAAATCCCAGCCTTGGGCAGCTCTGGTTTAAGTGCCTCAAGATACCGCAACTAACTTATTGATATAAATGCAGGAAAAGAGTTCTGATTTGAAGTTAGTTTCTGACAAAGGTTCAGAGGTGGTTGGTTCCAGACAATCATGAGGAAAATGTCATCACTGAGTCCAGCATGAACATCAGCCACTTTGCCTATAAGTGTCAAACATAGATTCACACATTTAAACTTACACACCGAGGAAAGTTTGTAAGAATGAAATATCCATCCTCCATTTGACAGGAAAACTTTGTATTTCAGTATGGGCAGCCAGCAATACCAAAGAAGAGGGGGCCAGTTCCCTTTCCTGAACTCACTGCTACTACTGTACCCTAATTAGGGTACCTACTGTACCCTAACACAGCAGGACACCTCCTGATGACCATGGAAGATGAAAAAAGGATTCAATTATGAGTTCTAAACTCCGCTGAGATTTCCAGATGACTACAGGGTTAGTTTGCAAGGCATATAGCAACTTAGCCCTGTCCTAGAAAGCACTTAAACACGTGCACCTCTTTGAGCGTGTGGACAGGGACTGAAGGGCTCTCAGTGTTGCATAGAAGTTTCACAAAATAAGGCTGACTGCTTCACTCTTAGGGTATTGATACTTGATGTGACCCAGCCTTAAAGCACACAGCTTGCAAGTCAGCAGAAGCCAAATCCTTTAACATGTCTCTAATGGATAATTTTCTCTATTGTTCCTTACAGGTAGGCATAATCTCATTGTTTTCAAGTCCTCATGCACTTTTGGATCTGCAGACAGACAGTGCCCTCCAGTTTCAGGTTCTGTAAGAACAATGCTAAATGTTTGCCCGTGCCAGTTATACCTATTATTAAACAATGCTTTCTAGATGTAAAATATCCATCATGTTTCTACATGCACAGTACAGCTGTGCCTAGTGGTCTGGCCTCTTGAGTGCTGAAACAGTGGGATAAAGCTAGGAACAATAGACAGAGGAAGGCAATTGTTTGGAAGGACTATTCTAAGAATGAAATTTAATAATGGTGTGCCTTGTACACTGTGCAATTATATTGTGCAATGTCAAGCCATTGATCCACCAAGTAAAGTATCTGAATATCAGCTCCTATTCACTAAGTCTTACATGAATGTCTTAAGTAGACTCAAAAAAGATAATGCTTAAATAATCCTGAAGCTGCCAGGAATTATTTTAATGGTTAAAAAAGTGCTACTGGAAGTGCTGCCATCCTTCCACTGCACAGTTATCAGTACATCTATATTTAGCTTAATAGCAAATGCATTAATACTTCCACTCCCCCACAAAGAGTATCTTATATTTCAACATTGTCTTCTACCCAGAGGATGTGAGCTTACCAAAGCCTTAAAGCTGGGCAGACATCACCACTGCAAAAACACAAACCCACTTGGTTTACTCACTGGATTTCCAGAAGCAAGACAAAAATAGCAAGCAATTAACTAATGCTATGGTCCATTCCATATATACCCAGGCCCAAACCTGAAAATGTGTATCCACAAACAACAGCTCAAGACTTCATGCTATTATTTTAGCTATGTTGTTATGTGTGTATTCAAGCAGCCACACTGAAATCCAGACCATAGAATTAAAAGTTCTAGATTCAGAATATTCAGCAAAAGCTTTGCAATGTTTGAACAGTTTTGTCCATGCTTTCCTGAACATATTCCTTATTGCCATGTGTAGCCAAATGTCACAATTTACAACCATGACCTATACAAAAAATTTCAAATAAATTTATAAAAAAGCCATGATTGCTTAATTTCAAACAGCTCTTTTTACTATCATGTATTCATTTGCTTTTCAAATTGTATTATTGCATAGATGATAGAGCCACAATAATTTGCAACAGTTAGTAACAAAATACGTAATTACCTGACAATTTTACATTACTTTTATAAGCAAAATAAGATACATTTTTTCAGACTATCTGCACAAAAAATGCAGGTTCAGTTGTACTCTTTCATATACTTACCTGTTTCATTACATTTCTCTTTCCACTTCTCTCTTTTTTAAAAATAGTACAGAGCTCTAAGAAGGAAATAAAGTCATTCTAGAGATAGACACTCTGCAGGAGTGCCAACCAGACTTGGGAAAACACAGTCAAAAATGCTATGTGTAATTAAAAAAAAAAATTACTTAGAAATGAAAACATAAAAGTGCTGCATAACATAATAAATGTCTCCTTACTCTAGCTTCTTGCAGGATTTCCTGTTTTTCCTAGAAGTTTTCATGCCCAGAATACTACTATAACTGAGCTATATCCCCTGTATCAATAGACAATGCCATCGTTCAAGCTACTTATAATCTCTGAGTTGCAAGCTTACACAGGCAATTTACCCATTTTGTTAAAAAAATATTTTGTCAGACAAGACTCAGAACTTGACCATTCATTTTTTTTCCAGATGATACTCGTAAGCTTTCAAAGCAAATAACAGCTACTCGATGTCTGCTTCATAATTTGACAGGTGGCTGTACCAAGCTAAATACAGGAAAAAAACATGCTCTCAGATACTACTGCATATGAACTGAGAAATTTTAAGTCAGAACTGTTCTTTCACAAGAGTAGTTGAGGCTTTTAAGACAGAGTTCCAGTTCCTTCCCTTGAGGAACTGGCCTCTACATGTCTGCCACTAACAGATAATATTTATCTTGAATTCAAATAATTCAGTCATTATTGTCTGTTAGAAGCAGTGCTTGCAACTTAGTTTCTTCATTCCTCTATCACTGTCATAAAGAGCAGGTAACTATCCAGTAGTAAGTTCCTTCAACAATAAAGAGTCCACACAATAAAGAGTCCACACAGCTACCAAGTAATGGGAGATGGCAGCAGGGCATGTGCTACAGAGGTGAACCACATTTTCAAAAAATCTGTACTTACCAGGAGGAGAATAATTTTCTCCCTTGAACACCTACCCACATTTCATAAGCAGTAAACAAATGTGATGCAGGGCAGAGTGAGAGAGGAAAGCTAGAAAACTATGTAAACAGGACTGATACAACTATGGCAAACCAAACCCTATGCCATGATGTTTTCACAAGGGAGTGGGAGCTGTGGTATGAATTTCTACCTTTGGCAAAACTTTTCCCAGAAGCTCTACAGGTTGCTTCATCTCAGAAAGAAGGTTTGCAAAGAACTTAACATCTTTCTGAAGAGTTTGCATCAGTATCTCTAGCACAACACAATGCAGCTCATGATCCAATTGAAGACCCCCTGAGTCAAAATGCATTGGCATTTCAAATTCAACTTTGCATTTCAAAAATGTTAAGCCCTCTTGTCAACATGGTGCTGAAGTAACATACGCAAGGGCATAGCTTCATTCCCTCCCTTTATCACAGATGCTTCAGGGAAGCAGAAAAAAAGATGGAAAAGCAATTTACTTGTGTAAGAAATTTGGTTCTAAAAGTTTCCTGGTGTTTGAGAACACACTGTGATGCCCATATGCCACTTGGACCATGACACTTTCTTCTCTCTGAAAAAAATATATTACTTTCAAAACACCTGTTCCAGTGGGCAAGTGGAAGAGGACCAGATAACTTTCTATAAACATTAGTAGTATCCTTTCACCAAAACTGAGTGGTTTTCAAAGAAAATTAAAATATAAACCTCCTAAGAGTCTAACTATGTTGTATATTCCGTACAACTCTGTAGAGAAATAGGTTGCAGGAAGTAAGAGAACCACAGACCAACAAATCTGACACACATGCTTGGGAAATTGCTAAAAACTAAAACACAGCTGATAATTAGAGAGTCAGGTAAGGACTATACGCTGAGAAGTGTCCAGGTAGTTACCACAGAAAATGGTAAGGCCTGTCAGATCTTGGAAATTTTAATGGAAACCAGAGAAAATGTTTAGAAGGATATTTTAGATGATGCAGGAAACTTTGTTTTCAATAAAATTCTGGTGAGTATTTCAGAAGAACAACCTTCAGTCAAAGGCTTCACAGGAAATGTTCTGTCATGGGAATAGAGGAATCATCATCTTGGGACACATCAGCTTTGGCTGATGGTAACTTTTGATTTATCTTTCAGACCAGTCGCAAGAAGTCTGGGCATACGCAAGGAGTTAGACGGGGACACAGCCAGGGCAGCTGACCCCAACTGACCAAAGGGGCATTCCACACTGTACGGTGTCATGCTCAACAAATAGAGCTGGGGGAAGAGGGATGAAGGGTTTGGAGTTAGGGTGTTTCTGCCCAAGTTAGAGTTACATGTGATGCAACACTGTTTTCCTGAAGGTGACTGAACAACTGCCTGCCCATTTGAATGCATTCCTTGTTTCACTTCGCTTGGGCACGTTGCTTTTGCTTTACTTTGAAACTATCTCAACCCACAAGTGTTTTCACTTTTACCCTTCTTTCTTCCCCATGCCACTGTGGGGAAGTGAGTGGCTGTGTGGGGCTTAGCTGCCTGCCAGGGTTAAACCATGTGTCTATAAATATACATGAAATCTGGACAACAAGGAACTCAGCTATGCTTACAGAAATACTAGATTTCTTTGTGAGAAGAAATCATAGCATTGTTCAATATTTCACAAAAGGCTTATACTAAGGAAGAGTGAGGCCCAGTGAAACACTGAACTCCTAGTGACATCAGCAGTGTTTTCTTTCAAATGGTATGCAAAAGCCATTCACTGGAACATCCTGCAAACCAGGCAGAGAACAACTAGATCTGTATTATCACTATTATATCAATTCCATGTGTGCATGCACAACAGTTCTCCTCTCTTAATCTTTCTGTATGTAAAAACATAGCTGTAATATTGTCTGTTAGGTTCTAGGTAGATCAGACAAAGGAATTTTGCAGAAATAATCCACTACTTTCAACTCAAAAACGTTAACTATGAAGTTTCCTTATAAGGCTACAGCTCAGGACCATAAATGAACCATCACATTTCCATATGAAAATAATGGTTGTATTTTCAGGACAATAGCTGCAGAGGGGATCAAACAGTTCATTTTCACCCTACTACTCTGTTTCTCATAATGGAAAAAAGTGGCCAACATTACAGTAAATCGAGCCCATGCTTGTAAGCTATCTTTCAGATAAATGTATAGTTGGGTAATGAATGAACAGTGATGCTCTTCCCTCTTAGGATGGCTAGTACCATGGGCCAGGCATTTGGTGGCAGCTGTCCAGACACTTAAAGGATAAAAGATAGAATCCATACCAGGCAATGACACTGTGAAATCATAAATTGCTTCTGTGAACAAAATGAATGGTTGATATTATGAAGGGAGGTAAGGAAAGATAAAGAGTTGCACATTAATACACAAATTTTGGATTAAGAAAATTACTGAATTTTTTTAATTACATGGATTTAACAAACCCTAGAATAAAAGGGAGAACACTTCCCTTAAAATTTTCAGAATTATTTTTAAGCAGGTAGAAAAAAATTCAGCTTCTGAGAAAACTATAATTCATGAAAAGGAAACTAAAAAGAGTCACATGTCAAAATGGGAAAAAACCAAACCAGGTGTGGAACTGACTAGTAATCTGAAATATCCATCATCCTACAGCCCACTGTGAAAACACTAAAAAAATGTGAATGTAAAAGAAGCTAAAAACATCTGTATTTACACCTGTACAAACCAAAAGTCCATTATCACCAGTAATCAGCAGCAGTGTAAACAGTTGTCCAGGGGAAGCATACAAGAAGATTAATACTCCCTCCAAGTCTCTAATCTTTTTCAGATTCCTTGAACCAGATCTATTCAGCAAGCTTCTCCTTTGGGAACTTCCCCAGTGCCATTTTCAGCCATGTGAATTTCCAGCACACATGATACATGTATTGCCACGAGTCAACAGCCCGTTGTATGAAGAACATCATTTTGCTTCCCAGTTCTCACGTTATGAGAAAAAGAGAAACTGGTCACTATCCATCCTTTCCCCATCACTCACCAATTTGTATCTCTCAATCATACAGTCTCCCACTTGCATCTTTTCTCAGCTAAAGCCCCATCATACTTAGCTGTTCCTCAGATGCTGCTGCATACTTTAGTTATCCCCATCAACCATCTCTGAACTCTTTTCCAGTTCTGCTACCATCCTTTTGGGGTAGGGCACCATTACCACTATAAAATACAGACACCTTATGGCTTGGTACAGCAGTACAAAGATGCATTTCACTCTCTGTTTTATTCCTTTATGTTCATGTCTATTTTCTCAACATCTGCTGAGGCTCTGAGTAATGTTTCCACAGATCCATGTATCACAAGCCCTTGACTGCATTCCTAAGGGCCAATGTCAACTCAGTGACCAGTGTTTTTTCTATATGTGATTATTTTTCTTTTAAAATTTACCTCTATATACACTTGTCCCACAAGAATACTAGGGGAGTAAAAGGAAAATAGTGCATTCACTGACTAAAGGGATCATTTTTTTTTTTTCTCTTCAGAGATGCAACTGAATGTATAAAGTTACCAGACGCATGCCCTTTTAAATATGTGATATTTATCTGGAAATTCCAACTATCTCCACTATGGGAAATACCCTTCAAAATTCTCTTGTCACATCAGATACTTTCAAAGACTGTAAGTTTTATCTGCTTGCTTCTGAATAAATAAATTATCTCAAAACACAATTTATCTATTCTAATACCTGGCATCTACGGTAAGAATGACTGCCTAACAATGAATCAAGTTTGTCATACACTAACTTTTTTAATCCACACATTAAAAACAACCTGAAGGAAAGTACGTGCAGTCTTTTAAGATAAATACTTGAGTTCTTCTCTATAGTCCTCTGGGATTTTATCAAGGTTTTTTCAAAGACTAACCAATTACCAAGCACTCACTGCAAGACCTTGGCTAAGTAATGCTCATGTCCAACTAGATCTTATACATCTGGCATTTTGTCCACTGGGGTAGACATAAAAGGATCCGTAGTTTCATTCTTCCACGTACGGCAGAAATTATGGGAACCCAGCAGCCAAATGTAGTAAAACTGCTTCAACACTGAAGCTGAATTTGGCATCTGTGCTCTGCACACATGTAGCTCAATTGTTGTCCAAACAGTGTTTCAGGATCCAAGAGGCCTCTGCAGTGGTATATGAGACATCGCTGAAATTCAGCTGGGACTTCTCACACATCTGCCTTACTGGTAGAAGGATTTGGAATCATCCCCTGGACAACAACCTCATACAGCTCTTGCAAGAAGCACTAGTGACTGGAATAGAAGACTGCATCATTTACACCTCTTCTTGTAGCTGCCTTTTAGAAAGGGTTGCTACTGGAGCACTTTTAAATACTTTTCCCTGTGGTAGGAAATCTAGGTGTGGAACTAGAAAGTCTGTATACAAAGAGAGTAACAATATGGAAAAGGTAGGTAAGATGATTGATTGGAATGTATGTACTACCATGTTTCACAGGGTATAGTTTTAGCGTTCTGCAAAGCAAGGAAGTGCAGCAGAATAGCTTGCTGTTTTCATGGTTTTTAAATGGTTTCATGATTTTTAAATGGTCATCAACGTTGCCTTTGCAGACAAAACAACAAAAACAAATAAACCAACAAACAAAACAAATCTCCCAAATGAACAAAGAGATCCTTAAGAGGCATAAAATGTGGTGACTATGGAGGATATAAAGGGTGAAGATATTCCTTTTCTCTTTACAACTTATAAAAGTATTGTAGTTCTTTGCCACAGAATGTGAGCAAAATGAACCCTGTGATCCTGCACTTTGTACCTTTTGTTGAATGTTTAAGGGCACTAGAGATTTCAGTCTTCAAAAGTCCCTGATAGCCTGAGCTTGGGTCCAATCTGAGCTATCTCTGGAATTCAAAAAGAAAAGCAAAGAAAGCATTATTTTTAATCTGTCATACATGGAGATTCAAGTGGGAAAGGCAAGAAGAAAACCTGTGTTTGGCTATGTGACCTCTGAATGTCCTCTAAATCTTTGACATCGCTGAAGTAGTGTAGTGCCTAACCTGCAATTAGCATAATCTCATTGTCACTACTCTTGTTATAAATAAACTGGAAAGACTCCGTAAAAAAATTTCGTAAAAGTTCTTAATACAAGTATTTTAGGATGAGGAGAGAATGAGTACTTTTTTAATATGAAAGAAATTGAAGCATACAACACTTTAACTGTTATATAGATTGGTTTTACTTTTGGATAACCTCAAAGATACTGCTATGAAATAAGAAACAAAGCTTGCTTTTGAAATTTTTATGGAGACAAGAATGGACATGCTTCAGTTTAGCAGTATCTGTGTAGATACAAACTTGTGTACATACAAAAATACGAAACATATACTGGTCACATAAATACAGGTAAAGTAGACAATCTTTTCTCAACTCATAGTACAGTTACATAGCACAGTTAATAGTCTTACTTGTGTGCTGAGAGGGAAAACTATACAAAATCCATTTTGTCATCTAGATTTAGACTTATAAGAAAACACTTTTCCTTCTACAGTTCCAGCACGGCATATTTTGGACACTGGAAAAGGAATTTGGCTTCATACAGCGTTATCTCTATATCACAACCAGAATCAAATGTAAATGTCATTTGGCTATGTTCCATATACTTCACATAAAATGAAAACACTTTAAAATATAGTCTTGTTTTTAAATATTTTGCTGTTTTCCATTTTCTCATACATAATACTTTGCTACTGGTCTGTAAGACTAAAGTACAACTGCGTTTACAAAGAAATAATTCAGATTCCAACATGATGTTTTAGTGTATAATAGAGTGAGGCATCAAAAAGAAAATCATACTTCTGCGAATTTTGTAGGATTATTAGAATTCTAAGAGTGTTTAACTATTAATGAAGGGGAAAATGTGTATTTGATGTTATACTCCAGCATTCCAACTAAAACACTGGCATAAAGTGTAAACAAACAAAAAAAAAAAATAGCCCTACAATCTTACAGATATATACTCCTGTAATAAAACACATCTGTGTTCAGTACAGTCAGTAGCCTAAGCTATTTTCCAGTCAGACAAATTCAGACCTTTTCTTAATCTACAACATACTAAAAATATTTAATATGAAGCAATGTTCACAAAGCTCAAAAAAGTGGAAGTCTGATTCTATTTTTGATTGCCAATGTTAAAAAATTCAGGCTGAAATTCAAGTTGCTAAAGGAACTTTTACAACACTTGGCAAGAAGGATGAAATGCCACTGTACAGCTCAAGAAATCAAAAATAAAACTATTTAGTTTGAACTTACCAAAGCTTAGGTATTTTCTTTATATTTTTTTTCCACATGGCAAAGTGAAGAATTTCCACATTGGCAAATATCAACATTTCCTCACAAAAAAAGCACGTCTGATTTTGTTACAGCACATATTCCTCTGAATTAAAAACTATACACTAGGAATTTTTCATAGAAAGTTACCAAACAGCAGGAAGAGAAAGGATGTTAGGAAAGAACAGCAACAACACACAGCATCAGCGTGCATCCTCTGAAGTGCCAGTGACACTTTAAAGCAGCACTAAACAGACCGATTTCATACAAGCATGGGGTTTGTGTAATAGATGACAGAAAATCCTGCTACAAAGGTTTCAGGGCCATTTGCTGGGGATAACCCCTGGAGCACATTCAGGGCGTTTTGCCACATGTAAGTGATGCAACCTTGCAAACGTGCTAAAATAACCATGTTTGTGTTCAAACACCACCACGGCAACACTTGATCTCTCTGTGTAATGGACAGCTCTCTCTGTAATGTATGTCTGAGCACACTCAGGCGTGCACAATTGCATTAGCATCACTTCAGGTGCGTGCTGAACCACACCTAAAACCTGGCATATTAAAACCTAAACAACACCCCATCTTGGCCCCATTGCAGAAACACTGCACAGGGCACTCCAGCAGGGAGACACACAACCCCTGCCTGCTGCCCAAGCTGCCCAACACTGGTGAGGATGGATCAGACCAGCCTGCTCTACATTAGCATCCCATGAGGGACACGTATGCCCTCCCCTGGAAGCTAGGCTCTGCTCCACTGTCAACATAAGCTGAGTTTCCAGCAGCGTAATACGGATATTTCACTCCCTGACCCTCCGCTGCTACCCAACACAAATACTGGGAGTGAGACAGCCTGCCATGACAGTAGTTGAACAGCTCTCTGGGTGTCTGCTCTCCTCAGACACTGGGAGAAGCAGTATTCTCCTTTATTATTATACCACGTTTCCTTGTGTATGGCAACTGTTCCTTAGTTACAGAGAACTGTACTCTTTCCAGACAAGTGTAATGAATCTTCAGAAAAGGAGTAATTTTTTTTTTTTTAAAGCATTCTAAAGTAACTCCCAGAAGGAACGAACATTTTTATTTACAGCCTTGTCTGCTCAGATGTGAATACATTTCTATGTAGCCACCTCATGGTAGCATATCCTAGCCATCTTGTAATGAAATTATTGTGAACGTATCAGCAAGACATGATCCCACATATTTAAGTTGTTACAGCAAACTTTGGCTTAGATCAAAGTACATTAGTTATTTTAATTACAGCTGAGTCAATCTCCGTTAGGTATGAATGACATTTGGCCAAACTCTTCTTTAAGCTAAAGGAGCGTCCTATAAATTTTAATCTTGAACTCGTGTTTTTGAGATTTACATAATTATTACGACTCTGGCTTAACTTTCACGCTACCATTATCTCTTGTTTAGGAAGAATGAAAAGAAATCTAGTACAAAACAGTATCAGTTCAACCAATATTTATTTCCTAGACTGATTTTACACCTAAATACCAAAACAAAAAAGGACAACAAATTGGAACACGGTAAAAAGTTCCCGTTTGCAGTATTCTGAAGATGACATCTTTTGAGACACCCAAAGATCTCTACAGAGACTTTTCCAGAGAATACTGACAATAATTACAGATGTATTGCAAGATGTCACAGCAATGATGTACCTCGACCAGCGATCCTCTACGGATTTCTTAAAGAAAGCACAGGTGTCTGGGAGAATTGCACTGACAGTACCACCCTCATTTAGTCACTTCAATCCTCCATAATATTTATTTACGAGTGTTTCAGTGATCAAATTTACATGCCAGGGTGCTGTCATGTAATTTTTAGTTTTTTCCCACTGCTGCTAATTGTAAGACAATGGTGTCAAACAATATGCAAAAAGGGAGCACATCAGTGTGGGGACAAATAAACTCAGAGGGTGCCTCACAAGAAGATGACAAACCAAACTGTGCCAGGGTACTCAGGCAAGGCTTCCCACCCACTGCCAGTGTGCAAGCATCTCCTCTGGGACATCAGAGCTTCCAGCTCTTTGTTCATGTTCGATGGCAACTCAGCGTCACCTTTTTCCCTTGTTTAAGGGGATTCAGATCCCATTATTCCCTGCACCACCATCAGAGGCTGCTGGCTGAGCCTGCCCAGACCTAGGGGCCTGTTCAGATCCAACAGGCATCCTACAATGGCCAGATGAACCACAGTCCTGGATCACAGATGTCCTTACTTTCCCATGCTGGAACCATTAACCCAATTACCACATCCTATCATCGTCTTTGAACCTACCAGCTTCTGTCCTTGGGGAGCACAGCCTAAGGGACACGAATCTGTGTCTTTCAACAGCTGTGACACTGATACCTCAACTCAACCTTGCCAAGCCAAACTGGGAACATTGCTAGAGGTAGCTCACATATTGTGAATTTGAGATATTTGAGGTCAGCTGGCAGCTGGTCATAGATTTTGAGGAGCAGTATTTTTACCTGGACATCTAAAATGGAGCTTAGGCAGTACTAAGGATCTAATTGCTCTTGAAATTCAATCTCCTCTCCACAAATTCCATCAGAAAGGTCTTGACACTTCACATGGTTTCACAGCTACACTTATTTATGGTTATAGTTCTAATCCACAAATTCTTCTTTGAATCCCTAAGTCCTGTTGTAGCTTAAAAATTTCTAGAGCTGACATCAGGACAAAGGGAAGCAGATAAGAAAGAAATCATTCCATATTTTGAAAAATATTCAGCAATAGTTATCTACAACCTGTCTCTCAATCACTCCTAGTCCCCTAAATATTTCCTGAAGTCTTACTAAGGCCAGTCAGGGAACAGAGGCAGCTCCACGTGACCAGCATAATCATTCATCTCAGGGGGTTGGAACTAGATGATCTTTAAGGCCTGTTTCAACTCAAGCCATTCTATGATAAAAAAAGACCCTCAAATTTAGTGATTTGTGACTGACAAGCCACAAAGCCAGGTTCTGATGCGTCACCGTTCCTCTTCCAAATAAAAATGTGTTTAAGAAAACATGTCTAGGTCCTCACAAGCATCTAGAACAAACATACAAGACCCCAGAAATCAGAAAAGGTCCCAGATTATTACTTTCTAAAGCATTTAGATGCTGCATTACTGGAAGTCTAAAAAAACCCCATAATTCTTCCTTTAATAACCTCAGTACCTCTCAAATGGATCATTATGGATACCATGAACATCCTTAGCGTATTGCATGATTAAGAACAATATGGTAACTGATGTATTACCATAACTGCAGGGCTTTATGCATTCAGAAGGGATCCCAAGTCTCAAAGTCCATGGAAATGCAGAAGAGACTTAGGAAAGATTCTGTCTGGTGCAAATGTACCAGCAGAATTATTAAGAGGGTATATTAAGTAACCTGACATGGTGCTGAAAAGAAAGTCAGTGATGTTCACAGTTTAAAAAGGATCTGTAAAGAAGCAGGCTGTGAAAAGATTCAAGGAATGCAGCCATTCACTGCAGAAGTGTTTTTCAGGTTCAAGGATTGCAAGACAAGGAGGAAAATCTTCCATGCACATGTACGTGTGCTTACTTCGTCCTCCCCTCAAAATCCAGCAGCAGAATTAATGTAGGAGAAAGAAGGAATAACCAAACAGTAGCTAATGACTCTAAGTCATTTTATGAAAGGTGGATTAAGTACTAGAAACAAGTTCTGAATAAAAACACAGTATTTAAATAAATAAATAAATTTTTTAAAGGAAGGTAAAAACAGATCTGTGTCATGCAGAAGAAATGGCACGGTAAATTAAAAGGACCTTTTTTTACCTGGAAATTACAGGCTACTGAATGCAGAAGGGAAACATTCTGGAATTTGAAATATGCTTAAAGGGCCTAAAAACCAGAATAGGTGTTGTCTGCCATCCAAAATTACTTTGAAGAGATGACAGACAATTAAGGGAAACTCTGAGTCATCATCCAACGTTGCTTGCTTAACCATACAAAAAGGATGAGGCATAAGACTATCTTATTTTCTAGAACTTAAATGCTCCTTCTCTTACTGAAATCTATTACCTTCTGAAAGAGAAAACCTCCACACTTTGTAAAATCTGAATACTGCAAACAAAACATAATACACTGGCTTAGGAAATCAGCCAGCCAATCTAGACTGAAGCACCTCAATATATTAATTTAAGATTTAACAGGCACAGCTATTCCAAAAAAGCTGAATATGAAGGGTTGAGCTGGTGTGAATCAACATTGCTCCACTGAAGTCAACTGCACTACGCTGTTCAAAGAGGATGAGAATCAATGCTCTGTTTTACATAAACAAGTATTAGCAAACATACCCAATTTTCTGCTGAAATTTTACACGCCAGTCAGACTGCATTTCTCACTTCCAATCCAAGAACATAAATGAAATGGCTCTGTACAGCTTTCTGTTGGTAACACGAAGACAACATTTGGCAGAATGAAGCCTTCTGCAAACATCCAACGTGGGCTCAAAAATATTGTTGCTTTTCCACTGACAAAACTGATTTATCTTTAGCTACCAGATGGACTCAGGAAAGATGGATGAATTCTGTAATGGAGATGGAATGCCCTATTTTATGTCTGTCTCATTAGCATTCTGTATGCACCTTTTCTCAGACTTCTATAGGATTTTAAAAAGGGGAACACTTCCACTTTAAAAAAATCCCTATTTTTATGAGTTTGTTTCAGTTTTTGCAGGGAAGCATTTCAGTCAGCTTGTCTTTAAACTCCGGGACATTTAGATAAGTGAAAAACTAACTAGTAAAATACCTCTAAAAGCAAATAGCAGATCTGTAACTTCAACAGCCTCCTTCCTTTCAGAGTCCTAACAGCCGTGCTCTGAGTCCTAAAGGAGGGTCATATTGTCACTGCTTAGAAGAATAGCAAATCTCCTGCTCCCACCATGAACAGCTTGGGAACCAGGGTCAGGTTTTGAACTGCACAGGTCCAGTCTTGGTAAAATAAATAAAGTGCCCAGGACCGCAAATGACCTATCTTCTATCACCAATTCTACTAATTTAAAAAAATATAAAATTTATAATGATCTTATTTTCCTGTCAGGAAATAACTACTTATGCTATGAAATAAAAATGAACAAAGTCCTGCAAACACAAGCAGCAGTATAGGAAGCAGCACTCTGAATCTCTGATCTACATCATGACCACAACAGACAGGAGGGCACTCTGGAACAGGGGAGTGCAATGGGACAATCGAGACCCTCAACAGCGCAGCAGGAGAGGAGGAAGAATAACTCAAGTGTTTGCTGCAGGTGAGAGCAGGTAGTTGTTCTCGATTAATCTCGTTTCCAAGAGCTCAGGCATGGCACCTCTGAAAATCTGTTCTTTGTGCATAGCTCAATGCAAGGACAAAACTAAATTGGGTGTACATTTTTAAAGTAGTATTGTTCCCAGATATTTAGCAACCCTCTCTCTTCTTCATTATAGGTGCCTACATTATATGTGGCTGTGTGCATTTACAAGCTTTCCTTCCATATTTCCTGTAATGTTCCTTACATCAAAGTAAATACCAAGTTCTTTCTTATTCCTTGATTCTCTTGTGAACCAAAACAGTTTTAATCATTTCCCTAACTTAGACTTGCTGAGAGTCACCTAGGTACAGCTCACACATCTGAGCAGGTTACTGACTTCTGACATGGTGTTTAACCTTCTGCTTCCTACCCCATGCTCTGTCCCTCTATTTGTAAGGAAGCAGCTTGGAGCTTTGAATACGCTTTTGTGTGAGTAAGCTTCCTGCCTAAGGAAGTAGCATCAGTTTCAGCTGAGTTTTCAAGGCACTCCACTGTGAATAATAGTACCATTCAAAACACACTGTGCTGTTTTGCCTGGGTTTGGCTGGGACAGTTAATTTTCTTCTAAGTAGCTGTGTTTTGGATTTAGTGTGCCAGTGAGCAGGTGCACAAGAGGTTTGGGAGGGGAAGCATGGCCAGGACAGCTGACCCAAACTGGCCCAAAGGATATTCAATACCACAGAATGTCAGGCTCAGTTTATAAAGTCGAGGGAGTTAGCCAGAAGACTCAGACTGCTGCTTGGAGACAGGCTGGGAATCAATCAGCAGGTGGCAAGCAATTGTTTTGTGCATCACTTGTTTCTCTTCGGTTTTATTATTTTCCTGTTATTACTATTATCATTATTATTGCTATTATTAACATGAAAATAATTTTTATTAAACTTTATTTTGTTTCAGGTATTAAACTGTTCTTATCTCAATCCACAAGGTTTACCTTTTTTTCCCAATTCTCCTCCCTACTGGAGGGGGGGTGGTGCATGACAGTGAGTGAGCAGCAGCGTGGGTTTTAGGTTAAACCAAAATGCTGTTCTACCTCTAGGAGTAAATGAAAAAAAAACAAATATTGTGGCAGAATATACCACTGTGAAATCCAGGTGGGCTTTGGTTTTAGGTTTGTATCCTAGGACGGGTGTCACTGCATAGTCAGCATTCAAACCGAAGAGTTATTGGTCCCATAATGAATGCAGAAACATGGCACTGAACTGTCTTCAGAAAAGCCTGATCACTTGCAGTGCTGGTTTGATTTTGCTCTACTTTTCCACTTTCCCCTAGAGTGGAAAAAAAGTTATGGGGTGGGAGGAAGGTCAGAAAACTGTTAAGAAAACTGTCAGGGAATTATCGGACATATTGTTTGCAAAACGACTGAAGTAACCGTCTAGGTTATAGGTGTGGAAAGAAACGGCAGGGAGTTGAGTTACAGGCTGTGGGACAAAGAAGCACATGGCAGCACAAAGAAGCACATGGCAGCACAGAGAGGCTTGTCTCCACCGGACCCTGGGGGGACGAGGTGTGACGTGGCAGAGCCCTACGGAGAGGAGCTGCCGGAAGCTGACAGACGGGTGAACAGCGTGTGATCACCCCATAGAAGGACAGTCAGAAAGCGTGTTGCTGATGTGGCAGCATGGGATAGGTCATGTAGTGAGTATTGCCATGTAAGGAAATGCTGTGCCTTGAAGTGTATAAAACCAGCTTGTTTCTTTTGAATAAACAATTCAGGTTCCCTGCCAGTCTGGGTCCGTGTCTCAGTCGCTACGAATGGTGCCCTGCATCGGGGACTGGAGCTGTAGGTGAGCCACAGAGGACATGAGGGCTGGACAGTCCTCATCGGACCCAGCAAAGTCCGTGTTTCAATCACTGACAATATCCTTCTAGTCTGAACCTGACAGATGCCTTATCATCTGTCAAGTTCAGACTAGAAGGTTCAGACCTCGAGTCACAGTTTGGTGTCTACCCTCCATAATCACTTTTGTATATTTCTTAAAGCACAGGATTTGCTGTGAGGATTTTCCTCTGCTTAAAATTAATGAAATACTTTTTCAGACACTACTGTTATTTCCTGTACTACTAAAACACACAACTATCTTAAAGCACTTAGAAGATTGATTGGTCAGGCCTGGTTAATTTATGAATAATAATCATGGGTTTGGTCCCTGGATGAGAAACTCATTTTCATTTTTGTCATCTGTTGGACATCATTTGTTTAAGTTGGCTATAACCTGGTAGAAGTGTGACTCATACCCTGAGAACCAGAGTCTCCACAGAGTTAAGCATTCTCATTCTCTCTCCATTTCTGAAAAAGAATTATTGCTTTGTGACCATGTTCCTCACTGCCTTGTGCAACATATTTCGGGGGCAGGGAGGAAGGGGGGTGTTTGTTTGTTTTATTGGTAGTAGTATCTTGGGTGAGGTATACAGATTTTAAGAAAAGATACAGAGCTCAGTAGCAAGGTCCCTGACAAGACAAGCCTGGCCTAAAAGAGTTTTTAATCTAAACTGGCAAGGGATGGATAGACAAAGATACACACAAAGAGGTTGCTGGCAATACGGTCATAATTTATTAATGCCACTGTAACTGGAATGATGGCTTCATCTGCATGCATGTACACTTGATGGACTTTTCCCTCCATTAACAAAAATTTTTAAAAATGAAAAATTAATTCCGTTATTGCCAACACATATAGCCATGTTGCCATCCCACCTTTTTAGGCCTTTCTTGAATTACAATGCAGCACTAGGATATCAAAGCAGAAAAGACTTCACTTGCTATGATTTTATGGGAAGTGCAAGGGGAGATAGATGGCTTACTCAGCTAAAACCACATGTCATCACAAAATAATGTCTCTGGGAGCGGGGAAAGAAGTAGATCTGGTTCAATACTCCGCTGTACTGCTTGGTTGTGTTCTCCCGTACCTGACAAGGGGCCTGCTGACTGCAGTTCTCCCAGCAATGTGGCATTCATAACACTGAGAACCAGTCAAGAAATGTACTGGCATGGTTCTGTGGCAGACAGTAAATAACTGGCCTCAAACATTGCGTAGCTTGAACTGAAGACATTGGGAACACAACCAGTATTACTGAATCTACCTGTGTACTCTCCAACATGAAATAATAGTGTTAACTTCCAGGTAGAATTTTAAAATAAGAATATTAAGGTTATTTAAGTACTTACTTTTGGGGATGGGTTGTAGGTGGAGTTGTTTTAGTTTGGGTCTTCCGAATGTATTAACTTTGAGAAAATAGGTATCATCCAAAAAACATTCCTGGTTCACACACTTCCTGTAAACTTGAGCAAACACGGCAATTTTCAAGCCGGGCCAATTTTTTTACTCAATTTTATTTGGCTTAAAGTAGAGTTTATAATGAATCCTGGCAACACTTTAACTAAAGAGAGACTATCTCCCATGTATAAGCAAAACTGTTTTAAATGTGAGTCATCTGAAAATCGCCATAGTCAAAATAGATCGATGTTTTAAAACGAGCTTAATAATATTTTGGGGAACCCAATCCGTATTTTAAAGTAAGACCAAGTTATTCTAAAAATTCAGCTGTTACTGAAGTCTCACGTAAAATGTAATTTTATTGCACAGCACTGTACTGAAAATTTATGCTTGTTTTTAAATGACAGTGCATCTCAAATCTTTCCTCTAAATTTATTTTTTTGCAAATGTATGCCATTGGTATATGTTGTATGTGTACAGAACACAAAGAATATTATTGTGTCAGAAAAAGAATTTAAGAATGTGACAGATAAAGAAAATGATTGGGCTTGCATTATTTTAGATTTTCTCAAGACCTTTTTTTTTTTAAATTCTGCTTCAAATTTTCAAGCTAAAAGTAGAATACAAGTCTACAATGAAGCACTCCGTGCATCTGTACTCAGATGAAGCTTTGCCACTGCAGTTTTAAATTAAGGCCACACAGATTTCTCCTCTTTAAACATGGGAGGAAGCATGACGTTTGCTTTTTTCACAAGGACAAAGGGCTAAGAATGAGTCTAAGACAGAACAGCTGATTCAAGAGAGGTAAAGCATTCAGAGAAGGAGTATATGAGAAACAATCTCAAAATATGCATTGGGCATCAACTCATGAACCTCGTGATATTCAGTGCCCCATGAATATCAGCCTCTCAGGCTACCATTCCCCAAGTGCAAATTTACCCCAGATTTGGAAGGTCAAGTAAAGTATCTGCTCACAACACTTAATGGGTAGGATGTGTGTGCATGTGGAAAAATGCTTTCCAAAAACTTTCATCTATTTTAGAAAGCAAAAAATTGGTGTTACCCATTCCAAACCATCACGGAAGTCACAAGAATTCAGCATGAAAAATCCATATATGTACGTGCATCCTTAACTAACAAATATCACAGGGAATATCCCCATATATTTTCCTAGTTTCTACATGAAGTATTATCTCCAGCAGAGCATCCACAAAAGATTTTATCTAGCACCATAATAAGTTTTGTTGCTGAATCTCAACTATTATTATTCCTCATACATCTAGTTATATAATTTAAGTGAGAGTTAAGTATCTAAAAGCAAGCAGACAAAGACACAGCCTAAATCCATTTTGCAGCTTCCAAATCTAATACTCTTCTTTGAAGATATGTCTTAATAAAAAGCAATGTGTTTTGCTGGGTACAGGAGGAAGTCAGCAAAATTTTAAACTTTGTTATTTCGTAAGGCTGTGAGAGACTTTTAGATCATTTTACTAAAGTAGTCTAATGTTTAGCTTACAAATAATCACTGAAGCACTTTTCAAGCAGTCTGGAGTACACAGGAGGGTTGTAGTTAAAATGTGAATTGTAGGTATTGAATCGCAAATGTGTGTTTTCCCATGGTAAATCCTGCACCTGGCTTATCTGGATTTTCCTGCATCTTTCATAATGGTATCTAGTTTCCAGAATTATCTTATTTATTTCTGTTATTAATTTCTTTGTCTAGATATACAATAGCATGAGGAAGTACACATCTAGCTATCTGAATATCCTCACAACAGTAATATTAAGACAAATTTTTACACAATTGTATGTAAAATGCTTTTTCAATATTGTATTAAAATGCCTGATTTTTAAGTCACATTCCAGTAACTTATTCCTCCCCATATGCCCAAGAAAAAAAAAAATCCCCAAAGGTCACTAAAGAGTGCACGTCCTGGATTTGGCTGCCAAACCTCACCCAAGTTCTTATTTCATAATCAGAGCATTGTCTCCAGCTACGCATCGGTCATTTGTGTTTTGCAGATTTGGAAAAGGTTAAACCACCGAATGAAGAAGCGGAGGTTAAAAATGGTTTTCTCTAAACAGTCATATTTTTGTGCTGAAACGAAACTAAAGGCTTGCAGAAGAAAACTTCAAGTTTAGGACACAATAGATCATCTTAATAGCAGATAAAGCATATTTGTACTGCCTACATAGTACTTCTCCTGTATAGAAACTCAGTCTGTCAGGAGAAGCAAAGGAGGCAGCAAAACCTCAATCCATTTTTTATGCATAATGAACCTTGTTGATCTAAGCACATAACACCATAAATTACCCCATACAGCTTGCAAAGTGCTTATGATGCTGATGAGCACCAGTAGCTGTAGTAACAAAATAGACCCTGCTTTAAGAACTATTCTTTCCAATCATTATTTTCCTGCAATTGTCAAGCTTATGGATATATGTAATAAGAAATGGCTTCCCTGGTGCCCACTGATGCTGATGTTTTTGGCTCTAGATTTAGACTAATCATTAGGGGCATTCAATTGTAAGGAAAAGTTGCACATTTGGCAAAGTTAATGACTGCTTTCATAGTCCCCAGAGAAGGCCAATAATTCCAAAACATGTTGCACTTCACTTGGTTTCAGGTCCAGATCATTGCTGGTTTTGAGTATCACTGGAGGCCAACTACAATTTGGCTGATCTGCTACAGGAAAAAGTCTAGCCAAAACTGATCCCATCTTTACAAAATGGAGATTTTTCTTCACGAATATATTTCTTTAGGAATACATTCTCTTGGTTACACATCTGAATGCAGAGATAGCTTGCTTAAGAACAGTCAGGCCAAGTATTTTCCAGGCAGTACAATAAAAGATCTTATTCCATGAGACCTTCTAATGCCCTCAATAAAACGAATGGAAGAACCTTGACCCCAATCTTTCATATGAGTGTATAAGGAGAGATTATCATTAACCTCCTATCCATGATCTGCCCAAAGGTCTTACTTGCTGCTGAGGTCAGATGCCATATAACTGCAGAGGTGTTTAGAAAACACAGGAGTGAAGAAATTGATGGAAACATTCATAAAGATATTAACAGCGCTAAGAAATTTCTGAAAAAAATCCAAATATTTTAGATCGTTGCAAGTGACCATGACTCATACCACTGCAACACAGGAATGAGAACTACCTGCCCATTGTTCAATAACAGTGATTCTAAATTTTCTAACAATCTAATTAAACTTTATTTCAGCAGTCAAGCAGAACACAACAGCACCCCCCTCCACAAAAAAACCCAAAACAACAACAAAACAATACACCTCCCCCCCACAAAACCCACAAAAACAACAACAACAAAACTAGACAGAAAATAGTAAGGGAAGAGGATAGAGTTTTAGAAATGATAAAACAACATTTTAAAGTTTCACTGATGCTTCCAGCTTTTTACTGTCTGGCTCATTTTATTAATGTATGGTTTCCACCAGGAAATACTTGTTTTGAGAAGATTATTATTGCATTAATGTCAGGATCTGGTAAGCAAAACAAAAAAAAACCCTAACAAACAAAACATCCAAGCCAACAAACAAACAAAAAGCCAAAGACAATAGTAAATCAGTCAGTCTTTGGCTTGTCCTATATTCTGATCAGTCTTTTATAATATTGGATATATTTTAAACGTGGATTTCAATACTTTGCCTTGACCTTGTAACTGTTCTACATTTAATGGTTTGAAACATAGACTGCCATTATCAGGTTACACTTCCTTTGCTGATGCAACAGTCTTCCCAAAACTACTTCCAGTAATAACATCTTTATTTGGCTTACCCTGATCTAGCCCTGTAGCATAATTACTTTTTATCATTGAGTCAATATAACACTCAAAATTAGAAGCTGATTTGCACATTTTACAGACAAATCAGATGAAGTGAAATCCTGATTTTGGTAGACTATAGTCTTCCCACTGCAGAGGTAGAAGCAGGGGGTGGCCAGGGGAAAGCACAAAGGAATGCAAAGCTATCCATATTGGCCAATAATTCTTAAGAAAACTCTGGAAACTGCCAAAACTAAAAAGCTTTTGCTGCTCTCATCCACCTTTAAACATCGGTTAGAATAGAGACTGTGCACAAAAATAACACGCTTGTACATTTTACGCAGTCTCCTCTGACCTCTTAAACAGATTCCTAGGTAAGTTTTCAGTGCCTGTCCATTTGAATAGCAAGGGAATAGTCTGTCACTCTTAATACTTTACTTGCTCTGCAAAGGCTTCACTGTCGTGCTCAAAGATGAGCACATACTCATCAGAGCTCTATCTACCCAGAGAAGCTAAACCTCCCCTCCTCCAAAAACAACAAACTAAAATCAAAAGTTATGGCACCTAAACCTTCCGTATGGTCACAGTTAACTAGCTTGAAAATGTCTTATGCAGCTTAGCATGAAAGTTCCCAATCCGTTCAGAGCAATCCAAAACAAGCCTCTTAGATATGAAATCAGAGTGCTCACATGGGGATTTCGATTTAAATCACAAAACAAGATCTTTGTTTTGGAGTTGCTTTGGAGCCAAGCTATAGTTCAGGGTTTGAAGTGGGGATTCAAGCCAGTGACTTCATAGTTGAGAGTCTAATGGGTTGGACTCATCTCTTGTGAGCTTTTTGTAAAACTAAGTCTCGCAAACTAAATTAGTATATTATTAAAGGCAATAACGAGGCAATAATTTCTTAATGTAAGTGAAATCATCATATTAATACAAATCCCAGTGCTGCACTTACTAGCTTGCCCAAGTATCTCTAACTTTTATGAAGATCTTACAAAGCCTCCAGTCCTGAGCTAAGTTTCCTCCAGCTGAAGTGCAATTCCAGAATGGAATACCACAGTTATCTTGCAAATCAAAGCAACACTACACAGCGCTTTATGCCAGAGTTAGAGAATGCCAGATCAACTGAACCTCACTGAGGAATCTCTACAGCCAATAAAGTAAATATAAATGTATCCAGAGTGCCCTCTAAATGATAATTTTAAGTACATGTAAATATTCCATTAATTGAAAAGTTGCCAGTGAGTTACATTTGAAGGCAAATGCTATGTATCAACAGATTGGTCTTGCTCTTGAGTCCTAATGGTTTCCTTCTGCAGCTCTTCACAAGATCTTAGTTGTAATTGTCAAACTTGAAATCTAGTCAATACATTTAATTAGGGGAAAAAGGGGCTAATGGATGTACTTAAAAGATAATTGCCCAGATTTTTAATAATGTTCAGGAACTGGGTGTAACTTTTTATTCTAAATTCACCCCCTTACTAAGGTAATATTCAAGTACGGTGGAAGACACACAATAAACCCAAACTTTGCCTTTAAATCTAACTGGCCTCTAACTTTCTCTGCACTCTTCTATTTCCTGCCCACACACAAAACCCCTCTTATTTAAAACTGATTCTGAAATAACATTGAGAGATGTTCAGTAGCTGAAGCACAGTGTCTCTGACCTATCCACTGCTCAGTTTTTCTGCCCCTTTGATCTCAAGCTCCAGACCACTGCTTCCAAGCAAAGACTGCTGTGAAAACAACTGCACTCCTTCAGTAAGGAACAGACATGTAAGGTCTATACCTCTTCTACATGGCAGTTAAGTTTTCCTTTTAAAATTAGTTTAAACATTTATTGGTCTAAGTTGCCAGTTTAATTAAACACTTTTTTGTTGCAACTCCAAGAGTTGAAATTCTGGGGCTTCAGAATGCCTATGCCAAAATCCAATCTGCCAAAGCACATTTTTTTGTTCATTGCCAGCTGAGTATATAGAAATTGGCTCTGAGAAATAGGCCAAGGCCTGTAACACTGCACCGCATGCATATGAAATGCCTGAAGGTGCCAGCAATATGTACTGCACACAGCTTGACTTTACAAAGTGCATACGTCCAAATCACCAGGTCAAGACTTTGAGTAAACTCCTCAAAATTAAAGCCAGAAAGTAATTCCTTTCTGTTGTGGTTACTGTATCTGTTTCTATCCCAGTAACCTTAGGGTGTACTGAGCATTCCCACAACTGCAATCGGGGTCGGTGTCTGTTTGTAGGTGTGTAAAGAAGGGCTCCTTCTTGCCAGTCCCTGCAAGAGTTAAATTAGGAACATACCATTTCTTCAGTCTGCTTTTCATGAGACATTGCCACATGCACCTCAGAGCTTTCAAACCGGCTATCACACAGGAAGAGAAAGGAATCAGCCACAGACATCCCGTTGCTAAAGTGGTAGGGTATCACAACAACAACAACAACAAGGGAGAGAAGGTTAAAAAAGAGAGGATCGCTCTCCATGCCATGGCTGACAAGTGATAAATGCAAATGTATACAAGCAATGCAGTCTATTAAAATGCCCAATTAAGGAAAATAAAACAGTAAAGCTGGTTGTATTTTCTGCCTAGGATCACAGAGCCACAGAATGGTGTGGATTGGAAGAGGCCTTAAAGACCACCTCATTCCAACCTCACTGCCATGGGCAGGGACATCTTTCACTAGAACGCCTCTGCCAACACACAAATTAGAAAAAAAAGAATGTGAGACAAATGAGATCGCTTTACATATTTCTCAAAATTCATCATCCCAAAGTATCATGGTTAAAAAAAAGAACAGGAAAATAATATGATAAAAGATTCTAATATAGGGAAAAGTTTTTAAGAAATGGTCACTCCTTACCCCATCTGCTCCACAACCACCAAGAAGATTTAGATATGGTCCAAAAACCAGGGTGGGGAGTGGTCCACAAACCAGGGTGGGGAGTGGTCCACCAAGGGCACCGGGCACCACAGTCTCAGCAATCATTTTAAACATCATCTCTTTTCTTCAAACAAGACTCATGGGATTAATTACACAGAAGAAGAATAAAGACAACTCAATTTAAGGATTATAAATAGCAGTTTCCAGTGCTAACGACACACACATGCTTAACAATGGAAGGTAAATTAACCTGAATTATTGGATTATGGTCATTTCACTCACCAGACTGAGCATTCCCTGGAGGTGTATATACACTGTACTCACTGGCCAGCCTTAACCTACCACTCACCGGCTGGCCCAGAGGAGCCAGACTCAAGCACCAGAAGATCAGCTACAAATGACTATGCAAGGGTCACATTTTCAACTTCATTTCTACATTCCCTATCACCTGAGGATCCTATGGGCAGGACAGAGTAGATTTTCTTCTATGATTTCGCCAGTTAGGCAGCTTTGTCCATGGTAAACTGTAGAGACAGATTAAAACTCCTAACAGCCCTTCACACTCTTGTGCTCCAGTAGCTATACTTACAGCACAAGGCAGGTGCCATCCTTGTTGCACTCCATGGATTTCCTTTAGAAAAAAAACCCCAGAGCCTGTGAGGATGAGAGAGGAGGAAGGAACTGCAACGGACTCTAGTAGATTTCCAAGGCTGTATGACCGGGGCTGAGGCTGAAGGACTACATCACGAAACCCATTTTCCCACAGTGCAGACACCACCAGTGTCCAGCTTCATGTAGGGCAGACTTCAGCTCTCCTAGATACTGATCTTTAGCAAGCACACATGCTTATGCTGCTTTTCTCATAAATTACATCAGCTTTGGTTTCATCTGGGAGACAAAGGAAGCTTTCTTCCGTCAAGCACATGGACAGGAACTAAAAATATATAGAAGAAATGTACACCACAGTCGACACATAAAATAAAGCCAACATTGATCCATCTATGCAGAGCTGTGCTAGAGTAGAAGTGCTGCCTAAAATATTTCTGCCTATGCCTGTTTTCTAATAAAACTTTCATACAGAAATGAAAACTTTTCATGGCAAGTGTCTGCTTTCGTCAGGACACTTTTCACTGGAAAGCCAAAATCCTACTGTTTTCACCCTGAATGTTAAGTCCTCAATTTTTGGCCAAAAACATAAAATCTTTACTAAAAAAATCTGGTAATAAAAACCTGACAAGTGTTCTATGTATTGCTTTTTATCACAAAATTGCTGATTTTTCTACAAAGCTGATATGGGTAATATAAGGAACACTCCATAAAAGAGATGTCTGCATGCACATAATTATTTAGCAGACACTGAAGCAATCAATAGACTTGTTCACCACTTTTTGTCATTTCCGTGAAATTTTTTGTGCCCTGTAAACGATCTCCTAAGAGCAGTTCTCTACATGCCACATTCAGCACATGTGGAACCATTTGACAGACATCAGGCCTAACAAATTTTTAAATAAGTGACTAGAGAATCACGTAGATGCTCTACTTCACTTTTTTTATCAAGCATGAGTTATACTCCTGATTAAAAAGGGTAGTGCTTGTGCACCAGGCTCTCCTTTTTTACTACAGAGCCCCTAATCCCAAAGCACTTTCCTGAGCTCCCACACCTGGCATATTGTCTGAGAAAAACTGTGTGTCATGGAATAAAACACTGGAACATCAAACTGCCCCATTTAACAGACAGATTTTTCCACAGAGGATATATGAAAAAAATCTAGACCTATATAAGAGAGATACATGTTAATTAATAGCCCTTGAAAATCATCATTTTTCACGTCCAGATTTGCCAAATGGCAATTATCTTTTCTTGTGCCTTAGGCTCCAAGCACATGCAGTCTCGGACTATGGAAATAAAAATACTAAAATCACTCTCCTATAGTGCCAGAGTCTGCATCTCTTCAGTGAACAATTTTTTTCCCTCAGTGTTTGTTATTTTTTCTGAGGAGAACCAGAGCAAATAACCAAATAATTTTGAGAGACTGCCTGTTTACACCCAGCTGACTTTTTGCTCACCTGCTCTGATCCTTCTTTGGCTCCCTGACGTCAGGACCACGTTCACACCCAGAGGAAACCCAGACAGTGGTCAGTGGTGTGAGACCAGCCTCCAAACTTAGACACCTAAATTAGCAGGTCTGAACGTGTTTGTATGAAATTAAATTTCCCAATACCATTTATCAAGTAGATAAGAATTACAAGCTCACAGGTACAGAAGCGGGACATACAGCACAAATTGTCTCTCCTCTGAGCACAGTATAGACCAAGGGAAACTTCTAGCCCAGTACTCAAAAATTCGCTCCTTACCATCAACACACCAGAAACAAAATTATCACGGTTCCAGGATATTTAGGGTAATAGAATAAATTTTGGTAAACAAGGATAAGTTTGGCTTATGTCAAACACTCAAGCAAGTGCTAAACAGATGTAATACACATACTATGACAGACACTAAAAAATTCCGTTTAAATATCGTTATTTGATTTCACTATAAAGAAATTCACCACTGGAATGACTTCAGAATAAAAACCAGAAAATCTACTCAAATTTGCTGACTGGAACTGACTTGAAAAATTAGTTATCTCAGTAACAGTCAAAACACTAAAAAAACATAATTACTCAGTTAGGAAGATGGAATGGATTCAGTGGTCTCTCACAAAATAGTGTAGCATCCTTCCTGCCCTCAAGAATTAATAGCTACAGTTAATAGCATTTCTCAGTTGCTTTTGGAGTAAAAATCTACTCAGTCTTAAGGTTATTAAATTCCTAATGACACACTCAAAGCTATCTCTAAGTGTTGTATTTAAGAGAGATCAATAAGTAGAGCCCAGTATATTCAAATCAAGAAACTGAATGAGAATGTGAACAACCCACTGAGCAAAAGTTAAGAGCAAAACAGTTCTGAATACCCTGACTGAAAATCACAGCGTTCCAGACAACAGAAACTATGGCAAAGACAGAGACAGAGCCCGAACATTGCATTAGGGAGTCTACCCAAGTTCCTTCCGCAATACGTCAGCAACACCTCCCTCTGCAGTGCTGCTAACAGCACCTCTAGTGCACAACGAAAGGTGAATTTCTGATATACCAACAGAGGTAACAGTGTGACGTTGCCTCTGCTTGATCTGATGCTGTACAAAAATATGAGGGTATGGAGAGTAAGGGAGAAAGCACAGAAGCCAATTGCCCCAAGCACCAAACTCCCTGCCCATAGCTCTATGTGAATGTGTACACATGAAACAGCTCTCACCAAGAGATCTGGCTCTGGGGTATTGAAGAAGCACTTGAAATCATGAATTGGCAGGCAAATCCCACGGTTTCCAAACCTTGGATGCCTTTTTCAAAATCACCTGCTTCACTGAACCGGGGGCTATGTCATTAAAGAAGATACAAAGAGTGATTTTATTCAGGAATTTTAAGCAGAATTTTGAGGTCCTTGCTTCTGGTTTTAGAAAGACTTTACCACAACGCCTGCTACTGCCTCATGGACAAAATAAATGAGGCATTCATGTTAGCTGCAAACTGGCTAAGCCTGCTTCTTTCCTCAGAAACTGCAAGTTTCTATCCCTTCCTACAAGTCTGAAGAGAAATTATAGCAGCTTCTGTTTTCTTGATCTAGACCCAAGTCCAAGAGTACACAGAATTTCTTGTGAAGTTAAATGACAAAGAAATATCATCAGCATTGAAGCATTCCACAGACAAACAAAGTGAAGAACCCAGGAGATAGTACTACATGGTATAGGGTCAGAGTCTCTGCAAGTATAAATCAAGAAAACTGTTTGGACTATAATGCCTTACAAAAAATTCCCTCATTCTGTTATCTTAAAGTGCATTTTTTTCCCGGCATTTCTATTTCAACTTGATATTTATCATGTGCCTGATTCTGTACTAACTGGATGTTATGGCAATGCTTTCAGTGAACTCAAAAACCCCACATCGAGCCTCTGAGTGCTTCCTAGGAATCTTTTCAACCTCCTTCTGATTGCTCTTTAAGGTCAGGAAGAATGGCTAATTGAAATGATTTAGAGATTAAAAAAAAAAAAAAAAAAAAAAATAAAAAAAAAATTAAAAATACCTGAAGCTCCAGAACAGAGCTTTAAAATGCCAGGACTATTTCTTCTATGGAAACCAACTCATGAGTCTTCTAATGCAGTCAGTCCCTACTTTCATGCTTTTGGGCTATGAGAGTGACTAAATTCAAGGTGATACCAACAAGCTAGCCTTCATCCCCATCTTCATCCCCATCACACTAAAATCTGTCATCACGAAAGAGTACATGAAACTAGAGATAATTTTGAAATATAGGATGGGGGAGACAACTGGGATATAGTAAAGAATGCATATAAATCTGATGTTTCCTGACCAGTCACTAAAATACAAGAGCCTTTGGATGAAATCCCAGGGTCGTTTTTATGTTAGTGAAGGGTGGCAGGTATATGTCACTACATTTATTTGTGAGGCAAGTTGTTACTATGCTGCAGTTTTGGACAACAAGGCTGCACTTGCTTATTAGGAGTAGTCCACAACAAAAATCTGACTCATAGAGGTCAACTCCGGTGTTTATATTACTTTATTTGCATCAACCCAAATGTCAAAATAAGTACAATTTACTGAAACCAGGCTCCATCACAAAATTATACACCACAGAAGACACAGCACTAAATACACATAATGAAATATTTTCACATTGCTTTTATAGCCGGAGGAAATTTTTATGATCAAAATAAAATTTTTTAAAAAACCAAAATAAAAACAAAAAGAAAGGTATTCACATAAAAAACTCTTCAACCAGATATTTTGCTTGCGGTAATTAGTAAACCAGAAAAGGAAGAAAACTCTGTGACCCTGCTGCCTTTCACCACAGACCACCAAGTGTCCCTGGAAGGTTTCTGTAACCTGATGATCTGCCCCAAAGCACACAAGAGGCCACTGAGCTGGGCGAGACGAGTTACCATTACCATTACCTCTGATCATTACTGCAGTGGTAATTGCTGCAGCACCAGAGGCATCGAAGGCCAAGGCAAAACTGCAGAAGCTGTGCCCACATGAAGTTGGTTTCTAGCAGGGAGCAGTAGGGGAATTCAAGATGTCCTAAAATCATTTCATTACCAGCTCAGTGCCCTTCTTCCCTGCAGCCCTACAGGCGCTGTCCCTCTGCCGTGTGCACCTCCTCAGACCACGTCCTGCATGGAGAATGGAACACAAAGTGACAGACGTGGCCTGTCCTACCCTACTGAGAAGCTCTTCGTAACCCAGAGCACTCTGCTCAATGCCACTTGCCCAACCTGCATCACAAGAAATACTTCTGTAATGAATGGGGCTGTGAAGGAGGCTCTGAGGGAACTTGTTGTTTTATTCAGCACTTCCTTTACATTTACCTTGCAAACAGAGGCAAATTGTTTCTTTTCTACTAAGCAGAGAAGCTGCTAATATTGAAAACAAATCTGAATCTCCTACTGAGACTTGGTTTTTATTTTCTTTTTTCTTTTTTTTAACAGGAGCATCTTGTGAACCAAGACAAACATGCGAGGCTTGGTTTGTGACCAGCAAAAACACATATTCTAAACATCAGTGGACTGCATGCAACCCTAGCTTTTGCTACTGGTCTCGAAGTATTTACACAGAACTTCAGCCTGATTCTATTATATTTTTTACCTAGAATAAGAGACTAAAACTGACCAACACAAACCTCCCAAATAGATGACCCACGGTAAAATATGCAGTCACACAACCCAAGGAGCAAAACAGCCTCTGCAAGAGAAATTCAAAGCACTTTCTATATTCCCTTCTCTCACGTGTGGCTGCGCATTTGTGATTTTAAGTGGAAAAACTTTCCATAGTGGAATGACTACAGAAAAATCCATGTACCCTGACAAATTTTGAAAGAAAAGGAATATGGATTTTTCTTGGGAACTACTTTATTAGGAAAAAAACCCCCACACAAACACATAAGCTAAGTTCTCCTGGTAGAACTTTAAACCTGTGCAATCTCTCTTTTACACAAAGATTGATACTTTGTTCAGCAAAGCATCTGCACACAATGAAACACTGCCTTAGTGGCTTCACCTCAGAAGGACCATCTGAAATCAGCCTCCTTGATTCCCCATCCATGCTAAGTTAGCTCATCTGCAGCCCTGCGGCACAGTGAGGACAAGGATAATTTTTGTTTTAGAGCAAGCAGCATTCTCCAAGCATGCAACAATGTTCTTCCTCAAGTGGATCTTAATTTTTGTGCAGCTGTTCAGTTTTTCCTTACTGGTTTACTAACTTGTTACTTCTAGTAAGAAGTTCTTCAAATTTTATTGCACAGACACCACATGTATCATATGCTTATCATTTTAGATATTTATACAAGGAATATGGAATTTAAAGTTACAGGAAAGCATCTGTGTATCTACCTAGGTAATAATCACTTCTGACTATATTACGGCATTACTGACGTCCCACAACCACGCAGGTGTGCCAATAAAGATGTCGTGTCTTTCCTCCAGGGCGCTTGATGCAAACAACTTAAAAGCCCAAATGCATACCATCCATAAACATCCAGTTGGAAGTACCAAAGCAACAAAAAGCACCCCTTCTAAGTGATGAATATAAAGCACCTCTTCTAAGTGATGAATTTGATGATCTCAACCATATCTCACAACTAAACTAACTGCAGCAGAAAGTATATTGGCCTACAAGACCACACATTTTTTAATAACTCTATTATAAATAGTAATGAACTATAATTGCTTAGCGTTTTTTCCAATCTAAAATATATATGACCAACCCAAACAAAAACATCAGGCTAAGTGCAAGTATAGTGGTAGCGATGGGTGCACTGCACTCTCTGGAACAGTCTCACATATCCAGCTGCTGGACAAGAGCATGTGGAACAGCCAGAGCAAAACAAAACCTATTAAGGCCTGCTTCAGATGAGGAGCTGAAGATCATATCATAATGAGACCACTTCTAAAAGTACAAAGTAATTTAGTTTAGTGAGTACGCAGGGGATTCACAGCTAAAACACTGATGGAGAGATCCTCTGCTCTCCCAAGCCCTGCAGTGTGAGGTTTGTCCTTGGTTCCTGTGCAATATGAACGGTGAATGGCAACCCCTCTCCACCTTGGAGCATCTGTATTGCAGAGAATATTGTAAGGACAGTTAAGCTAAATTTCAGAGAAAAGCTGCAAAGACAGTCACATCATTTTCTCATGGCTAACGTGAAAAATAACATTCAGCACAGCTATTCAAAATGAAAGTGCTTTTAAAGAAGGTTTTGTTCTGTGTTATAAACTGACATAATGGGAGGTGTTAGGTGACATATGATCAGCTTTATATATATGTAACTCATGGTCATCACAGCCCCTTGTGTTTCTGAACTGGACGTGCTCTAGTAACAATAATGGATCAACTCAGCCAGGACAGTGGCTTTTATAGCACCATCTATAAACTGAGGATTCTGCAATTTTATCATAAAAATATTGATCTATACATTAATAATTTATGTATAAATTATATTGTTATGATTACACATAGTATGATTTTAAAATCTACTATATTTAAAACTAAATCCTCAAAAACAGAAGTTCTTTGCTTTTTTAATTTTTTCAGAAGCAATTTTTTAAAATGTTCCACTAGAAAGGTGCTGTACTCAAGGATATGCTGCTATCAATTATTTAAGTACAGCACTCACTTTCCAGAGGGGGGACCAAAAAGAAATCTTCAATAGCCCACCCCCTTCACCCCCTCCCACCTGAAATGTTCATTATAATTTTTATTTATTATTTCCTCAGTTTTGAAGGTATTTTTTACTGCAAACTTTCCAGCCCTGTTTCTCTCTTGAAAGATATACACTTAACACACCAAGGTCACCCCACTGGAGTGCTAATACCTGCATACCACCTACAATATCAAGCCAGGCAATACTCAAACCTACTGGACCACAGTGTCACTAACCAAAAAGGCAAAGGCCCATCTAGGATAAGAGTCCTCCTTCCCCAGCTTGGAGTTCCCCTCACTGTGTACCAGAACTTGACCCCAAAGGATGACTGCAGTGTATTTCCTGTTGTTTGTCCTCATGGAGAGGAGGACAAAAAAGGGACTGCCCTGAAAGAACACACAACAGTGCCACCTTGCAGAAGGAACTTCCTTACCAGGCTTCTGATCTTGGCAAAAGGCAGCTGCTGAAGCACAAAGCTGCATCAAAACCAAACCTCAATAGCAAATAATTTCTTTTAAAAAAGTTTTCTTTTCAAAAGCTTGTTTTCCCCACTCACCTCAATGCTTCAATATGCACCAGGGCCAGTGAAATGATGCCAAAAGGGACAGTATGCCCCATTCAAACAAAGCTGGTTTAGTGTTAGCACTATCCAACATAAACTTTGTGACTTTGTACAACATTCTTCTACAAAATAAACTCAAGCCATTTGCCAGCAATAACCTATATATTGATGTGGTATTAAGAGAAACTTGGAGGCTTCAGCTGGGAGACAAACTGTCAACCAACCACTAATTAGTTTTTATGACGTGACTCATAGTTTAGTAATTTCCCAGAATTTAATCACAGGGCACCCAGAAAGATCAATTAAAGAACAGGCTCAGAATTTGTTAGAGCCCTGTGTGAGACAGGGGAAGGCAATGACCTCAGCAGCTTTGCCACAGAATTTTATGAATTAACAAAGAAAGGACTTGAAAGGTAAGTTTAACTAATCTTGTGTTTCCTCGCAGACATGTTCATTGTTTTTACAAAGGACTGAGTTTTTTAAATGAAGTAAATATTGAAGGATTGTGTGTTGTTGCTACTGTTTATTTTATACCTTCATTTACATGAGACCATTCTGTGTGTGACTTGAATTACTCCATTATTTTTTGTTATATTTTCTTTTATACTTCTCAATAAAAAGGGAAAAAAATCAGAGTAGGAATAAATTCCTTTAGATTCTTGAACAAGAATCATATCACATTATCAGAATGGATAATAGAGAATTCCTCTTCACAACTACTCCCCCCACAAAAAAAACCCCAAACCTTTATTATAATAGTCTTAACAACATTTAATAAAAAGAAAAATGAAATTTTGGCAGCAAAATTCTATAATTTCCCTTGTCCTTTCACTCATTTTCAAGCTTTTTATTCCCCCAATTTAACACAATGATACCTATGTTATTCCCCCTTCCTGTTTTCTACCATCAATCTTTTTTCATAAACTGAATGAAAATAGCAATAGAATGCTGAAAATGGTTTTCTTAGTTCTTAAATGGTTTTGCTTATCGAACTTACCAAATCTGACTTGTTTTACTTGTTAATGTTGTTCTTCTGTGCAAATTTATAGAATATAATCCAGACAAGTACTGCACAGCTGTGATGAAAACTTCATTCCCTGTCTTTCTGGTTCTTGTTCTGCAAAAAGCTCTTTTTCACTGAGAGTTTTCAGAAGAGGAGATTTAACTTATTTTCCTGGCCAAGTTACGTGAAGCAAGATTATACTGAGATGGTCTGAAAAAGTGAGGATTTCTGAAGATCTACTAAGCCCTGTTATCATTATTTCAAATATTATTTAAATAAGAAAACCATGTATCAGGCTGGTTTTTCCTACAATGACAAACAGCACCGAACTGAGTCATGCATGTTACATACGAAACCGAGATAATAAAAGAAGCTTTGCAGGTTTACATTTTGTCTTAAAAAATAGAACATTCAAAGTTGGCGTTTTGCACCTAAATGAGTTTTTTAATTTCTTCAAAGCAAAATTAATCTATTTAGTAGACACTGTCTTTGTACTGACTCTCGTGATGATGATGACAATGATGATGAACACTTCATGAGGAACGATGGAAAGCTAGGGCACTGGGGAGCGGGCTGGGAAGAGATATGTATCTATGAGGTTGCTGCTACTATTTCACAAGATTCACAAGCCCGTTACATGGCACTGTCCCACCACTCAAGAAAAGCTTGAGCAGCTCGATACTCTCAAACTCCCTTGGATGAGGGCAGTGACTGTGGGGATTCTGGGAGAGCACCAACTACTGTAGCAGCTCCATTTTGCAAGAATAATCAAAAATTTAGGGAGAGGGATTTGAAGAAGAGTAGGGATAACAAAAAGGCACTGCTAGCCAAGAGCACTTGGGATACAGGAGAACCAGATTCAGGTCTCTGCTCTGAATTAGAACAGGATGTTAACAAATCTGCTGGTGGGGAGGAGGATGTGTTTTAAAGTTCCCCGCTTCATCCGGAGGCAGAACAGAAACATTTGGGTAATGAGAAACTGCACACCTAGCTCTGCATCTGCACCAACAGCTTCATTTTCAAGAGTTCACAGCTCCCTCTAAATCACATTACGACCAGAGTTTAAATGCTAATTAGGGAGCATGTGCATATTAATTTTCTGCTTCCTTCTCTCCGAGAGTAATGGGAATGCTTTTAAATGCCTTTTGTTTGGTTTCTTATGGGCTTACTTGGTTTCTTAATATATTACAGGGCACTTCCTGCACTGCTTACAGAAGCAAATTTCCCACTGCTAGTGGGAGTTTTCCCTAAGTAAGGTCAGCAGATTTGATCCCAGGGGAGTGAACTGATCTTCAGGCTTAGCTACCCTGAAAATCTAGCAGAAAACAAACCAGATATCATTCATCTTTAGAATTTGCTACTATATTGTATCCTTCTCCAAGGATCATCATCCAAGACAAACAACTAGGAAACGTTTTGCTGCAATAATCCTTTCAATTAAGGCTCCCATTACAGTGAAACAGCTGCTCACTGGAATACATCTTTGTAATGGAACTATTTATTTCCCAGAAAACATTTCTTTAGTTAAGACAGATGCAATAAACCAGATCCACGGAAGTTGCAGAAATCAAAGCAGTGAACAAAATATGACCAGCTAAATATCCTTGAACTGAAAAAGGGGTGCTTTCTATGAGGGCACAATTTATTCTTCTGTGTTGATAAAAAAGCTCACTCAATTTAAAGTGTGTGGCATCTCACTCTCAACATAATGTCAGTGAGCTACAACTGAAATAGCAGGATAAGCCCTCACACATACATTATTAGAAAGAAAAAAGAAAACATTCCAAAAACTTTTGTCCTCTGTCTGATCAGTGATGTTTGTGTGGGCTTTTAAAAGCCCTTTGAAATGTCTGCATCATAAATATTTGATGGACAACCTCTTGCTTATTGTCAGTTAGGTGCTGCTCTTGGCATGTAAAGACAAATGAATCAGCATCTTGATCCTGCCTCCTGCTCCACACATACATTCTCTCCTCCCTCCCAGCCCTGAGCAGCCTGCTGAATGCTATTTATTTATTTTATGAATAAGGCCAACTCATATTAACTGTCATTCAAATATAAACAGTAGTGACAAAACCATTATCACGAAAAATTTAATCCAAGCTTTGTGAGAGCTTGCAAACGAGCAGTTTTCTTGCTGAAAATTCAGTCCTGTGATTGCAACTCCAGATTGCATATGTTTCAGACACTGGTGATAGCAGGAGGAGGGGACATTCTTCTTCCACCTACCCACTGCCAATGATTTGAAAACCTTCCTTGTCAATTGTGCCTCTGTTGGTGACCAGTGCTGCAAAAACCAGGGAAATTAGGAGAAGCACCTTCCAGTCAGATGATAGATAGATGATAAGGTGCCCCAGAGGCACTAAGAACCAGGATTATTCCTACAGTTGGATTTGATGAACTTAAATGTTCAAACATCAATGATTCCTTGATAACAGCAGCTCCATATTCCTGTCTTCAGGAATGAGTTCCAAATCCAACATTCACTCTTCCCCCATAAATGTCTCAGGCTGAGTGGAGTATCACATCTATACAAACTACACAGATATTTGTCTAGACGTGCTTGAAGATACCAGGACCTGTATCACTGCAGCACCAAATGATTTCTCAGAACAATCAGAAATACAACTGATGAACAGTCAAGACTTTGCTACCTAGTTCTCCTCTAACTCCTAAATTCTTTGTAAGAAAAGCAGTTCATAATCAGTGTCTGTGTGTCACACCCTCTAGTTTCTGGTTCAGCCACTTAGCAAAGGTAGTTCTGTGCTCATGAAAGGAACAAAGCAGATGGAGCACAGATCACTGCAGCAGGTGACCAAGAAATAGACCTGTTAAATCATACAGCTAACAAGGAGAAAGGAACGCAGATGATTTCAAGAGAAGGAAAGAAAAATACAAGACTGCAGTATTCTTAAAGTGGGGATTGTCTCTGAGGCTCATTATGACATGAAAGTACAGTGCTGATCTGCAAAGAATTAACACCAATCTAGACTTCTACTTGAGGCATCCCCAATTCCTGAGGATGCAGACAGTGGATTCAAATCCATTATAGACATGGAAGCATCCAAAGGAAGTCAGGCTTAGCTATGATCTGATAAAAGAGGCCTAATATCTACCAATTACTGTGCTCTAAAGGTAGTATTATTTTCTGTCATAATAAGATCCTGTCAAAAGTACATACTTTTCCATGTGTGAGGATGAAATTCAGAGTAAAAGAAAATAAAATCCATGCTCAGCACTCAACTTGAGGAGCAAATCTCTTGCTGACAAGAGCCTATTTAAAATAAGGTAGAATGAGAAGGGAAAATAAAGAAGAAAAATAAATTATGTAAGAATTTAAAGAAATAGTGTCCACCTCAGTGGACAAATTTCTGGTACTACCAGAGAGTAATTCATAGTAAAAAGCAGATGCCAAGACACTGCAATGAGAAGTCAAGCTAATGCTTGCTAATCACTTGCCTTGCTATCTAATATAGTCCAAGGCTCACTTCTTAATGCTTCTTCAGACATCATCTGGTGTGGTAGATTCAGGACATGACTCACTGTAGTGTGACTGCCTTCAAACAGAAGTGGGCAATAGAAGCGGAGTGAATGGGAACAGCTGCACTGCTTTTAAAAAACTGCAGTGATTTTATTGGAATTCCTCTCACCTACAGGTCAGCCATAACAATAAAAACACATACCTAATAGTTTACTGGCTTTTTGTACCCTTCCTGTACGAAAGCATGATAAAACTTGGTTATTTAACATACAGGAGTATTAGAGATGAGAACAGGGAGGCCCAAAATGTGTTTTATATTCTTCTTACTCTGTTATTTTCCAAACATAATCCAAGCATAATCCAAATTCCAAGCATAATCTTCTAAGACAACCTACAGTTCTTCTGACTGTTGAACTCTTGAAAACAGTTCTGATGACCAGAGTAATGCTCCAAAATCTTCCAACATTGTCCATCTCCTTAACCAAACCACCAGACAGTTTCAAGACAGCAACTGTTAATTTGACCTATTGTAAAATAAACCCAATAACCCTCCCCAAACTACTCAACACATGGACAGAAAACCTCTACAAATCATCTGACTCTTACCTTTTATATAAAGGTTTTCTGGAGACATTGAGCAAGTGATTTGGGTAACGTGGGTTTAAAGGCATCAGTTTGGTTATTCTACTTCCTGTCATCACAGGACATTTCTGGCTCATAAAAGGATCATATTCCACTTTGCTATTAGATGGGTCTTTAGGCTCACTCTGTTCATTAGAAGCCTGAAACCTAGAAAACCATCTATGGTCTACTATGCATACACAGTTTCTAGGGAGCATCCTCATTTAACCCAAAAAGTCCTTCTTCTCCTCAAATCCAAATCCAAAGCAATGGTTTCCCTTTGCAGACTGAAAAAGTAGGAAATCTATTTTAAGATACATGAGATGTGTTGTTTCTTTCTTACTTGTGTACATTAGCATCTTTCTTTGAGTTACCCCACACTCCTTCACGGGACTCAATCTGAATTGACCTTACCTAAGCATTATCTAGGTTGCTTAGCACAATCCCATTTTAGAACAGATGTTTTCATTTAATCTCATTTTTTCCAGTAGCCTCAAGATAGTTATTTATTCTTTTCTTATGAATATATTCCAAAATTTGAAAAAAACCTAGTTCACAGGAGTTCGTATCACAGGAGTTAACATGCAAGAGCACTTCCCCCTTTTTTCCGTATTTGAGCTATTATTTTCATTCTTCAACTTAGGGTATCACATTCAGGTTTAGGAGGGAGATCGTACAGTCTTTAACATTTAAACTCCTTGAGTCTTACTTCTTCCTCACATACAGTAGTTTTTCCAGCCTCTTTCTCAGGAGGTGCTTTAGCCTTTTTCTCTGTTTTTAATAGTATTGCCGTGATTCAAAACTGAAGTGCACAATCCTGTCTTAAATTTGGGGCATACCCAGATGATATTTAATTCCTACTTGATCCCTATTGTGAGCCATGCTTTTTATTATTTTGTATTCATATGGATAAACACATTTTTATTCCTTGTTTCAATTTCCTTGGCACGTCTTAACTCAGCTTGACTTCTGGCAAATTCTATTTCATCTGAGCACTTCTGACCTCGAAGATTATTCCCCTTTTACTCATTCCTTGCAAACTCTGTTTATTCCTAATGTTGTTTGTGGGAGTTGTTAGTCAGCAAGTTTGGTCTGGAGTTCACCTCTAAAAGCCACCCATGCTTGAGATGGGAGTTCTAGAAAGATTGTTGCATTTTTTACTAGAAAATGTCACCACATCCAAATGCTTGAGCTCTTCAGTCACTATCCAGTTTCCCTAAACTTATGTTGCACTTCAGGTTAAGAAAACCTTAAAGATTATTTTCTGTTAATTTTGGATCATGAGAATAGTGATGACTAACTCTCTCTGACGTCCGTAGTCCCTCCAAACCCAATTTTAAAATAACACTGGCTCTTCACAAGTCAGTAATTGTTTAAGTAGTTTGCACTAGGGAAATATTTGGCTGTAAGGATCATTCATCCTCTAATTTATAGTAGACCATAACAATTGCATGTTGATTTTCTCCTCTAGTATTATCTGAATCCAGCCAAGATCTTATCAACCTCTTACCTTCTCCATGAAATGTAATTTTGACTTCTAAATGACTCTACTATAGATGCAGATTCAAAAATACCCCTCCAATTTCTCTCCAGTCTGCTTACTGATTGACACAGCTAAAAAGCTACACCACTGTAAACATTTTAGATTCCCTTTTATCTCTGTATCACACAACTTTCGACAGAGCTTGATCAAGACGTCTCAGAATCGTCACAACAAAGTTTCACTGCCCCAAGGGCTGGTCCATTCCCGTTGCAGGGAAAACAGGGCAGGAGAAGGGTTCTGGCTTGGATGGAAGGTCATGCTTCCTGCTGTGTGTAATGCACATAAAATTACCAAATTATGCCAATGAACCAAAAAACAAAAAAAAAGCTCTCATTAAAACCAAGAAAAAGAAGCTAAGACTTCTCTAATCATTTACACACAAAACACACTAAAAAGAAAAAAGGCAATTTAAGTCAGAGAAATTCATACTTCGGGACAAAGAGGAGAGAAAAAATTCTTGAAGTTTGGCTGTCCTCGCATACTCAGCACCACCTTCTTTCCATCAAAATCTGTGACCTGACTAATCAGAATTAGGATTGCAGGACTACATGACGCACATTCAACCATATTCTACAGTCTAAGATGCTGCTATTTTTATATGATTTTGTAAAACACGTTTTCATAATTTCATTAATTAACTCAATTTAAAAACATGACACAAGGTCATGCTGTGTTTAAAATCCTTTCACAACCACAGTAAGCATACATTAGATCCCAAATTTGAGAACGTGAGCATATTCAGGAAAGTGTTTTTGTCAGTGCTCAACTTCACAGCTGGGTTCTAAAGAACATTTTCCCCACTTGTCTCCCTCAAACTCATGGCAGAAATTTCTACTTACACTTCAGTGGTATTATATAGGAGGACTGCTAGCTCACAGCAAACTCCCCTAATCTACCATGCTGTTTCTAGATTACATTCCCATTTCTGCACTCTTTCACCTTCCAAATACAACAATAACACTTTTATTTTGCACATCCTTCCTGGAAAGGAAGAAAATTGACTAACTTTCAAATATTTTAAAAAAGAGCAACCGAAAGGACAGCTAGAAAAGTAACCTTCACAAGCTGTATAAAGTAAAATTTATATTATTTAGGACTTGCATGTAGCTTAATGAATCGGGGGGGAAAAAATGCAAGAATGTTTTCAAACTTACTGCCAAGAACAAAAATTCCTTATCTGCACCTCTAAATTACTCCTCTATGTAATAAATTTGAAATTACCTATATTTTGGAGTAAAAAGGAAGCTTGGTCTTGGCTTTAGTTCTTTAGACACTGGTAGAGTTAAATTAAACAATGCTAATTAAACTATGGCATGTTCAGTCTGAAGCTGACTATCACCAGAGCAGGGGATAGGCTTGGGATTGACTTAAAACATTAAAATAACTAAAGAAATCACTTCCAGATCAACCAAAATTGACGTTTTTTCCTTAAAACAAATGGTATAAGGAGAAATATTGTTTTAAAATAAATTAAATAATACAAAATCTAATGCAACTATAAAAGTCCTCATTTCTACAATGAAAACAGTTTGTGATAGCGTCAGCCTTCCTTAAAATGGCTTTTGCTTGTATAATTTAGGATTTCCACCACTATCCAAAAAACCGCACACCAGTCTAATTCCAAACACCTTATTTCAAAAGCCTCTGAAGAATTTTTGCCCTCTGTACCAAGACCCACTTCTCTTCTCTACATTTGAATCTTTCCGAAGACTTGTGTCATTGATAACCACACAAATAAAGTCCATCTCGATTGCTTAATTGCAAGTTTAAAAATTTTCTAGTTATTTTCTCCTCCTGACTTCTGCGTTCTTGTCCCAGCTCTGATGGCTTTGCTTTGCTTGCAAGTCTTCAATCTCAAACACTGCTGAGTTTCTGCCATACCCGGATCCAAAAACACTGCCAGCACTCATATAAACATAAAAATGAAAATGGATGACACATTGTCTAACCAACCACTTACTGTGAATCCCTGCTTACAATCTATTTATTCTGTGAAAGCCAAAAAGTGAAACAGCTCAGGCACTGAAGTCTCCATTCTCAGAGTGGAATATCCCATTTGGGAACAGCATTACGAGGCAGTGAGAAAGGCACGGGTATTTCTTATCACACACAACAACTTAAGACAGATACAAGATTCTTGTACCCAACACTGTCAGTCCAATGCTTCTTGCAAGTTCACTTTCACTTAGTTGAAGGGGTTCTAATTAATTTCCTAAGAAAATGTTGTGGTCCTAAATAGTGAGAAAGCACACAGTATCAGGAACAGAAGTGTTCACTGGCTCTTAAGATGCAAGAGCATTTCTGAAGGTGGTTAATGTAAAGGCATAGCTTCATATCAACTCCTACATTGCTAAAACTTCCATTAACAAGTACTTCTTACTAGATTTGGCCCACTGATTGTAAGTAACACACCTCACTGCTCACTCCCAAGAGAATACCTTATAATGTTGGGAGTAGAGAAACCTAGCTGAGATGCAGTGTTTTGAGGCAGAGGATGTTTATATAGCAGCCTGGCATGTCTCCATAAGAAAACGTGCCAAACCCAGTAGAAATCCCATGTGTTATTGCTGAAAAGCATTTTCTAACTTATAAAAATATCTTCATACTGATGCTTTGGGCTAGTACAAAGAAACTCAGTGGTTTCAAAGACATCCCAAAGAGTTCTCCCACCCCCTTTAATCAGCATTTCCATGATTGCCCAGAGTACTTTCTATTGATTACTTAAGGATAACAGGTAATAAATCATTTTCAATCATTTTCCAAGAAAGGAACAAATCATCTTTGTGGTTACACAGGTAAAACATGGGTGAAACCCTTCTCAAAAATCACATAAACCTAAATCTAAATCAACTGAAGAGTATTGTAAATCTACCAAAGAACAGGTCAAAACTCAAGTTGTACCCCCCAAACCATGAAGATTTTTCATTGAAATACATGTTTTAAACATGGTTTAACACATATCCCTTCTCAGTGCAACCAATTCATACATTTTAATTTATAATGAGATCAGAATGGGACTGGGTCTATGGCCTGTCAATGTCCAACGTCTGGCAGACATGACTGAAAACTGTTTTGAAGAATGAAAACGCATTGTACAGCTCATCAACACCATCAGAAATAAGTGAACAGGTACAGCTTCTGCCCCTTGCAGGGGTGAATAGGGTTTCCATCATACACCTCAGATGCACAAAATGCACCTCTACTTTTGCTGCGCTTTCAGATGGTGCAGCCAGGTGGGCAGTTATGCTCTATTTGAAGTAGTCTAACTACAATGCCCCAAAAATAATATACACTAATAGTGGATGATATCAGCGTTATGAGAAAACAAGTCATGAACTCCAACTGCTCGAACTAAAAACATCTCCTTAGACAGATGCAATAAAAGACTTGTAAGCTTAAGATGCGCATTCAACTGAATTTCTATTCAAAGCAGGCAACAAAAACCATGTGAGCAAGTCTTTCCAAAATCAAAATCTGTATTTCCAACCTAGCAACTCATTCTGTATGCAGATAATTTAAGAAAAACAAAATGTTTAAAAGCCCCAAATTAGCTACATGGTTTGTATTTTCCATCTAATCATATTAGTAATATTGTTGTGTTACAAAAACTACTAGAGCTGGCTTAAATAGAAAAGATCAAAAAGTTTAAAGATCTTTTCTATAGCTTTGAATCAGAGAAAGGCATGCAAGATTGCAAACATCAACATTCCATAATAGCAGACATAACAGGCTGCTCCAATGTATGTGTTAGTGTATAGATTAGGATGTTCTATTTTTCAAACGTTTCATTCTTTCTTGATAGAGCTTTAAGTACAACAATTGCCACCAATAGGACATGGGTTTAACAGGGCTGATGAGAGAGAGCAATTCTGTTAAACTCTCAAAATTCATGATTTGGTTTGTTTGTTTTGGGTTTTTCAAGTTATTTTCAAGCTGTTTTCTGCATACACACCTGCATACACTTCGTTCTGTAGCAACATTCAGGAAATTTTGAAAAGCTAAAGCTGAAGCTCTGTCAGAGCAGGTGATTTAGTAATATAGAAAGTACTCTTTTCTCTTTTACTAAAACCCATTTAACTGTGATTTTTCCAGTGTAAGAGTTTACAATTAAGGGGTCAACCATCTTTTTTCTCTTTCGGGAGTATCACATAAAAATATTCACTTAAGCTCCTTAATTTGTTCAGAAGTCTTAATACCTTGTGTAGATGAGGTCTAAAATTATGCTTCTAATTTAAGATATTTGGACTCACTGGAGGCTTAAATGGTCAATTCTGAGCACTATCATCAGGACCCACATTCTATTCAGTAAATAGGTTTACCCAATTCCTAACTTGAACATGTAAATCAAATGCCTCAAGTCAGATACTTAGTGTGAAACTCAAGAAAACGAGTGCAGATTTGTGAAAAAGATTTCTGGTAAAACAGATGCATTTTAGAATTGATGAGTGCACACAGGAGCATTGTTCGCATATGAAACTCAAAATAATGTTTGTATAATTTTTTTCCCATATTCACTTGGATCAATTCTCTCCTGAAAACCCTCCAGCTATATTTGGTCATCCAAATTTGTTACTGCAACTCTTCCACATCTCACAATTCTGTGCAGATTATTGCAAATCACAAACACTTTAATATCTGTAAACAAATTCCACTGCTCCATTTCTTTACCATGGTTTCAGCCACACTCAGAATAATACCAACTTAACAATTTTGGATTATAGTTCATCATTTTATAAATGTGCACATTTTTAAAACATCATTCTTACTGATCTAAGTGCTGTGCCAAGTCCATTTGTCCAACAGAGATACAAGTTTTGTCATCCTGAGCAGTGTCTTAATTCAGAAGCAAACCCATTCTTTTTGCCATTAACATAAGCAGACTGAGCAAAACCTAGCCCATATGTAAAATTAACTGATTCTCTCCTTTTTTTTTTTTTTTATTTACATCGTGACTGGCTAGAGAGTCTTATTAATCAGAAATGATGAAATTAAATAAAGGAAAATCAAACCTATCTAAATGTAAACTCACATCTATCACAGAAAAAAAAGAAAAAGCCACATAAAAGTTATTCAGTACTGTTAAATGAGCCACTGGCCCAAGACAGGACCAATCTATGTAGTCATGTTTTATTATTTCTATAAAACCATCACGTACAAGCTTTTATTAAGGATGAAGACATAACTGGAGTAGACATTAGAAACAAAGGAAAAAATATCACTAAGAGAAACAATCTCACAATCAAAGAAGTTAGAAACTAGGCTGCTGCACAGTTTACTGTGTATTTGTCATCTCCCTGGAATTAGGTAACAAATCAGTTCCTGATTTTAGAGATAATTCATATAGAAAAATTACTGCTGAAATCGCAGGGCTTCACTACACGTGCAAAGAGGTAAACGCCTCAAAAACTGTTCCCATTAGCAACCCTTGAAAAATTGGTCAAATTATAAGTTACTCCCGTAGACAAGAAATGTTATTTGCAATGGATGTTTTTTACGCAGTTGTCTCTGCCTATGTTCCACGTATTAGTTTTAAGATGCTGACAGGTAAAATATCAACCTCTTTTGAAGTATAGGAAACAAATCCTTCAGTTAGAATTGAAACTAATACAGTTAAGAATTGAAACTAAGGCAGAGACGCAGATAGTGCCTTATATCCTCATGTTTAAGGATTAATATTACTTTATCTTAATAATTAACCTTTTTAAGAAGATTAAATGTTTAAGGGGGCAAAAAAGAAAAAAATCCTCATAAATCTTTAAACACCAGCTGAACTATTTGAGCGAGTATAATAGTTTTTCTCCAGTGTTACTTACCTTTTAAGTTTCTGTCAAAATTTAAATTAATCTAGACTGACATCAGATTCCAAATTAATTTCTAATTCTGTATCCTGTAAAACCCTTAAGCTTGGTGGAGGGAAGTTTCATAAGTCCAGTAACTGTAAAGTGCAATGTGACAAACTGGGAAAACAGATGAAAGTGCAAGAGATAGGAATGTTGGTCAGAGATTTTGACTCCAAAGTTGAGTGAGTCAAGAAATGACAAGGAAAGAAAAGATTAGTGGAAGACCAGAAAGTTCAAAATAATAAAAAAACTTAATTAAAAGCAGCAAGATTTCAGGAAAAAAAAAAGTATGTGAGTGACAGAAATTAAAGGGAAAAAAATACAAGTAAAGTACATAAACACACAGTGCGTTTGTTTTTTGATTTTTTTTTTTAGTAAAGTTTACTTTATTTATTTTTTGATTCTGATTTACTGGTGGTTCGGCTGGTTTTATCTAAAATATTTAAAGATTTCCCCTCTCTTTTCCATCCTCTGGACATAAAAAAAAACCTCAACACTTTCTAGAAAGATACACCCACACACACACAATTTAGAAAGGTGACAGGGACAGAGGGCAAAATGGGTACACTCAAATAATAAATTTGTATAAGAAATTAATTCAGACAAACACATCATAGCATGAAATTCAGGAGAAGTGAAATGTAATGTGATACACGATACAGGGAAACTATCCGAAGTCCTAAGAAAGCATTTTCCTCCAAGGAGAGATTGCTACCATCAGTGATGCACACTTGATGACTGTAAGTCACACAGGCATTAGTCCTAATCAAATAGACTTTTTTTGGCTCTAAAATAAGAGAATTTGTATGTCTCTCCACTGTCACTTTTGGCATCTAGAAAATTACTCTGTTTATCCTGTCAATCACTTCTCTTGACACACACAGAAGGGGCAGCAAAAGTAAAACACACAAAACCAATAGCAGAATTGCATATTATCTGAGTAGCTGCAACCAAATTCCCAGTGAGTGCTTTCTTCTCAACTACCACCTTCAGCACCTTTAAGAGAAACCCTAACTCACAGCTGGACATTTACTGATGTTCCATGCTGACAGTATCCTTGTAATATTCTGTAAAAATGACTGACAGCCTCACCAAGAGTGGGATTTTTCACTTTTTACGTTTGCTTTATTTATTTTTCAGGTCTGCTTTTCCAGGTTCCACTGGATACTTACACAGACAACATAAACTAAGCCCACCCGATTGGTATGGATCCCCACCAAAAGACAGGAACACCTATGCTACAAAGACAGGCTGGAAGAGCTGGGATTGTTCAGCCTGGAGAAGAAAGGGGTCCAAGAAGACCCCATTGCAGCCTTCCACTGCTTTAAGGGGGCTTATAAAAAAGAGGGATTATAAAAAAAATGGGATTATAAAAAGGAGGGATAGGGACTTTTTATGCAGGCAGAAAGTGACAGGGCAACAGGCAATGGTTTTAAACTGAAAGAGGGCAGGTTTGGATTAGATGTTAGGAAGAAATTCTTTACGCAGAAGGGGCTGAAACACTGAAACAGGGTGTCCAGGGAAGTTGCAGATGCCCCATCCCTGGAAGTGTTCAAGGCCAGCTTAGATAGGGCCCTGAGCAACCTAGGGAGTGGCATCCCTGTCCATGGAACCAGACAATCTTTAAGGTGCCTTCCAACCCTAAGCATTCTATGATTCTATACCAGTCAAAGCATTATAATTTAAAATATATAAGCAACTGTGCAAGCTTGTACAGAACCACTTTCAGAAGTATTACATTCTTGCTGTAGAACAGGCAGAACATCACAACTCTGCATGTGATATATAAATGCTTGAATGCCTGATGTAGTTATTTGTCATCTCTAACAGTAAGCCCTTCAAGTTATTTTTACTAAGGCAGTGGTACAATGCCAGGATGACAATTATTTAAGTAAGTATCTAAAATACAATTGAATGAAAAATCTGACATCAAATTTAATTCTCATAATTAACTACAAATCCAGACCTGGGGCACAATCTATGATAGGATGGCTTTGGGAATGTTCTGAAAGCTCATTTTTCATCCAGACCATGTCAGTATTCTAGAGAAAATAATGCCATAAAAAGGAATGCCCAGTAGTGCTATCAGACAACCCTGATGCAATTTGGGGCAAGCATGGTAGGTCCTTCAGCATCAAAGCCAGCATATTGTGAAACTACAGCATCGGGGAATGTACAGAATGTATTACAAGTTAGATCACTTAATGAGGGGGAAACGCTCAGGACTTCACCTTCTACTACCCCAAAGCTTTTGCCCATACTCTGTCCACCCCAGACTCTGAAGAATGAAGCAAAGAACTTCTCACCTTGCATCGTTGCTTTTGTGGGTTCTGAAAACAGAGGAATGAGCAGGAGGTAGATGAGGTAGACGAAGGAGAGCCCATTGTAACGGAAAGCACAGGCTGCAATGAGAGAAAAGAAAAACAACATATTGCTTAATCAGCCTGACAAAATCAAACTCAATGGTACAAAGCATTTCCACTTGAGTTTACGATTCACCTTGTCAACTTTTGACCACTTATTTAAACCATTTTTACACAAATATTCAACTTTATGCTTAAAATAAATCTTAGACTCACAGACTGGGTCAAGTTGGGAGGGACCACACTGGTCATCTGGCCCAACCTCCCTGCTCAAGCAGGAACATCCCAGAGCACATTGCCCAGGATTGCATCAAGATGGTTCTTAAATATCTCCCGTGAGGGAGACTTGTATCAATGAATTCTTCTCAGCTATATCCAAAACAACTTGGTTTTGGAAGACAGATACATCTTTAGTCCTGCCAGAAACATGTATTCCAAAAGAAAAGAAGTTTCTCCAGACACCATTTCCTGAAATTTTGTGGAGACAATAGTGGGAATGAGATAACAAGTTACGCAGTAATTGGTCCTCATCCTCATCACATCTGTCCAGTTTAATTACAAACATGAAACTACAAGGTCTCTCTATTAGCAAATCCATACAACAACTACAACTTTTGTTTCCCAAACTAGTTTTGAATAACTGATTTGATTTCCTTAATAGCCTTGATAGAAAACTCTGGATATACACTCCACATCTTCAGCTTGGCCAAGAAGAGTGTGAAATTTATGGGTGTCTGGCAAGAAGGAAGGTTAAGAAGCCTCTATGCTCTATTTCTGAATTGATATGATTCTACCATCAGCCTTCAAAAAAAATCTGTCAAGGACTACAAAATCCACCAAAGCTTGATAAAGGGTTTTTCTGAGCAGAATTCAGAATCCTTAAGAGAAGCTTCTCATTTTCCTGTAAGAATTTTTCTTGTTATTTACTAAACTGTCCTTATAGCCACAGCCTTTACAGGCCAACTGAAGACTTACACCTACACTTACAACTATAAAAAACCTGCAAGACAGAGTAAATAGGACCTATCCCACAGGGAATTCTGCAAGCAATTATCAGAGCTCTAAAGTCAATGTACTTGAGAAGAGGGAGTCAGCCCTGCTATTATGCACCTGCTCTCAGGGTGCTCTACAGAGGAGCACAGGATGTACAATGGCCTTAAGTGGCCTTCTTGGAAAGAACAGCAAAGAGGACACTCCTGATATCAGGACAAATCCATAAATCAACTTTTTGGTTTTTGAGGTTTTTTTTCAAGTTTAATTTGGGGTGGGAACAAGTTCTTTGGCATTCACAGGAAGAGGTACGATAGTGGTTTAAGGCTGTTCTACAGCTTGAAGGCTTTTCCATTTCAATGGGAAGGACCAATGTGCTCAGTCGTTCTGGCAGCAGAACAATAGCATTAGCAGATAATACTATTATCCAGTTATATTTGGGATTGTGTCAACCAGATTTTAATCGTGTTAAACAGCTTGCTTTTTTTCAGTGCAATATTATGCTCAGTTTCTTCTTTCTTGAGGACTGAGCTTGCTGCACTTCCTTGTAGAGCACCTAGCACTCAGTTTTCCAGTACAAAGACAAAAAACAGCAACTGTGTGCTTTAGATGGCCTCCTTCATTAGCTGGAAGTCACTGAATTTCTTGCTAACAAGGCTACGTCAAATATTTAGAACCTCTATTTATATCAAAGCCTCCTCCAGCAAACTTGTCTAGACATTGCCTGGGAAACCTCTATTTATTTAAGCAGTTGCAAGAGCACTAGAAATACGTTTCTCAGAATTATGAATTAAACCCCCAAAAACCTAGCTGCAACATTTTACTATTCCCCACTGCAACTATTCTAATATTTTTATTTTGTGCTTATCTCCACTCATCTAGTATATGTTTCTGGAGAGATGAGTGCCTTATCAAGCTAATGTGCAAAAGTAAATGACTGAATATAATTTCAGCAAGATAAAAGTTTAGGAAACAGCAGCTGCACTGATTTCACATATTTACACTGCTCTACACCATTATTTGTCAAACATACATATTCCTCATTTCTGACACTCAAAAGTATCTAGAACAAGTTGCAGAGCATAAAATCAGCTTCAGTTTGCTACTGATGCAACAACAAAAGATGATCCAAAAAAGCAAATGAACCCACCCTCTGCACTCCCTCTGGTATTCACAAAGGTCTCCTTCTGCAAAAGAGGCTGTACACAAATGTCCATAACAATGGAAAGTCCCATTTAAGATCAATGGAATTCCATCAACAGAAAAAGCACCTATAAAGATGAGTTTCTTGGCAAACCATGTGGTACAGAAATTTCTGGGCATTTTGGATACATTGGTTGGTTTGTGGTATCAAAATTCATGTAATTTTAGCATTTTAGGCTTGTTACCTCTTCTCAAAATTTTCTAATCGATTAGCAAAATTAATTTCAGAGGAATTATTCTGGAACTATATTTACCTCAAAATTTACTGCTTTCTATTCCTAGAGCTGTGTACTCAAAAGCGGGTTTTTTTCTCTACTGCTACATTAACGGGACTATTAACAGAGATTACATCTCCATTCAAACCTTCCCTTATGTATTTTTTCATATAAAGCATCCAGAAAACCCTTTAGTTCCTTAGCTTCAAAAGGATTGGCTTGTCTAAAGCAAACACTGAACAAAAAGGCTTAAATTGGAAAAGACACTATACATGCAAAGTCTATACACAGTTTCTGCTCTTCAGGCTTCTTTTTAAACCTCATGTCTCACCATGTTTTCTAACAGTCTCTATTAAGAAAACTCCAGAAATGTGATTTTTACCTCTGAAGTTCTGTTGTTGTTCACAGTCCAGTGATAGCAATAATACACAATTGGGAAAAGACACAGAAAGCAGAGCTATTAATACACAGAATTAGAAGCAAATTAGCTTTTATTTTGTATCACTTGAAGTACTTTAAAGCACCTTCCCTTAGACAGCAAGAAAAGAGCACTTTATGACATGTAAGACTGACTTCTCCATTCATAAGTGATTATTTCAAATATTTCAGTTTTAATGTCTAAAGCATAAAAGGCGTTGTGCAAACTGTTAATAATTTTTATTATCTTTCGCAGCAGTGGCCAGATTGATTTCCAGCTAAAAAATTTAATTCATTCTTAAGACAGATATGTACAGTACGTGCCATACAAAATTAAAAAGGAATCTTTAAAAAAACCCAGAAAATTCAGATATCACATGACATTATGTAACCTGGTCCTTCTAGATTTTATTTTTCATTGTTTTATCCTAGCCAGAGTAGAAGGCCTTTGAAGAAATCTAACACTGCTTCATAGACATGTCAAGTTCCTACAAGTTTCTAACAGCTGTTACATATTATTATTTCATATTTATACCAACAGTTTTCTTTCCTCCGTTTAAAGAGAATAATTTGTATAGAATTGGTGGTTTACCTGTTAAATAAAAACTACTGGAAAGTAAAGTGAGGGGCAATAAAGAAATTTGCAACAAGCTTGAACTTGGAAAGAAGAGGAAAAAAACAGCCTCATAAAAGATGTGTTTAGTTTTATTCTATAAGAATTTTAAGAGTATTTAATTCAGAAGTGGAAACTACGTGTTCAAAAAAACCAGGCTTCAAGAGTGCAGGCATGGTACCAAAGGGCTACTGACTCCTCGTTTGTAAGCTAGAATTCTGTCAAAAGCCACGACAACAGAAAACAAGAAGGAAGGTGAAGACAGAATTAGCCATCCACTCACTATTTCTGAATTTATTTTAGTAAAAAGGAGCTGTCATTAATGTTAACAGAATAATGTATTGCTTGTTGTACCCTTTTCTGTTCAAGAACTATGTAAAAACATCTTTTCCACATATTTCACATTTCTACTGTAGGTTTGAGAGTATTACATATCCTTCTTAGTGTTATCCTATCCAGACTCTTGTGTGCTTCAGCATGAGAAGGAATTAATTCAGCCAACTACACTGAAGTAATGTGTCTTCTACCTTCAGCAGGATATTGCATGGTGTTTGCATCCTGTTTTAACAACTTTACAGCTGCAAGATTATTAAGAAAGCTATGCAATGATATTCTTTAACATTGGTACCTTTAAACTAAAATTTAGTCTAGCTTTCATGCTTATTTTTCCAGTAACAAAAAAAAAAAATACACTCAGTGAAAATATTAATTGGAAAAAGTGCTGCTGAAAAAAATGCCTAACCCTGAGCAGGCAAGAGTTGTTGGCTGAAAGACAGAGGTGATGCTGTTCACCCATTCCTACATCCAGCTGATACTCTGAGAGCAAGAGACCAAAACACTGAAGGGAAAACGTAGCAGCAGCTGAATGATCTTTGAAACTTCTCGGTCTCCAGGAGGCCAAGTGTCCAACTCTCAAAGCTAGGAGAACTCAGCACCAGATTCCTGCCTGTAATGCTGTAATTTTTCCTAATTATCCCATTGTTAATATCAGTTACATCCTCAGTATTCTGAAAACAAACCCAGTTACCACGCAATTCAGCTGACTAAAACAGGCTACAGATAACAGCCTTTGCTACTATGTATAACACGTGAGACACTGGTACACACCCCAGAAGAAAAGCTTCTGGTACAAAAGCTCAGCCAAAGGAATTAAGTGTTTAAAAAAATAAAATAAAATAAAATAAAATAAAAAAATCTATCTCCTCCTCTAAACCAAGGTGTTCTACATGACAATCCATGAATGTGTGTCATGAACGGTCAACTCTTACAGGAAGATATACAGTCAAGATTCCTCTTATCAACAAGGCACTGTCCTGATGTCATGATTATTTAGGCCTTTCCACTTGTGCTGCCCTCCAGGAAGATGCTTATCAGCCAGTTCCCATATTCTTTGGAAGATTCAAAACTGGGGAGGTCTGGGAGGCTTCTTGTTGGTTGGTCGGCTAGGTTTTTCTACCTCTAATCATCTTACTGGACACCAAGTGCTGCCTGACCAAGGCAAGTAGGTCCAGCATTAGGCCATACGTACCCAGCCTTCTGTCAGAGACTGAAATTTTATAATTTATGGCTAAACATCTTCATGAAGGACTTTTGCCTATTATAGCAAAACTGTACAGAAGCTGCAGAGAAAACCACGAAAACCCTGAATGGAGCCCTACACTGCTCCTTGATGGACTATATGAACCACACAAGAGCTTGGTAACATAAGTAAATATTAAAAGAGGTAAGGCAATTTAAATTCTACAGAATAAGAACTACTGAAAATAAATTACTTTTTTCAAGGAAAAAGAGTTAAAAAAAATTGACAACAAACCAACAACAACAAAAAACCAACCTCCCATTAGCCAGCCAGAAAAGTATTTCCAACAATGTGATACAGAACGGAGAGTTCAACATTGGTGAGAAAAGTCTGGTTTACTTCTATTCTGCATAAAGCCTTTATGTTCAAAGATCTTTAATTTCTCATAACACTCCTTCTTGGTATCAATCACCAAATGTGAGAAGAAATGGAACCAGAATTTTTTCTCCTTTTCCTAAAGATTCATGCATGCAGCATTCTTTAACCAAAACTCCCACACGTGCATAGTAACAATATAGTTAAATAGCAGCAAACTGCCCTCCAGTATTTCCTTACAGTTCCTGATGCCTCTGCCCCCAGAGGCAGGGGCATCCTTGAGAAGAAAGCCCACCTAATCTCACATTGAAACAAAGATCCAGAAGGCTGTACACTTCTTGCTCTGCTGCCTATGAGCATTGTTTTACAAACTAATGTAGTAAAAAGTTAAGTTCATTCACTGTTGGCAGGATAAAATGACCCAGTATTAAATACCTACAGAGCTGAATCTTCCAGAAAGATGATGGACCAGTTGTTCTCATCTCCACTATAATTTTATGAGCCAACAACTGTTAAGGCACCAAGTGGGAGGCAACCTCACATCCTCTTTTCAACTCAGAGTCACAAGTGCAAATCTTGTTTCTGAGGATTTCTGACTTTTACCTGACATAGCCGTTACTAACTAAATGCAGTAGGAAAAAAAACCCCAAAACCACAGGAAGATTAAAAATTAAGTTTGCTTGATAAGAAATGCACATTAACAGTTTCTGGAAAAGAAAGGTTACTTCTATAAATTGCTATTTTTTATATCTTCTAACACTTCATATTTCAAATTGCTGTTTCAGGAATACAAAATTTGTTTCAGAAATTTTTCCTCCAATACTCTTTACAATAACAATAAAAAAACTGCCACACATTGCAAAATTTGTTACGTTGTAAACAACCTATTTTAAAGAATAAAACTGTGATAGTGACCGAAAATGTTCTTCTTCAAAAACTATACCTTCTCATAATGACAAGTGTCTGATAGGTATAGTGCCCAGGGAACTTTAGCTCACAGATGTGAACTTTATTTTTACTTAGTAAAATTCAGAAGAAAGGGTTAACTCCTGGCATAGTTTTGGTCTCACTCACTTCTCAGTAATTGCACTTAAAATAACACTTGTGACAGATGAGATTGGAATGATGCGCTGCTATGCAAGAGAGTTAAGTGAAGTGCATGTAATCTTACCATCCCCTTAGAGCAAAACAATGGTCATAGCCTCTGGTGTGCAGTGCAGAACCACGCAGAACTGTGTCTGCTCAGGACAAGTTCCCTCCTGCATTAGCCAATACTCCCTCCACATCCAACAGCTCTGCTGATAACGCCGTGCTAACACACACCACTCCCCACCCTGCTACTGAGCCAACGTTTCAACACGGGGCTGCTCTGTGTGCTACACCCAGAGAAAACGTTTCTCTTTTGGAAAAAAAGCCCAAAAACATGAATGCTTTGATAAACAGATAAATAGGATTCTTTTGGTTCATGTCAGCACTTCTATAATCACATTTTTTCACCAGTCAGCGTTCATCAGGAGAGATAACTGCGGGACAGTGAACACTTTTCAAAAGGACTTGGGGATTTTTTTTCTCTTTAATTTTTCTTGCCTTTCCTCTATTTCTCTGAGCAGCAGTTTTAGTAAGTTCTCTCTCCATCAGAAACCATCTGGAACAGATTTTAACTTTGTGGCAAATATTGTCTGGGAATCGAGTGCAGAAGGAGGAGAAGACAAAACACCTTGTTTGCCTCCTTTCAGCTCTTAGGAACAGGAGCTATGCTTCCCAGCTGTATTTGACAGAAGAAAAATTAACAAAGACCTCAAGTAGAACCATACAGCAATCATCATCTCACTTAGAATAATGTATTTTAAAGGCATATCTACTTTCACAAGCAAATCCATGTCAATACGCTTTATTGACTCGACTAAGTGTATAAATATTTCCAAATTAAAAAACATGATGGACATCATCATCCATATTTTTTCCCATTAGAAAGATCAGTGTCACATTATAACTCGTTTCAATTTCAGTGCCAACTGAAACTAAATTCATTTATTGGTCTGGGAAGAGGAAAGAGATGTCTTCTTATTCCTCCACTGAGCTGGCTGCCGGTGGAAGGGACACTGTCTGCGTTCTCACCCTTGCTTCAGCAATAGCCCTTCTGTCTCCAAGCACCTCTCTCTAGGAAAGTAACGGGGAGCTAAAGAAATAGCTGCTCCTTACTCATTTTCATGGGATGAGAAAAGCATTCCTGTTACCCCGGACATCTGGAGACAGTAGTCTGGTTCTGCTGTTACAGTTGCATAACCCTGTCAAGACTCAGACTAAAAATAACAGCAAACCCAGAACACAGATGACAATCAAATGTCACGCAGTGCTACTGCTAAGTACAACATCAACCAGGGGCAGATGTGGAGACATTTGAGTGACAAAGAGACCTCCATGAGCAGAAGGGGACTGAGACCTTCATTTACGGCTGCTAAGAAGCTACAGACACGCGGAACAGCTACCCAGTCAGATGCTTCCAGCAACTAGAAGTGTGAATTTCAGCACGTTACCATTCCCCCACCACCATTGACACTCATCGTCTTTTAAAACATATAAATCACCATAAGTCAATTGACATAACATTCAGAAAGAACCAATGTAATTTTTTTTGCCAGCTGTTGCTTACACTGACATCAGTCCTAAAAAGCCCTGAGTCAGATGAAGGATGTCTTAAAAAACTAACCCAGATAAACACCTCTGAGGAATATAAACATGATTAAACATCAGAGAGGTGTTAACACTGAAAAATATGAGTGCCATTAGTGAAGTTACAAATATGAATGCAGAGTTTGAAACTCTGCCATTATTTATTCCAGTGGAGGAAAGGATAGATAAACTTCCTTCCTTGGTCCATCACTGAAAAAAAAGGAACAAGAGGATTGCAACTGCAAGCTATAAATCTGAATGATGAAGGAGCATTTCAGACAGTGCTGCAAAGCCACTGTTTACCAAAGGAAACAGAATTTTTAAAAATAGGTAACTCCAGGATATCATCAAGTGTGTAAAGCAGATACAAGCTCCTTATTCTTGCAATGTCCCTATTCCAAACTGATGTTGCTTGTACAAAATACTAAATCCCTTTTTGTTTGAAGAATTGTGCATTTCTCTCTCTTTAAAATACACTAGGTAACTTTCTTTTATTGCAAAGAAGTTTTGATCTACTACAGGAATCTACTTAGGAATGCCATGAATTGTCTTGCAAACTATTTCTCATAACTTGGAACCAGGAAAGGATGCTGAAGGACTCAAAGAATCATGAGACCCAAGGAGATATTAGGAAGCTGTTTATAATCTGCAAATGTGATTTGCTCATTAAGATTGCCTTTTCTGGAGAAGTAGTACTTAAACGCATATGACTCCCAATGAAATTCCATACGCATATGACCATAGTCTCTGCAAGAGAGTTCTACTGGGACAGATGCATCTTACTGTGGATTTTGAATGCCACACTTATCTAGTATTGAGTGAAAAATATCATTCAGAAATCCTACCATTGGAACAAAACCATGGTCTTGTCCAGTTTACACACAGCAAGGTAACAGTTATTTTATTGTAATTACTCCATATAGTAATTTAAGAAAAAAAATTTTAATTGTCTATTTATTTCAAGTAGAAACATTCCCCAGAAAGCACAGGGCCCATCTGCGTCTGTTTCTATGCACATCATTCAAGAAACTTTCCCTACACTCAAGAAGTTGCAATCTATGGCACTCCCTTCAGTACTTGTGGGAGGCCTTCTTCCATGTATCAATTTTCTTTTGTACAGCATCTGTAGCAATGTTTTCTTCCCCTGGAATATGTTTTGAAGAAACTCCCCCAGACTTTTGATAAGCTCTCAGCCAAATTTTAAGAGCAAGACTGGAAATTCAAAATGATTTAATACCTCTTTCATGTTTATAAAACAAACCATTGTGTCTGTGTCCAAGAATATTTGAATGTGGGAAGTTAAGAAGAAGTTTAACTTGAAGAAAACTTCCCACGCAATTAGTAATTCTAGTCTGTTTATATCTAGGCTCAATAAAAACTCTGACTATGTATTACTTTGGAGTCAAGCCACTGTCCTGAAGACACCAAATAATATTATGCAGCATCCCACCAGAATAAAAAGTAAAACTGTCACATCCCACCAAGGAAATCAGGGTCCTGTGTTCACCACTATGGAGCTACTAGAGCTCTCAACTTAGCCAATTGCAAAGTAAAGGATTTTTTTGTTGCAGGGGAAGACAGAGAACAAAAACTTGTCATTATTAGGCATGTTCTGAACACAAGGAGATGGGTACAATAAAGTTAAGGGTCTCAACATGAATCTTCATTCAAAAAACGCAATACTGTATTTATCTCACTTAGCAAAAACCAAAATAAAACAAAAACAAAGCAAACTAAAAACCCAGCATCTCTTCGATTGAGCAAGATCTCAAATTTGGAGAAATTAGTCCACTGAAAATCTCAGAAGATCTGTTCTTGAGAAAGAGCCAAAGTATACATCCTGAAGGATTAAAACTAAGTGAAGAGCACATTAAATTTGATTTAAATATATCCTGAAAATTTAAGAAAGATACAAACACCAAGCTGTCTTTCAAGTAAAAAAAAAAAAAAAGTTTTTCTTCACAATCTCTGCAGGGCAGCCAATGATCCCTTACAGACAAGAGTTCTACATACAGTGAAGATAACAGCAGTAAAAACTTGCATAATCCTTGTGACTTTATTTATGAGCACTTCCATTAGTAGAAATTTTTATCTGGTTAATAAAGTATTTTTGTCAGTAAACTGACAAAAAAATTTATACCAACCGAGAACACAAACATAGATTTCAGAGTGGTCTTTATGAGCAAACTGACCAGAATTAGTCTTGGATGAATTTTATAGCTCCAGAAAAGAAATGTGCCAGAATAAGTAGAATGCTGGGGTTTGTTCAAACACACTATTCTCTTCATTAACAGTTAGACCAATGAAAAACAGCCAGTCAGTTTGTCAGGAGTATTCTTATTTGTCATGCTTCAAAAATAACTAACTTCATCCCTTGCCACATGGTCTTAAGTGATGAAAGTGGGAAGATGAAGCTTCAGAAAGAAGAACAGCAGCCACTTACAAGCTTGAGATACCTAACTCAGCAATGATGTTCTGTTAATGTGTTATTGGAAAGTTCATGTACCACAGAGGCAAGAGATAGTTCTCCTAAAAGTAGGAGTAATAACAATGATAATTATAAAAAGGATTTATGGAAATAAATTAGTTGTGGTTTGTTTTTTTAAAAAAAACCAAGAAAAATTAAAACTATTTTTCAGTTTGAAATCAGGGGAGAATAATGCTGTAAATGTGAACTTTTTCCTGCTTTATCCATTCATATAAGGTTTCCTCCTCTCACAATTAGCTACCCACTTACAAAATACTTCAATGTGGCATTATAGTTAATTTTGAATATTCAGTGTTCCCACATAATTTTCTTGCTTTTTGTCACTAAAAATTTTTGTGAACTGAATTTTTTTTTTAATCTAAAACTTCCAAGTTATTTCAATATAGCTACCGGAAAACACACCCTTTATAAACAAACAATCGCCAAGGCTGCCTTCTCAGCTCTTTAATCAGAATAAAAGCATATTAGCAGCAAAATTCCCACCATCATCTCAACTGGTAGCATAAATACGTTAGGACCCTGTTACTAGCATATGCTAAAGCAAGCTGGAGTTGTGCAATTACATAACAAGGAACAGATTATGAGCATGACCAGAAGCATTTGTCCTTCGTTTAGGGCATCATGGTCTACCCGTAAAAACATCGCTCCTCAATAAATAATAGAGTGTGGCTTCGTAGTCCCTAGGTTACCCAAGCACATTTCAGAGCAGATAACTCCAGTGCATGAGACTACTCAGAGTGGATAAAAGGGAAGTATCCTTACCTAATTTATACAGGTAAGAAAGCAAACCACAGAAAATTACCTGACTTCATTACATTGACATGACAGCTCTGTAGCAAAGTGACCCCCAAATGCCCAAACCTGAACCTGCAGTTCCAAGAACACAACCACTCCACAAAAATTTATTGCTGCCTCTCTTCTTAAGTGGTGCTAGACGTACATACAAGAAAGACTTTACTCTGAAATAAATATTTTTTTTTATTCACAAGAAACAAGAAAACCCAAAGGGCAAAATTACTCCCCTAATCACATTCGCATTGTTTTTCTGGTAGTTTTCCCCATACTATTTGTGTCACTTTCTGTTTGAAAACATCATAGACTGAGTCACAAGTTCTAACTCTATTTGTCACAAAATACTGTGCTGAGCACTGCAGCATCTGAACACCTTTCATGAAAAAATGAACATGTGCCAAATACAACCACGCTTCTTGAGAAAATGGAGGTCATAAGGGGATAAGAAGTAGTTCAAGGATGCAGCCCCAGCACAAGAGGTCAAAATTGTTTCCACCCTCCAAGATGACAGTCTTAATGTGCCATACCTGCCTCCAAAGGCATTCATTAACAGCTTTACACAGGATCTTAAAGGGGGATGGCCCTGTAGCCACAGATCCCTTCATTCGAATGGAAAAAATTTGTGAGAACATATATACAGGAAATCATAAACCTAATATCAATGCCTCAGAATTTTTCACCATATCTTGTATGAAACCTCTGCTTATTTCTGCATTATGATTAAACTCATCAACTTTTGGCACTCAAAAAAAAAAAAGTGCAAGATTATACTCATTTAAGAGAATGGCACATTTGCTTTCCTGGGGGTCTCATGTTTTAAGCCAACAGGTTGGTTTAAATTTGAACTGTAGGTATCACTAGAACAATATATCAACCTTTAAGACAAGATTGATAGATGCAGTAAAGTCATACTTAGCTCCAAACCATTGGGTGGTTTTCTTCTTCTTCTAAACGAATAGAATCATTGACGTTTCCCCCTTCATCTTACTCTCTTCCCTCAAATCCATGTCAATCCAAAAAAAAAAGGGTCAAATTTAAAGGATAAAATTTCAACAAACATTATAGAATTATTTGAAACAATCTAATCCTCGCCTTCAGTGGTTAACAATACAGAATCTAATGCTTGGTTTACCTAAACTACAAAGAAACAGAGGAACCCCAGGGAGCTCATCCAAATCAGCACAGTAATACCCTGATCCTGCACTCCTTACACAAGCATTTCTGTCCTCTTTCCCAGGAAGGGCAGATGAATTCACAAACTTTACCAGTATCCACAATCTAGTAGCTGAACTTGCTTGTGCCTTAGAAAAAAATACACTTCTTGCTCATAAACCACTGTAACCTGATCAACCACAGTGACTCAAATCCGTCATACCAAACTCCTTCTGAAAACAGGAACAACCAGCTAAAAACCCATCCTTTAAAAATATTTTTGCACTGTGCTAAGTGACCCTTAACCAACAATATTAGATGCAAAAAATGTGACCATCTCAAAATATCTGGGAATAGTGTTTTGTTTGTGGGTATAATTTTTAAAAGCAAAGAGATTTTTAATTGAAATCCACTTACTAGCATGGCAAGACAACAGTGTGCATGCCATGTTCTCACTCTCTCAGTCAGCAGACAAGACACTGGTAAATGTCTCTTTTAGCCATAAGCACAAGGAATAAAAAAAGCAAGTCCAGAAATGGCCAAATACTGAAAGTCTTCATTTGAAAATGGGAAGTGTACTCCAACATATCCCAAAGAAGAAGAAATGTTATTTTTGCATCTGGACACAATTTGAGTCGAGCGTGATAAGAATACTTCTAAACTCTGAAGTGCTGTGTGAACTTCAGCCTGCACTGTACAGCCCAACAAGGCTGCTTTTGTGGGTGATGATACAGAGCACAGACAGCAAAGCAACCACTGCGCTTGTCCGTACAAGGTTACAGTTTTAACTCCAGATTTAGAAAGCACACAAAACATATTTGTGATTATGCATGAGACAGGCTACTAATTCAATTTATACATTTCATTAATTTTGCTCATCTCTCCTGCCGAAAATGCAATCTCCTTCCAGAAGATGGACGTCAACCAGGTAAGCCAAAAGCCATTTATCAACTTTCAGCTAAGAAATATTTGAAGAGCTTAGAAAAAGGCAAGTATTAAAATGCATATTGGAACAAGCATGAATGGTTTGATTATTACATGAAGTCCTGGAGTGGAAAGAGGGGAGCACATCCTGTTTTGTGGTTAGGAAAAGTTGGCAATCTGAATCTGACCCCCACCCTGTTTTGTGAGATCTCTGCATAATAAATTCGACATTTCTGAAGAAAGCTTCCATTCTCCTCCAGAAATCCTGTGCAAAGGAGCAAAGAAAAGTGGGTCCTCCACTCCATTTTTTTTTCAGTCATCCACAGGATTTCCAAAAATAATACTCGCCCAGATGTTGAATCAGACTTTCAGTTTATTTGCAGGCAGCAGAATCAGTAGATTTCAAATTAGCTTCAGATGCTATGAGTGAGGAAACATCACTTCCTTCCAAATTCAACATCTAAAAGTTTTTTGCATTTTTATGCTTATTTAAAAAAAAGTTATAGGCCAGGAATTAATATATGAGCTCTAAATCAATGACTCTTTCAAGATCAGAAATCCTTAATCTTCATCAGACCTGGGTGCTAATGGTACCCAAACATTCCACTTCAGCCACCGGCGCTTCTTATTTTACTGAAAAAAACCCCACAAGACTGTAGAAGCTGCACCTGGTACTAAAAATGGCAGACCATCTCAGATACAATAATTAAAAATATATCAGTAGTTTTAAGGTTTTTCTTAGTTCAGTATTGAGAATTATTCTTGACCCCTTCCAATCCCAAATTTTTCATTTAATTAACAAATTTAACCTCAAAATAGGGCAAAAAGACCTTGTATCTCTACTTGTATCTCTAATGCTTAATCACTGTGTTCAAACTTGGATGAGGTGGGAGGGGAACACCAAAATTCCCTTTAAAACAATAACAAACCTTTCCACCAGGTAGGTATGTCATGCTCCTGCAACATGGGAAAGGTCTGCCTCAGGAAAGTACACTTCGTGGTACAAACATCTGCTGTTTCTTAGTCAAAGCACATCCAGAGCATGCAAAAATACAATTGCAGAATATTCTCAAATATCTGGATGCTTCTATTAGAAGAACAGTTTATGTCTGGGAAATGAGGGTTTAAAATAAACACAGAGCCAAATCCTAAAGCCTTTAACCTGGGCAAATTTCCATTCACCAAAGTACAACAAAAAGCCAAATTCTTCTCTTTTTGTTAGGTATATACAGATTCAAATGGATTTAACCACATTTCTTGAATTCAGATCTATTCATCTGAAAGTTAAAACCCTCTTCTAGTGAAAATGAAGAAAGAACAAAACTCTAGCCCAGGATTATTTCAATAGGAAGCATCAAGTGTGCTAAGATTATAGCACCAAAACAAGGAAAAAAATACATTTAAATAGCACTACAATCCTGCCATTATTCCAGAGGTCTTGAAATAACTTCTTTGTCCCTACTATTAATCCTCTTAAGAACAACAAAAGGACAAAGACAATTCCCTGGAATTCCAAGAGAGACAAGACATTTTTAAAAAATGACTTAAGTATTGGTCTTGACACATTTCATACAATCCATATGTCTATAAACCCTCAAAATCACACATATTAAAATCCTGGTCACCAGAAAGCAGCAACTTTTCTGGTTCCATTTGTAGTCTTTTGGATACAGAAGAAAAGTGCACACTTCTCACCTCCATGCCCAAGGCAGACTCTGCTCTCAGGTATTGGGGCATGAAACACCTCACCAGAAACACCATCATGTAAACTCAGCTAGGTGTAAATATGCACTGGCAAGAGGAGGTACTTTTACAGTCTGCATCCATATGGCTGAAGGAATAATCAAGGAAACCAGAGTTCGTACTACTGAGATATCCCATGGGACTCTGAAGATGCATATGACTACTTTACAAAGAAACTAAAGCAAAAATTTTGGGTTTTTTTTTTTTTTTTGGAGGGAGCAGAGTGGTGTACAGAAGCAGAGGATCAAGGTTATACTAAGCAGAAATCAATTCTGAATGCTGCACTTTAGCTATTCCTGGAATCTTCTTTTTTTTTTTTTCCCCGCCATTTGCTCCTGAACCACAACCAGCAGCAGCACCAAAGAAGCAAAACCGAAAGAATATCCTTCTAATAAAAATAAAAATAATATAGTGATACATGTACATATGCTTACACACACCCCAGATTAATCAGCCATCCCCTTTGTCATGTTTTAACCCCAGCCAGTCACTAAGCACCACAGAGATGCTCAGTCACCACCCCTCCACTCCACCCTGATAAGATGGGGAGAAGAACTGGAAGAAAAGTTGAAACCCAGGGATGGGGATTAGAACAGCTTAATAACTGAAATAAAGTAA
>VZTE01005604.1:657291-691373 GCA_013397775.1 Eulacestoma nigropectus
AATAAAGTAATATATAGTAGTAATAATAAAATATATATATAAAATATTTGAAAGAAAGTAAAATACAGTAGCAGCATTCCTAAAATATTAGGAAAGAGAGAAAGGAATAAAACTCAAGAAGCAAAAGCGATGCCCAATACAATCGCTCACTACCCACTGACCAATGCCCATCCCATCCCCAAGCAGTGATTGGTGCCAATTGTCCCCAGTTTATAGACTGAACATGACATTCTATGGCATGGAATATCCCTCTGGCTGCTTCAGGACACCTGTCGTGCCCACATTCCCCTCCGGCTTCTTGTGCACCTCGTCACTGGCAGAGCATGAGACACTGAAAACAGCTGGGCTTAGAGTAACCACTACAACCAAAACATCAGTGTGTTATCAACATTGTTCTCACACTACATCCAAAATACAGCACTGGGCCAGACACTGGGAAGAAAATTAACTCTGTCCCAGCTGGAACCAGGACACTCAAGCATCAGTATATTTTAAGTAGTCTGACAACATTCCTGGATTTCTTACGTAAATAGCAATTAGGCTGAATCAATAACTAAGAGTATCTGGAATTATACAATATTTCAAGCATATCTAATCCCTAAGGTATAGGGATATCGGTTATCTCAACATATGGAGATTAAAAGTTGTCACTTAGCATGTTACAAGTGAAGTTTATTCTTCCAAATTCATCTTGTGATAACAAGCATGCTGGTTTCCTTCCCATGCCTTGCAAAAATTCTAATCCTTGCAAGACAATTACACATTAACACTACAAATTTTGGGCGGGAAACAAGTCATCTGCATTGCTAGGCATCTTGTTCTACCTTGTTCTTACATAAGCTACTGTAGTTCGAAGGCAATCGCAGTTATTATTCCTCTCAGCTTGTTCTCCAGAAAAATACTGAGCTCAAACCACTGGTTTGCTCTTAACAGAATAACCAAGCAAGTGTCATGATCTCACTTTTATAAGCACTTCAAAATCCAAAGAAAAAAAAAAACCTCACAAAAATTCGTCTGAAATAATTATACTGTTTATTCATCAGTACTACATAATAGAAACTTGTGACATGGTCTTTGTAATCTTTTTCCATCACATTATTTACATTTATGATGTTTTATGCAAGTTGGCATTCAGTTTAAAGAGACTCCAATAGTCCTGTGTATATATCTCTTGTGCCATTGAGTCGGGATATAGCCACGTAGTTTTGGACTGCAAAAATAGTAACAAAACACTGGAGGTAGTTCACAGAGCATATTACTGGGGAGAGAAGTTAACTGTCTCTGTCAAAACGAAGAGAGATTAATTCTTTCACTAAGTCAAAGCAGAAGCTCCTATAAAAAGACATCTGAAGGGCAGAGCACACCACGCAGGAAGAGGGAGTGCATTACATACTGGATTACTGAGAGAACTGAACTCATCTGAATTGAAGAAATAGGGGTTTTTTTTTCTCATCATCAGTAAACCCACACCCAAAACCAATACAAGGTGTGCTACTGATGGACTTAACACTGTTCAGGAACCTAGGAATTATATTTGGGCAGATTAGTAGAAATTCCGTGGCACTGTGTGACTTCTCATTTTGTATAAAATCCTATGGGAATATGAAAAAGAAGGTTTACTGTCAAACAAAATCAATTGCTAGAGAAAGCTTCACTAAATCAAGCTTTGGAGCACAACTTGGGCACCAGGTTTAGCCATAGCACTCAAATCAATGTTGATTTGTTGACTCAAATCAATGAAGAGTGAGAAACTAAAGCTGAGTAAAGAACCCAGAGGTCCTTTACCCAGAGTAGTCTGCAAAACACAGTTGCTGAACTCACATTAGTGGTGACTGGTTAACTGAAAAGCAGGCTTATTTTCCAGTTTGTTCAGGCCCCTGAACTTCATTAGAAGCACAAAGAAGTGAATGTCACTTTGTAGAAGTAGTATCTGTTTCAACAAATTGACTCCTCTCCAAAAATAAGAAATTTAGGTTAGAAGATGTCCCAACTAGCTCAGCTGAGGAGAAAAACTTTGTATTTACTAGGGTGATCTTACAGGTCTTCTGCATCTCTGACTTCTGATTCTGTGGTTAACTAAAAAAGCAAAGACACAACAATTTACCCTAATTCATAGTGAGGAATGTAAGTTGTCACACAATGACAGATAGTTTAATCCCTGCAGGGTGTGAAAACTCAGTGGCAAAATACCAAATAGCATGAAGTCATAGATAGTTAGCAATCAGCTCTTATTTCTTCTAGTTTGGTCTCAAAATAAAACAAAGACAGGAAGGAAAGAAAAGGGCACACAAAAAATTTAACTCAATGCAAAATATTTAAAACTATTTTAGAAACAAGGAATGGCTATTATTGCCTTATAATCTAGTGATACTCTTCTAAAGGAAAACATCACCTCCTCACTCTGCCTTGCATGAAAAGAGCAGTCCTGCTTCCTGACAGGCTGCAAATTTCAACTACCCTTGCAAATAGATATTTAAAAAACAAACAAAATTAATTACTTAATTGGAATTCTAGGTTAGAATTCAAATCAAATCTTCAAAGTGAGCATAAGGACATTGAAACCTCTGAAATCCTGGATTTCTGTTTAAGCAATTAAAAAGATACAGCAAATCACAAGTCCTAATGCCTAAACATCCCTGTGCACAGAGACACAGTTCTCAGATACAGCTTCTGCTTGGGCTCATCTCTAATTTGTATGATTAGTGCAGTGAATATATGCATCAATATCCATCTGGGATTTGTTTTACTGGATAGAAACATGCTGCTCACAGAAACATGAACAAGGAGTTTGTCTTTAGATCAATATCTGGATCCATCTGTGGACATTTACATAAACAAGGATCTGTATCTGCTTATTAGAATTTAATATCAAATTCTGTCTTTGGCAGAAGGGGCATTAAAATCTATGATTAATATTGCTCCGGAGCTTTTTTAATGAAAATACAAGTCCTAAGTACACTGTCAGATGCATGCCTCCAGATTAGTCTCCTTCACTGTAACTATTCTTTTACAGTGTTTCCCTCACTTTCTACTTCCTTTTCTCTCTGTGAAGTCTTTCTTCACTAATACTTTTTAAACCAGCGAGTGCAAGGTCTTCAGCCAGTTTCATCTGCAAAATCTAATGGAAGCGCCCTCTGTGAATCTGACAATTTCTTTTACAAGCAACTTTTCAGCTTTCCATTCTCATTCATCAGTTTCACAGCATCCTCTGCTATCACAGCTCCTATTTCTTCCTATACATCAGTGTAAATTCAAATCACGGATAGGATAACTGAATTCAAGTTTTGGCAATATCTCAGAAAAACAAAACCAAAACCAAACAAACAAGAAAAACCACCTACCCTCTAATGCATATCACCATGATTTCAGCTACTTCATGCACATTCTCACCTTTTGCTTGCAACCTCCTCCACTACTCTTTTTCCATACAACAGGGTAGTAATGACCAACCTCTGGCTTCATTAGCTCGCACATCTCCTGAGTAATCCAAGGGCAGCTCCAGGGCTGGAGCTGCACAACAAAACTGAGAGGAAAAAATAATGAACCTGCAGAAGCTCAATGACCTTGGAACACAGGCACAATGCCACCCTGGTTGCTTCCTGTCACTGGGAAGCCACTGGCACCTTCCATAAGCACACTAGTCCAGGCTGGCTCTTTTCCATTAACTATTCAAGAAATGGGCTTTATTGGCTTTCAGCTAAATGAAAATTCCACTAGCAAGTCACATGTCAACTGCCCAATGACAAGAAAGCAATAAATTATAAAATGTTGTACAGGGAGAAGACATTTAATCACTCTCTACACAAAAGCAAAAAATTTTTAAAGGTATTTTTAACAGAAAAACACAAGGGAGTTTAGTTCATGTCTTGGAAGTTGACAACAATTTAACTTAAGTCCTCAAATAAAATAATTCTAATCTCCATCATTCTAACACTCAAAACAAATATATACAACATATCAATAAATTTCAAAAATGTATCAATAAATCACAGATTTCCTTCACTTATGTAAATTACAATCACTTATATCCAACCCAAACTTCAAATTCATTCCAGACTGCATACTCCTTTACAGCAGAATCATTAAATAATCCACCATCTTCACATATGGTTAAAAAAATTAAAGATGCATTCTTAACAGACTCATAGTTACCTTGTTACTGCATTAATTCATTTTTAAGTTGTTTTGAAATGCATAATCTTCTTCTGGAATTATGGGGAAAAAAAAAAAAAAAGGGCAGTAATCTTTTTTCTCTCTATGTCCGAAGTCCAACATGGCTAAAAGAAAGACTTGTACAGACTTACTGTCCAGAATATTGTGAAAATCATGATTAGTGTATTAAAAAAATAAAATACTACCCATTATGTGTTACGTGTTTATTTATGAGATTTCTAATTCGTTTCACAAATAGCTTAAAAGGATGACCATAAGCAAGACAGGAAATACCAAGAATGTCGACCATCATCCAAAAGCAAGCTAATGTGAAACAGAATTTGTAAGAATACAGAAAACAGTACAAATTAATCTAATTGAATCCTGTAGCACCAAAATTTAGCTGTATTTGGAAGTGAAAGCAAGTTAAGACTCTGAGAAAGGTTTCAGATCTTTATATTCTATTTCCAAATCACATCCATCTCAACAGGAAACTTTCCAGGACTATCTTGTCTCCTAAAAAATATTAGCACACAGGTGATATGATATTATAATAATAACATATTTTGACTGGGAGAAGTTAAGAAAACCTGATATCACTTAACATTGATGATAATTTACTTGCCTTTATCTCTAAAATACGCATGCATGCAAAGTAATTTATTTCACACAATGGTCAGTACAGTTGAGACAAAGTATCAGAAACTATTTTTGAGTGAGAGTTGCAGTGAAACAGACAACTGTTTCTACTACATCTTGCCAAACATAAGCTAGGTAACTGAAAGATATTAGGAGACATGGGTCCAGCCAAGTTTTTCTTCCTACTTTCCCAAATATTCCTCCTTTCCCGACCTCACCGATTTCCCCTGCAAGAACTCAGTCCCAAGTTTTTAACTGCTAGAAGGTGACAAAATGTCTAGCAAACTTTTAAACAAAGAATAGTAGAAAAAAATTACAAAAGTATTTATTGTCTCTGCTCACTAGTATGAACAGGCCGTCCAGAAAATCTCTAGCTAGTTTTGCTATCACATGGTGCAAGTACCTGCAATTTTTTGGACGTACACGGGACGTCGTCATGAATCATCAATGCACTGTGTCACCAAATCCACGGACAAGAGCGGGACCTTGTTTAATTATTATGTGGCAGACAGACATTTTTCTTGCTCTTCAACCAGAGCTCAGAAAAAGAAGAGAAATAAAATCGTTACCACAGTGTGTGGGTGAGACGAGAAATAGCCAAGCATCCATATGTTCTTCTCTAAGAAATGTACATTTGTGGGCATTCAGAAAATGCTCATTGGAAACATCTGTCCCAGTGCTATATCCATCTGCAAATATTTATATTGTACTTTTATGACATTTATGCTTGCATACAGAAGGTCTGAAAACAGGCTGAAATGCTAACAAGTTATACGTAAGCCAAAAAAAATTTAGGGGATGTATTTCATTCAAAATCTGCATCATAAAATACTTCTCACATGAGTTAAGAATAACCTGTTAACCTGGATGACCTTATTGCAGTATTTTACAAAAAACAAAGATACACTTCTGAACTATACAAGACTCCAATCACGGCCTTCTCACTTGGCACATTTAATGTAAAACCTAAACCAATCCCACTCTTCACATAATGTCCTTTTCCCTCCTTCTTCCTGCTCTCCCCTGCTGAGACACAAACCTTTTCTAGTCCAGCTGTACTAGTATCCATCACCTCCAGGCACTCTGGAAAGGAAACAAGCTAGGAGGCCATGAGAAGGCCAGATGGCTACAGCTATGGAAAGCATTAAAGCCATTATCTGTGGGAAAGTTACGCTAGATCCATCACCTCATGTCCCACTTGGAAGAGCTAGGACTGCCATACTTGCCATTACACCTCTTTCCCTTGTAAAGGAGGAGGAGTGTGGATGAAGATTAAATGGTAATTGGCAGAAAAGCACCTTTAAGAAAAGATCATCACGATTGCATTATTTGTGTAAACCTTTCTTAACCGAAGTCTCCTCAACTAAAATCCAATACAAGGTGTAGAGGAACTAGTAGCTTTTACGGAGCTCAGGAAATTCCCAAATTTCCTGAAAATGGTAATGTCCCATGGATATGAGCAGCTTGAAAGATACAAGGTAAAAAGGCCTTCCAACATTCTTCCTGCTCAGTAGCAGTGTTAAGAACGCTGTCTTCCAGTAGAAGAGACTTTTTTTTCTACAGTATTTTGGACTTAAACAGACATCTATGGCTTGAGAGTCAACAAACAGTCATAGCTAGGACTACTTTAAAACTTCAGAAAGGTAGAAACGACAACAGTAAATGCCCTCAAAAAAAGTCATCTGTAGAATCTACCTTTATATTAATAGAACAAGAAGCTTGCAAGCTTCCCTGAAATTGAGTTTTGCTTGCATCGCCCTCCCTCACCATCTTGTCCCTGCCTTCCCTGGATGCCACAGCTGCTTATGCTCTTCTTTTGCACCCACGAAGAAAACCTGCTAATTTTATCCAGTGAGGCAGAATATCCCTGTGGCCATTACTGAGACACGAGAAAAGGGGAAAAAAAAAAAAATCTGAATTTCCATAACAGCATACGTGAGAAGCATTAGTTTCAGTCAGGTGGTGGTAAGATACCACAGCTCTCCAACCCAAAATCTAAGCTCCTTAACCAGTACCAACTCTTAAGTGGGTGCACATGCTGCAAATGGCCTTCACCTTCAGTATCTGACAGCTCATTTGTGGCTTCCAATATTTGAAATACCACATTCAGAATTAGAAACTCACCATCAAAAGGGTTCAAATATTACTTTGCGTTAGCATTTTTTAAATGAATATTTAAATAAACTCTGAGAAACAGGATCTGAAAATTTAATATAACAGAAACCTAGAACTCTACTGAAAACAAGCCATTATTACTAATAAATTATACTCTGGGTTATGTCAAATGGATGGAAGATAAACATCTAGATACGAGCATTAATCATATTTGTCTTAATCTGTAATTTGAGTTAAAAATAAAAGGCTCACCATTATGACTTAAAATCTTCAGCTGCACTAATACAGCCAAATATTAAAATGAATATGATGCAAAACAGATTTTGAAAAGGATATTAAAAGAATCAGAACTACATTTCAAATCTCATTTGATTTCCCATGCTGACGCCTCAAAAGGCTTGCAAATGCCAACATATAAATCTTTCTCTGCCCAAAATCTACCTTTTTAATATTAGTCATTGACAAAATTCATTGCGGTGTTTTGCTTTGCTGGATATTTCCAAAAAGGTATTTAATAGTTTTCACATAAAACACTGTAACAGATATTCCTTGTCAGCCACCTTCAGGACAGCTGTTTTTTACAATGAATGTTATTTCAATTTCAATGTTTCTTTCTGGTGACTGTTGTGAATATGAATATATTCTGATTAATTCTACAGATCTGCATGAAGTGGAAGGATTTGTAAAATCTCTACGGTATTATGTTTGTGTCTCAAATGAAGAGAAGCTCTAAATAAGTATTACATCTATAGAATGTTTGGCTACTGTGACATCAGTAATTACTGATATGCACAGGAGACTTACCAGTAGATGATGTAATAAATAAAAAGTAACACAAGAAATAATTAATCGTCAACCTTCCTAAATGCCATCAATATGTAAATCAACACATAAAAGTCCTATTTCAGATCTGCATACTTCTGTAAACATGGCATGGACAACAACTGTCCCAAAATGCCAAGATAGTTTTCCTCAGTTTTCTGAATGCCTTAACACAAAGAAACACTCTAATAAGGATTTATTCCAATTGATACTTAAGACTACAGATGAAAGTACTTTATTTCCACCTGCTCACAAAACTGTGTTTATAGTTTAATATTACAGATTATTTGCGTGCTAAGTATTGTAAATGCTTTGCCCCTCTGTTCCCTAGTTAAACAGGTGATACCTGATTCCTAGAGTTATGTTTTATCTGAAACTATTTTTCATGTTCTTTTTGACAGCTTAAGCCGGGACTTAATTCAGTTAGACAAAATAATTGCATTTTTTTAGTCAATATTTCATGATTTTACCTACCTCACTTGAAGCAATAATCTGCCCAAAGACACAGAATAATGAATCATTTATAACTAACTGCAATATGAAAAAGGAGAAGAGCCTCCTTTAGAAGAAATTAAACCTGATCCTCTAACTGACTTGCACTGAAAAGATTTAATGTCAAGTGAAAGTTGTACAGAAGAATTAATTTGGGGGTTCAATGAAGATATAAAAGGGAGGTGGAAGAGGAAGTGAACAATTTTGCTTTGCAAAGTTCACCTCTAAGCTTGGACCTTATGGACAGATCATAAAGCCTCTTCTGACTGCACTGTACTGATGCCAGGGACCTAGGAATTGCTGCAGGTGCCTGGCATGGCCCTCCCCCTTGCTTCAACACCCTCTTGCTGCCATTTTGGGAAGAAGGAGCCTGTGAACTGCAAGATAAAAGAAAGAAGGTCCATGAGGAGGGGAAGAGCCTTTGCTATCAAATTATCACTGTCTATTAGGAATGTGTTATTGATATACTGTAAGACAGCTGAAGCCCAGGCCATTGTCTTGTTCTGTAATGCAGCAAACACATCATTTCAGTCACAACGAGTGGAGCCTGCTTGTAATTAAACTAACATCTGTTGATACTTAATCCACTTACTCAACTTCTAATACATGCAAGCTTTTTGCATTAATCTCTTATCCATAAGGATGTTCCGTGACCTCTGCTTTGGCACTAGGAAAGTCAACGCTGACTAATCTTAACTATAACCTTAGATCCCCGTGCTTTGGAAATTGATTTCACCCTGGGATTCTCATTTCCCAGTTTAACAAATGATACAAAACTAGACGTTCACCTTATTTGTTAAGATTTATTTGTCGTCCCATTTCTAATAGAAATATTGCATGCTTCATTTAGTCTTCACAAGACGCATTTCCTGACTTTCAGGGCTCATAAAAAGCAAGTAAATTCAAATTGATAAAGATTTATATATTGGGTTTGTACTTTGTTGCACATTAGCACATTTTTACAAAAAGAGCAGGTGGAAGGAGATAAGAAATGTTCTGTGTGGATTTTCACAAATTTTATATTCATTTCTGGTAACAGGAATTCTCTCCTTAGCATCTTCCTACAATACAAGTGTGCCAGAGGGCCTTTGCTGGTACGTTTAAGGGCTAAACTTGTTTCTATTTTGGATTTTTGGGACATTTTTGGTAGGATGGTTAGAAGCTAGGTAAAATGAGAAAAGACAATCACAACAATTTAGGCAATAAGCCTGTGATGCACAAATCCTCTTAAAGAATAGAATCTACCACAACAAGAATTGTCAAAGTACTAACTGAGAATCAATAAAGATTTTTGTAAAATAAGCAAAAAATGTCTGAAAAGCTAGGACAGTAGCAAAAGTCATAGCTCAAAGGACATTATTCTCAGTATCCTCAACCTATTCCTGAAATGCAATAAATAGAACATAACAGTTCACTGTAATTGCTAACAGGATTATATACATCAGAAACTATGAAAAACATATTTTGCAAATAAAGGAAGGCTAAAAAACAGCATTCTGCAATTAAGTTGGAGGAGCTTTACACACTCCACTTTTACACTTTGAAGGAAAGCGAAAATTTCATTGCTGTTCTTTTTACCCTTTCTTTTGAATTGCCTTCATTGCATCATGCAGTATAAGGATTACATCATAGGCCCACAGGGAACTATGTAAACAGGTGGGAAATAGTTTGGAAAAGTCACTAGATTACCTGCAACTGAAAATCATGCTCTGAAAATAGAGAGACGGCAATTCAGCTTTGCACTGCAGCCTCCTGCACACCCACCCCCAAGTACTCTAGTAATGTATCCATTGGATGTTCATTCTGCATCTCCAAGCAGAGAGCTGAAAATAATGAGAAATTTTCTCTAAGATGGGAAAATATGTTTAAGGGCTCCACATGAATATCAAGTTTATATGGTCTTAAAATACACATAGTAAAAAAAAGAAAGGATTTAAATAAGAATATATTATATTTTAAATAAGAAATAAGAAGAATCATTAGTCTTGATGCAAATATCCATGGAAAATTGGGCCCAAACTAACATACATTCTGGTTTAGCAATGCACTAGTTAAGAATGTCTGCATTCAGGAGGTTTCAATTAAAGGAAGAGGAATTTAGGAAGCTTTATTTAATGACAGTTCTGCTCTGTAAATATGATAGAGCAGACAACTCTTGCTTAAGAATTTAAAGTGTTGAAAAAATAATTTTGGGGTTTTAACATTTTCTTTCAAAGGCATCTCCAATGTCCTTTCTTCTGTTTTCTTTCTTCTGTGAAGAAAATATATAAAAATTATATTAATGTCATAAAGACTCACTTTCTGCACAGGTACCCAACCTCAGATAAACAAATAGACTGGACAGAAATAACACTGAAAATATGGAAGAAGAAGAAAAAAAATCCTTTCTGTTTATTCATTGTCCACTAAAGAAAACAAGTAAAAGAAAAATATCAATACAGTAAATTCTTACAAAGAACATACTTTAGAATAATTAATATGATATATTAGCATCTCTTCTACTTTAATGCTCCTCACTGAAGTAAAATGGATGGAGCCTTCCTCCCTCCAATGAGATACCTTTGCATCATCTACATGCACACAGGGGAACTCAGAAAACTATTGGACTCTTCAAGTGAATTTCTCTTTTCTGCTCCTGAGTGATAATCCATAAACTGAAGCTAATGCCAAACAGAATCAAGGTTTGGTGGTCAGCTATTACCTCTGGCTGTTGAGGCCTGGACATGCTATTGAAAAGCACCATGTCCACCCAAGCAGATTGAAGGGGAGAGAAAATATTTTCACTTGTTCTCTCCAGCAATCCTTGTGGTTGACTTTGAAGCAATCAGACAACCTCCTGAGAGAAATATATAAGAATATAGGACCGCCTCAGTCCTTCATTGCATCAGGGAAACCCCGCCTGCTCTGCACAAAGAGAAATAATTAGTCTGGATGATGACTTTTTCTCATCCATTTCTTTAATTGTTAATGTGGCTAGAAAGGCTCTCTTTTCAGGTGGTTTTCTAATGTGATTCATTCATGCCATCTGTCAGCACCTGCTATTACTTTTAAATGGCAGGGCAAGCTCTCAGCACATCAAGGTGCACAATGTTAGTGCCACCTTTGTTTTGGTTACCCCTGGAGGAAATGGGAGAGTGCCAGCCACACAATTCAGCAGGTTACCAGTGACAGTGAGTAAACAGCTTGCAATAATGTAATGCACATCTGACAGCCCTATTTGGTGACGCCTCGCTGGTTTTCAGCCACTCTGCAGCAATACATTTCACTGGTATTTTTATTGGCAGCATGATAATTTAAGTCTGGTGAAAAGCTCCTCTGGCCAAAAAGGGGAGACAAGACTGAATGAGCTCAACCATTAACTACATAAATATTAAGAAAAAAAAAAAATCTTCATTGGGAACAAAAGAAAAAAGGAAAAAAAAAAACCCCCAAACCAAACAAAAAAACACAAACAAAAAAAAGGCACATGGAGGCTGGGGGAAATTTAAGGACATGTTTAACCTGTTTAAACCAGAAGTCTACTCTTGATACTGGGAGGAATGAATAAAGTTCATTTAGCAGGAAAAGCTTCTAATCAGCTCATCAATCAGTAAAGGTAGCATAAGAAGAGAAGAGCAAATACATAGGGCAAAGAAAAAATTGTCATCCTTTTGTGGCTTCTATACAAAAATCTTACAAGCAGCTTCTAAGGCAAGAAAAACAGACATGGAAAGGTATAAAACTCAGGTTTACAAAAACCAGACCCACATAATAAGGTTCTTAACCAGTCTAGACAATTGCAGCAAGTCTTTGTTTCTATTTCAGTTTTACTGAAGTCATTGATATTTTACATGGGAAACAAATTAAACATGGATTAATATTATAAAATGGAAGTGGCTACAGAAGTGATGTGAGTAGTGCTGGAAATACTTTCCAGCTGCAGAAAGGTCACCAGCAGAGTTCCTCAAGGACAGCGCTTTGGCATGGGCCCTACTGTTTATTTAGTTGACTTGGCAATTAAAACATGAGTGATAATGAAGCTTGCTAATAACACAGATCAGGGAGCTACATGCAATATGAGAAAAATCAGTCTCCCAGAAGTACATGATCCTGAGGACTGAAAGAACAGGAATGCTATTACAATTAGTAACACCAAAATACACTTAGTAACACCAAAAAAGAAGGAGTCCAACAAAACAAGCTGCTGCAAATGTGGTTGAGTGACTATAAATAACAGCGTTTGCTCTATTAGCAGATCAAATAAAACCAGTATGACATTGCTATACTGGAAGAGAGTATGTAATAAAAGACAGTTTCACTGGCACAGGAATTACATCAATCACTGGTAAAACCTCATCTAGACAGGAGTGTACAAGTTTCAATTACCCTCCTTCAATCCAAAGCAAGGCAGATAATTAGAAGACGACCTAGAGTTCAAATTGTTTAGCCAAACAAAAGACAGAGAAAACACCAGGTGTCTGTAAACTTGTAAGAGACAGGAGAGTAAAGCCAAGCGCGAATAGGGAACAAAAGCTATCTATGCTAGAGAAACAGGTTTTTTGCACTGTAGTAAAAAGGAACAGGTTGGCTATGAAGGAATTTTCATTGGGAGTTAACAGGGTTTTACCTTTGGTCGAGTGACGAAAGGCCTGGAAAAACATTCTCAAGAAACTCAAGAGAAGGGCAAACCAAAGTTTGATTTCAAAGTGGAGTTCGGTATATTTTTGTGGAGATCATATACCGCCTCAGTGTGCAAGCAGAACACATTTATGAAACAGAAGGTCTCTAAAGAAACCAGCTTTATGCCTGATCTAATTTATTCAGACATACCTGAGAGTGGACAAAGGTGGGCTGTCACTAACGACATGTTCAGTGCAGCACTGACGTGTAAGCTCACACTGACAACAGATGACAGACTTCAGGGAACACATGTAGAGTAGCTAAAGAGGAGAATAGGAGTTTGTTGGGTTTTCGGGATTTTTTTCGTTTTTTGGCAATAAGGTGGGATGATGTTATACCACAGAAAAAGTCTCTCTCTAAGTGTAGCAGGCTATGATGGCTCTGTTTATAGCACCTTTGTTTGCAGTAGTTCCTGGCACTTCATGCATTTTTCATAGCTGTTTCTTGTTAATATACACTGTATTCCTTGGAGTGCCAACAAAAAGGGCACTCAGTTGTTACCAGCCTTCTGTAACTATATAAAACAAGTAGCAACAACAGCAGTTTCTGACAGTCCTACAGGACTACAGCTTATTCGTGGTGAAAGAAACACGACAACTTAACTGCATCACAAAAGAAGAGATGCAAATACAACTTTCAGCCTGGTCACTGAGCCACTGATAACCACAAAAGTTTGCAAAACCAAATTTCCTTACTTGTGCACACAAACAGTTCTGTGCATATCCTTTAATGCATGGTAACACCGTGTTTCTATGAGTAAAAACAAATATTATACACAAGCAAATGCCGATATGCATACATGATTATTGTTTTGCATATAAAAAACTGGTATTTTCAGAAGCAAGAATCAAAAAAATTGATACAGCAGTGCAGGAGGCACCCTGACCCTGCAGAGAGTTCATTATGAGGCAGTCTTAGCAAGCAAATCTGAAGATGCATTACGCCGTTTACATAAATCCTTCCCTATCAAAGCTTTGTTTCTTCTTCCCGCCAAATCAATAAATGGTCTCTGCTCCACTTAGTGACTCCTCTCGTGCACTCACTTTCATGTTCTCTCTCTCAACTTCACTATAAATGTACCTTTTTCCTCCACATACATCTGGCCCCAGACTATACGCTTTTCACGTCATCGCAGAAGGGAAAAATTCCTCTTTCCTTTCACAGGCTGCAGCCTTCTCCACCAGAAAAAGAGAGTAACAGCCAGCAAGTCTATTGTCAGTTATCCTGGATCAACTCAGACTGCATCAGACACATGATTCATGACACATGATACTTTCTAAAAATTAAGGTGATTCTTTTTTCGCTGCTGAGCTGTTTGGCTTAGAGGTAAATTCAGTTTGAGGTTCTGCATATACCAAATCAAAGCAACATGTTTACGAAAAGCCCTTCTAATCAGCCCACGCTAGCATTCAAAACTCTTAGATGAGTACAGCTACAAAGAAAAAAGATAAAAAAAAAAAAAAAACCTACAACAATTTCTAGCAAAGAGTCAGCTTCCCAGAGGGGACAAGGCTAAGGAGTCCCAAGAGTATTGCAGCCATAGCTGCAATAGTTTATCTCATTTCAGTATTTCACAGTTGTCCAGATAAACACGTTCCATTTTTCAAAAACAGACTCCGAGCAAATAAGCGTTTAAATAAGCGTTCAGGTTTTCTCTCCTTTCCTGAGATCACTGAAAAAAATCCACCTTTAAGTTTTACCTTAAACATGTTCATATTCAAAAAAAAAATAAATAAAACAAACCAAAACAAAAAAAGCCCACAAAAACTAGACATAAGAAGGCAAAGTTAAGTTGCTACTTTGAAATATTATTAAAGAATCCTTATTCTTTATACAGACTGTAAGTGAAACAGAAGACCCCAGAAACAAGAAAGTCTTCTTCCTCTGAACAAAAAAAAAGTAAATGTCATTATATTAGTTTCCAAATTTAAAAAAAAACTTTAAGAAATACAGTTTCAGGCATGTACAGCATTTTATTAAGTATAAATTAATCTAGTGATATAATATGAACTCAGAACAGACACACTTTTGTGAATCCCTTAGATTTGTGTATGACAACACCACTTAATTATTTTTACATGTCTTGAAAGAAGAAACTTAAAGACCTAATTGCTGCACTCGTACAATAAGGTCACAACCCAGTGAGACTTGAAATGACTAAAATAATATTCCCAAGAAAAATCAAATTTCCTGAAAACTACAAGAATGCAGTTAATTTAGAAAAAGTATCTCTGTGCACTTATGACATTGTTTCTCCTTTTAAAGTTGTTACAAAGCATAAGAAAGGGCATATTTCTCTTAAAGTAAAAAAATAAAACAGTTCAGAAACATAAGACACAACTGAGCGGATTCTTCCTGGGTAAATGAACCACCAAACACCATTACTGGCTGACTGGGGCTGACTGACCATGATTTTAATGAACCAGAGAGCCGCTGACTCATAAAATGAGAATGTATTTCACACTGGCTGAGTGCCTAATTCGGAGCTCGCTGCATCCTTGAGTTCACTGCAAAATTCAGTGAAGACAGAAGGACGGGACATCACCCCTGCCCTAAGAGGCAAATCATGCTAACTCAAAAGCAGCCATGCACAAGCGGTGACAGAGGAAGCGGGAGGTGGTGGAGCCACCAGGATCCCTTTGCTGAGAATGTGGCGGGGGTTGTCGTGCTTCTGACATCCAGCACAACCCCAGGATTGGCAGGAAGGCAGCTTCTCTGTGCCACACACCAGTGGCCCCAAGGACCCCAGGGATGCAGAGCCAGGGGAAGCTCTCTGTTCCAGGACAGCAAGCTCCCATCTCTGCCGAGCTGATAGCCATGCACATCATCTCCAGAAGTGCTCAGCCTCAGGCACAAAGTCCCTGTGTCAGCTGAGGGCTGACAGCCACCCCACTACATACAATGATGGGTCCATGTCTCAGGGAACACGTGCAGCCCAAAGCGGGAAGCACAAGGTGGTCTGAGTCAGGCAGTTGCTCTACTTTGCTTTTTAAAGTTGGCCCTCCCAGAGCAACTCACACCACTAGTTTGAAAGTTGAAATTCTTCAAATTTCAAGAAGCCAGTCCTAGACTGTTGTCTAAGCCATTACTTTGCTCTCTACCATTCACCATGGAGACAATCCCATACCAAGGGAAGGGTGAGGAGGAAGGATGGCAGCAGGAATGCAGACAACTGAGCATTTCAAGAGACCTCTCTAGATCACAGAGCCCAAACAAGGACATGCAATGGAGAGAAGAGCAAGGATGGGGAGTAACTTCTAGGGGGAAACAAAAAACGCACTAGCACAATAATTTGTTTGGGTGGGGATATTTTTCTTCTTCTTTTTAATGCAAACGAGAATCACTTGATTCCCAAAGTAGGCGAGTCTGTACCTTGGCCAGGTTGCAACAGGTAATATTTACCACAGATTCTTCCACAATTTCAGTCATCTCTGGGAAAAGCACATTAAACCACACTAGAGGCTGATATGTCACAAAACTAGATCACTACCTCCACAGCAACACCTTTCCCCCCTTGAAATCAAAAAACAAGCAGAAAAAAACCAAATTCCATTCTGGAATGCATATTCTTCACCACTCCCTCTTTTCAGCACTACTTCACATTTGTCACTTTTGATGTCTCTTCTTGAGTGCCTAGTCACCTTCCCCCCAAAGGTGCTCTGACAGACTGACAAAATAATCTTGGTCTCTCCTCTGTATCTCCATTTCTGTTTTCACTGCCTGTTACATGTAATCTTTAATTCTCTATTTCTGTATCCCTTAATTCAGTCTTTTATGGAAGTCTTGTCACTTCCTTCCCTGTCATTTCTAGAATTCACACATTCTTGCTGGCCACTACGGCTAACATATTTTCTACTGACAGAGTTATTTGCTGTTTTTATTATCACTCTGCCAGCTGGCCTAGTTGGCTATCTTCTTCAGCTTCCTATCCTGCTTCCAAACATCATTAATCTCTTTGAACTCATCTACTCATTTCCCTGTTTCTCAAATGAACCAGTGATTTCTTTGCCCTTTTCTATAGACAACTCCCACCTCATCTCCCACTCTACTAACATCTTCCTTATTCTCTGTACTCTCATCCCTTATACTCCATTTGCCTGCTCTCCTAGTCTTCACCTAACTGCCCTTATCTACCTGCCTTCAAATACTTCATAAAATGGGGCTTAAAAGAACTTGAAACACCAAATCCCCCTACAATCACATTATTATATAATTATTTTCCTCATTAATTGTTCTCTCCTGTGACATTCAGCAGGCCAGTAAACTACACTCCATTTGTATTTCTTCAATTGTAATTTAGTTTGCTTCCAGTAAGGGTGACTGTTCTTCTGAAGTCACACCAACGCAATCCCTACAAACCATGACTCGTTTTTACAGAAAAATGACAAGCTCAGAATCAGACCAGCTCCCACATGAGGACATGTGGTTTCTAAAAGGGAAAGCATATTGGGTTTGCATAGCCTAGTTTTGGTATCGGGGTCGGGGGGGATACAGGGGTTGCTTCTGTGAGAAGCTGCCAGAAGCTTCCACCATGTCCAGCAGAGCCAATCCCTGGTGGCTCCAAAGACAGACGTGCTACTGGCCAAGGCTGGGCCAATTAGAAATAGTGGTACCGCTTCTGTGGTAACAGATTTAAGAAGAAAGAAAAACAAAAAAAACCACATTGTTGTGCAATTGTTGTAATTGTGGCCAGAGAAAAGTGAGAACATGTGAGAACAGCTTTGCAGACACCAAGGTCAGTGGAGAAGGAGGGGGAGGTGGTGCTCCAGGTGCTGGAGCTGAGATTCCCCTGCAGCTCGTGGCGATTACCATGGTGAAGCAGCTGTGCCCCTGCAGCCCGTGGGGATCCACAGGGATGCAGAAATTCACCTGCATGCCCACGGAGGAGCCCGCACCCACAAGTGGATGCCTGGGAAGAGGCTGTGACCCTGTGGGAGACCTGTGGAGAGAGGGGCCATGCTCCCAGGCTGGAGCAGCCTGTCCTTGGAGGACTGCACCCCATGGAAGAGTGACCCACACAGCAGCAGTTTAAGGGGGACTGTTGCCCATGGGATGGACTTACATTGCAGCAGTTCGCAGAGAGCTGTTGCCCATGGGATGGACTCGCACTGGAGTTCATGGAAAACTGTCTCCTGTGGGAGGGACTTCAAGGGAATTACTCCTCTCCCTAAGCAGCAGAAGAAACCATGGGTGATGAAGTGACCATAACCCCTATTCCCTGTCTCCCTGTACCGTTGGTGGAAGGAGGTAGAGCAGGGAAGAAAGTAGGGGTGGGGGGAAGGTGTTTTTAAGGATTTATTTTGCTTCTTTTTGTCCTGCTCTGACTTTGTTAGTAATAAATTCATTTCACATCCCTAAGTTGAGCCTGTTTTTGCCCTTGATGGTATTTGATGAGTGATCTCTCCCAGTCCTTATCTTAACCCATGAACCCTTCGTTAAATTTTCTCTCCTCTGTCCAGCTGTGGAGTGGAGTGAGAGAGCAGCTTTCGTAGCTGCCTGGCACCCAGCCAGCATCAACCCACTACAGTCTTCTTTGCTGGAAAATGCGGGCAGTATTTTACTGTGGACTAGGGAAATACGTTTAGCTCTTGCTAAAAGAGTTTAAATTCACCCACCAGCTACTTTATACATATTTTCAAATGCCTCCTTTGTGTGTTCACATACTCTCTTAGTTCTATAAAAAAGAAATCCATTACCACCACTATGCCTGAATTTTTAATATTCTGCTCTCTCAGTCTTGTTCCAGGGATAGGATTTTCAGGCTTTTTCATCTGTAAGGATACTGCAGGGTAAAACTTTTCCACCTACCAATTCCAGTACTGGAGGAATCATAATTTATATCTCTGCTATGCATTGATAGCATTTACCACAAAAAGGAAAACAGATCACTTCATGTAGCAAAACTAGATACATCTACACTCTCACATTTTTGACAGCTGATTTACCTTACTACACATTAAGGAATTCAATAATGCCATGAAGACAACATAATCAGCAAGATAATCCATTACTACTGCCCAGAAGATAAAACTGGACTTCCCTCTGCAAAATTTTGTGCTTTATGATAGAAACAGTACAACCATCATCCCAGCCAATAAACTAGGCACTTTAACCAGTGATGTCTGCACAGGCACTATTTAAACCAACCACCAAACAAACCAACCAAAAACCTTTCTGAAATCTTTTAACAGGCAAAGTCATTCACAAGTTGCTAAAAGAGAGATCTTCAGAAAGAAACAGGCATTAAGCCACACATATGTTTTTACCAAACATTAGAAGACTGGGCAGATACTACGCCTGATGACACTGAACATTGGCAAAAGATGCCATATGGTTGTTTTCTGCTACACCGTCTTTGACCCAGAACCCAGCAGATGTTTTCAGCAGTGCTGGTCATGTTCTGAACCATGCAAACCACTTGCACAGCCTTCTGGATTTGACCATGGTAAATTTATCTTACACACTGAACATTTTTATTCTCTTTATGATTTTTACTAGCTTGTTTCATCTCGTCGTAGCCACCTAGCTCTTTCACAGGTACTTTGGGTTTTCTAGCATATCCTTTCACAGAGACCTTTTGAATGCTAAATGCTTCCATTTCTACTCCCTAGGAAGCCAGCAAAAACTTTGATCATAGTGTTCAGCCTTATACACGGGTCTTACACAGGTACCTATGAAATCAAATTGTTACCATTATACCATGTTTCGTATTCACACCTAATTCATATAGTTAAGTTTCTCCAGATGATTTTTGTTTTGGTCATAACCCCAATTTCATATTTGTCAGTGCACTGACAGTAAATCCTTTCAAGTTACCAGAATCACATCATATATCTAAGAAACATATTTGGGGCTAAGTCTGACTTTTTCCCCTGCCTGTTAAATACTGGTGAAGGATTCTGAATTCTCTTACAGGATCATCATTTCAATTATTAGGATATAACTGTTTAATATTACCATTTTCAGTAATTGTAACTAAAAGAAACCGGTCATATCACATCTTTGCTGTAATTATTTTTAAATTATAAGATATTTCAGGTAGCACTACGCATTCTATATTTGACTAACATTATTTCCAAAATGAGAAGACAGATGATTACTGTGGGATGCTGACCACTCAAAACTCACAAGAAATCAATGCAAGGTATAAAGATTCAAATACTACAAGGTCGTTTGTGTCAGAAACAGTGTGGGCAGCAGGACCAGGGCAGTGATTGTCCCCCTGTACTCGGCACTGGCGAGGCCACACCTTGAATCCTGTGTTCAGTTTTGGGCCCCTCACTACAAGACACTGAAGTGCTGGAGCGTGTCCAGAGAAGGGCAACAGGGCTGGGGAAGGGTCTGGAGCTACAAGTTACAGCTGAGAGAGCTGGGGTTGTTAGGCCTGCAGAAAAGGACACCAAGGAGACCTTACCACTCTCTCCACCTACCTGAAAGGAGGTTGTAGCAAAATGGGTGTCAGTCGCTTTTCCCAGGTAACAAGTGACAGAACAATAGGAAATGGTCTCAAGTCACACATGGGGAGCTTTAGATTGGATACCAGGAAAAATTTCTTCAGTGAAAGGGTGGTACAGTGGTAAAGTCACCATCCCTGAGGGTATTGTAAAGACATGTAGATGTGGTGCTCAAGGACATGGTTTAGTGGCGGCAGTGCCAGGTCAACAGCTGTGTTTATAAAGGTCTATTCCAACCTAAATTCTTCTATTCTATCCTACTCTATACTGCCTCTACCTTATTAGTCATGACCTCCTAGAAGAAAACTAAATATATAATGAGCTTAGTTATACTATAATACAAAACTGACAAAGAGCCGTGGTGAACTGCCATGAAAAATGCAATCTTTGCATAGTTTCTTTTTCGCAAGAAAAGTGCAAAGGATATTAAATGATGAAGGCAATTTGTTTGTGGTTTTTTCCAGACACTCAACATCCATGAGGGACCTGAATCTGGTTTTCAGACAGCAGCAATTAAAAAAAAAAGAAGCAAAAACCACTAGCAGCAAAGGCTACTTTGACAGTCTAAGGAATCTTTTTTCCGTGTTCATGAGGAGAGACAAGTATGTTACTTGTGGCAGTAGCCTTTAAAAGGCAATGTTTTCTGCCAAGATTTTGATAAAAACCAGCATGAAACAAGTAACTTTAATGTTCTAACAACAGCTCTGTGAACAACACCAATAATATCTTCACCTACAGTTTTAATTAACTACTTCACGAAAGACACTTTCTTTCTCTTGTGCCCAAGCTTTCTTAATGTCTCTTTCTTCACTGTTTGTGCACACCCACGACATCATTAATTTATTGACATCATTTGTGGTCTTACACTAACCAGATGGCTTCTGTTGACTTTGAGGTTGAATCTCGGATTGCTTCTTATTTTAAGTGTAAGGAACAATCTAATTAGATACAAACATACCTCAGTAACAAAGGGAATAACAAGCTGATTATTAGTTATCTGAAGTTACAACAGCAGTTTCTTTTTAATTTGGTGTTCCATCTTCCTCTGATTTACTCAACTTTGTGGAGATGGTGTGTTACATGTTATCTAATTCATGGAATTCAGACACTGGCATTTCCAAATAACCTTCTGGCACTGACAGCACTTGTTCTTGGACAATTGCCTTGGGAATCTTTATGGTGTTTAAAAAAAAAATTTTAAAAAATGTATCATCATGCATGAAAGAATCAGCTGACCGAAACATGAGATTTTAACATCAATTAAGCAACAAATCCTAGCTGTCAACATAAAAGCGTCAAAAAATACAACTGTATCAATTCTTGAAAAAAATGCTACTAAAACATTTATTACCTGAGCACACTTAATATTTACTACCTCAAGGAAAAAAGAAAATGTATGTTTACCTCGACTTACCTTGCTACGTTTAATAGTAATATGAATTTATAAAATGCTATTCTGTAGCATGCTCATCCTCCCCAATTTTGAAACATTTGATTCACTCCTTATGCACAGACATGGGATGCAAACAGAAAACTTGCTGGGTCTGATTTGCAAAAAGGATGGGTATCTTCAAGCAAGCATGATTCAGTAAATTACATGGAGCCTCACAATTCTGAGAGTCAGGCCCATCTTCCCTAGTTCTTTTCCATTTCCCACATAGTAGGAGAAGTACATCTGCTCCTTGCTAGAATATCAGAAATATGTGAACATTTTGGTTATTCAACCTTGATGAAACTCTAAAGCTAAAATTACCAGTATTTCTAAAACATTTTTTTAAAATGCGCACTATCTTGATATTTCCCTGCAGATATAAATTTACTTTTTAAATGTCTTATATTTAGAAAAGAAGATGATGTCAAAATAAAACACCAGTTTGAGCAACAGAAGATATAGTATGTATTTCATTTACAGTACTGCATGTGGAGTGGTGTTAATCTTTCAAAGAAAGGAAAGAGCAACATACAGACAGTGAAAAATGCAAATGTGAAAGAAGACTGTAGGCAAAAGCTACAGGAAGACATGAGCATATTTCCCACAATTAAAACAGCATAAAGAGCCCTCAGAAAAGTCATCTGGGCAGCTGCAAGTACACCAGTTATTGTTTTCCATGTTTTAATCATCTGGCACCCAAGGGCACACTGGTGCAGAACAAGAGAAGGAAACAGTGGTTGCATATAACTTCTGGTATCAATAACTTGCCTTTTATCAAATACTACATGCCACAAACAGTTCCACTTTTCCTATGGTTAAACTGCAACTCCTCCCATGCTTCTTGCAGAATAAAAGAGGCCAGGGAAGGGAATTTCCAATATATGGTGGGCTGACCCTCTAAAGGCAGCACAGTCAATTGAACAGTACAGTCAAAGAAATAAACAATAAATCTTGCCGTTTTCAGGAAAAAAAATTGGAAACAATTCCTTCTGCTGGATTTATAGAACTCAGCACAACAGATTCTTTGAATGATCAGCACAAAGTGTTTCATATGGCCAAAACACAAGCCAGTTTTTCAAATACTTGTTTCAAAACTGCAACCCAACAGTAAAATAACTACTGCTAAAAGTAATTTGTCAGTTCTAGATGAGATGGAGGTCATGTAGGAGAAAAGAATGCAATACAGAAACATGCAGAGCTGACTTTTTCCTGTGGTTTTAAAACAAATTAGCTGTCAAAGATATGCAGAATAACAAGAAATACTGACTAATTAAAAATATTCAAGAATGTGAACATGATTGCTGGGAAAATAATGCCAATAATTTACTGGCTAGTTAGCCCCTTAGAACTGCCAGCTTTGGACAGTTCTTGAAGTTGGGAATAAACGTTGTAGGTCTTGTATTAATCCATCATTCCACTCACTGTAAGTCAGTGACTGATGATGGTGCCAATGTTACAGAATAACACTCATTAATAATCAGCACTTTCAGATGAGAAACCCAAGTTCAACCTTTCTGAGCCTTTGGGTGCATTTTGTATGTGTTAAAATGCAGCAAATCAAACATGCCCTACAGATACAAGCTGTGATTAATTTATTTATTTTGAAACCAAGAATGGAAATCTGCACTCTCATGAGAACTGAGGCACCACTGAGTTTAGACAAAGACTGAAGAAACAACTCCTCACTCCTCACAGCAGGACTTCAAGACCTGCTCCTACATGGTTTAGAACCAGAACTCAAAAGCCACAACATTTTGAAGAACATACTGAGGCATCGATTTCCATGTGAGAAGAGAGTTCAGAATTTCCTGTAAAGACTTAATGCTTAGGTCCTTAAAGGAAAAATGAGGAAGAAAAATTCCTACAAGTTCTGCCTGGGTAGCAATGCTGACTGTTCAGACATAATATCCAAGCATCAATTTTTTTTTACTTTCAAGCCTTTGATCACAGTTTGAAAGTTCAAGATTGCATTTTTTTGGGGGTGGCTTTTGGTTTGGTTTTTTTCTTTTAAGGAACAATAAAAATGGTAAATGTCTACTTTCTGTTTGTCACACTCAAACAAGGTGAAAAAGTTCCCAATTCAATGTCCCTTGGGACATTCAGCCTAATGCCCTGGGCTGTATCAAGAGCCACACAGCCAAGGGAAGGGATTACTCCCTTTCTTCAGCCATCATTAAACCACATGCAGTTTTGGCCCCTCTCAGGACAAGAAATACGTTGGTAAACTTCAAAAAATCTAAGGGAGGGTCCCAAAGACAGTGGAGGCTGAGGGACCAGGGCTCATTAAGCTCCAAGATAAGGCAGCTTTGGGGTCACTTCACAGCAGCCCCCTGACCGAAGGGGACGTTATAGAAAAGACAGTGCCAGGCTCTTTACAAAGGTACCTACTGAGATACAAAGGCTACAAACTGAAGCTGGGGGATATAAGGGACATAAATGAAATCCCGATGATTGCAAGATTAATTAAGCACTGGAAGAGGCTATAGACCTCCATTCTCAGAGGCTTTCAACACCCCATAGGAAAAAGCACTGAGCAATCACAGTTAAATTCAATGTTGCATTGAGCAGGAGATTGGAGAAGTGATCTCCTGAGGAGCCTCCCATCTTGGGATGCTGTGAGGAGGGAAAGAGAAAGACTGACCAATGACCCTCCTGTAATCACCCCAGAAACCTTGCAGGGGTGTGGCCAACCTCAACTGCTTCAAAAGAATGCATGAGAAACCCAAACAGAGAATTACTCGCCCCACAGGAGAACATTATTCTTCCTCCTCAAAACAGAGGCTCACTCCAGTGACTTGGCTATCTCATTCTTTTTGTTGAGTTTTTTTTTTTAAACAACTGCTACATTCTCATTTCTGTGTATTTCAACGACGGCTAACGCGCGTTAATTATGCAGGCAGGATACTCTGGTAAAGAGACCTTTTCGTTCCTTCCAGTTTGCAATATTGTGTAGCACTGGAACAATCTTACTGCTATTCCATTCCAAGAGCAACAGGAAACAACGAACTCCACAGAGGGAAGAAACAAACGGAACTCCCCCAAATACAGTAACAGTAAATACAGGCAGGAAATAACCTGATATCCTTCTTCTGCAATTCTAGCAACTCCAACTGCTTCATCCTCTGGGGCACACTAATGACCACTTGGGACCTTCTGCCATTTCCTTCCAATTGCCAAGCAATAGTAAGCAGCCAAGTTGTAGGAAACAAGATTTGTGTATTGCCTCTTTTCTCTGTTTTATCGTGGACTTCTCTAAAGGGAGGGGTGAACTTAATTTATTAGGTCAACCCTGATTTCTACCCTCCAAACAGCACAGTGAGATTGTCTTGTACCCCTCAGTCTGTCTACATGCTGTGATAAAAACATACACATCAGGAGAGGCTTATTGAGGCTGCCAAAAGTTGACAGTGGCTTATTTCACATAAAATTATTGTATCTCTAAGCAATTTATGCCTAAAATCACTGTGGTAGAATAAAATGCAAGGATCTTTTTTAAACATGCATAAAATGAGTATGTTTACCTATGCTCTCAGCAAATTAACAAGAAAAATATTTGTCAAGATCTTCAAGCAACTGTGCTGCTTTACATGCATATGGAAACGAAAAGCTTCAAGAAACAGGCCATGTTTATGTACGCCAACAGCATCATTATGGAGCTCATTCACTCAGCTCAAGAAAAACAAACGGCTAACAACGTAAACACTGCAAGGTTAGAGAAAATGTGACAACAAAATCTATATACAAATTTATAAGAAGCAGCATAGTGAAAATCATGAACTACACAGATTCCAGCTGAAACATATTTTCACAAATAGACACAGTACCATACTTGGTTGTTGGGGGGGTGTTGCCCAATTATACTCTGAAATGATGGAAGAAAGTCCTAAACTTGATTATCTCTACCAGAAGCTTTTTTTTTAAGAACATAGAAAAGGCACTTTATCTAAAGCAAATTTTAAAAAGGCTGGTTATTGATTTCCTTTCAATTTTCAGAAAATAAGCTATGGAAGTGGTGTTTTTTATTTACGTAGCACTATACTGCAAGTACACATGCCCCACATTTAGCTAACAAACAAGAGATTCGGGTCATACCTCACAAATCTCTGTTCTCCAAATTACACAGTTATTTGACATGTTAAATGTCTAGAGAACAAAGAAGGAGGAGGAGGAAGGAGAAGAATCAAAACAACTATGCAGCTTTTCTAGCTGATAGTACACATCACAACAGAATTTCTTTGACCAACAGCATTACAACCTGAAGAAAGCATTCTTATTACTAAGCATTTAGAAAAGGCAAAAACATTTCTCTACAACTATCTATACAGAAATTTACAATTATTGCCATCAAAGAAAATGTTGATGGTGTCAATGACTCATGCAAAACCAAAGAAAATAATTATAATTCTATGCTTGCAGCTGAAAGTGCCCTGCAAAATACATATTCCAGAAAGTCTGGTCTCTGACAAAGTTTTGAAGGGTGAAAACATGTAGTTTCTTCAAACTTGTTGTTTTGTAGAACTGAATTTAAGTACAGAACTGTCAAAAAACCGCAACATTATTAAGGAATGTAATAGGGCAAGTCTTTAAAATTCTAAGCACGGAGTGAAGGAGCAATGGATTGAAACACATTTTTGAATACCGCTTTAAACAATATTGTCATAGATGACAACAGGATCTAATATTTATTTATGGTCGTAAAGGTTTTCTACATACATCAGGATTTGTGGAGACAAATTTCCTTCACTTTCCCTTGGCTTATGAATTAATCTATTCTCAGTGACCAGGCAACTGCGATTCTGAAAGATGTTGTAAAAAGCTGTAAATATGACCAAGGAAGAAAAGCACGACACAAACAGTTGTAGCCACTGTGCAAACATTTTGCGTGTTCCAGACATTTCCCAATATATGAGCATGCAATGAAATGAAATTCAGAGTAACTGTCACTGTTATTTGTTTGCTAGATTTCCTGGACAAGCAAATCAACATTATCAGAGATATGTAATGCTGTAATCAGCATTACCTTTTACAGCTGGAGATTTATCAAGTTGGAGAAAGGCCTACTATCAAACTACAAAAGCAGGGGAGTTATGTTTCACTGATCATTCCTTTCTGACCCTTTACAACCTTAGTCTGCATTTCAGAAAAGCTAAGCTACAGTTAAAGGCTGAACATGTACTTGCAACCTGGAATACATGACTGCTAACAAAAGGAGTTCAATGTTCCTCAAATTACCAAGGAGCTAATTTCCCTAATAGCATGTATTTTAACAAAAATAAAAAAAAAAAAAAATCAACATAACAGCTTATAGCATGGCATTAGCACAACTAGGAAAAAGACAGCACTTGTTTAGTATCTCTTTAACCACATAGTGTTTGGCATGCTTCAACACAACAGGAGTCCAGAATACACCCTCTTAACTGTTCAGGAAATAATTTCCAGTCTCCTATGCAACTTCTGATCAAGGGACAGAACTGATACTCACTTGAATACCACTTGGTACTTCAGTTTTAACTTATGGTTCTGTCAAGCTATATTAACTAATTAGTGGCTTGGGAACAGTAGACAGAGTATGTAATGTCTGGAGCCCCAGGCTTTATACTATTTTGCCCAAAAGGGAGTGATTAGTGTATCACTCACAAAACCACAGAGTCACTTTAAGTTTCACTTCCTTTATAAAACACCTTCCAAACTAAAGACTACCTGAATGAGTTCAGAGAAGAGCTACACTGCACTGTCTATTCAAATTGTAAAAGTATCTTGTACTAAAACTCTTTATTTATGGGAAAGGCAGATTTACATAATCCTCATCCCTTTCTCTTCAGAACTGGACAATTGATAGGAAATTCAGAGCTGTTAATTTCTGCAGTTAATCTTAATGGTTGATTTTATGCTTGCAAATGTTTTTCTAAAGTGTTAGAGTAAATAGAACACTACACTGTTGTTGATTTAAGTGATTATACATACTTTTTCCCATCCAAAGGATTATTTACTAAGGCAACAAACTCAAAATGAATTTAAAAGTACTCCTTTTAATTCATAGTGGAGTTCACTCACAGAATCCATTGCCACAGGATATTATCAAAGCTAACACTGCAACTTGGAATTAATGACATAAATTAAAATACAGAATAGCAACCTTAATATAACATTCAGGTTTTACAACTGCCTACTTAAGATAGGAGATGGACAGGTAAGACCCTCAGGAAAAGAGAAGTGCATTAATAAAACATCCTGAACATAATGCATCAAAGGATATACTTCTAACAAAGACACGAAAACAGCTGATTTATCTGGCAAAATAACTCCCAGTATACCAGTTATTCTCAGTAAAAGAATGAGAAGGCTCCCTTACTGATATTCCTGGCAGCGAAAATCGCACTTTCTCTAAAATCTTCTTATCTACACACTACCAGCTTCTGACCTGCTTTGTTTCAGAGACCTGTCAAGATGACAGAACGAAGATCTGTGATCACCATGGAAGTAATGCTACAGAAAACTTTTATCCTAGAAAACAAAACTGGATTAATTTTGTTACAAATATTGATCAATCTGCTGCAGCACAGGAAAAAAAATTATACAGCCTCATACTAGCAAATTATACTTACAGTGTCTTTAGAATTGCCTAAATATATTAGAAAGGCTAGTACAATCTACTGACTACAGAGACTTTTTCACTAATTAGAACTTGCTAACTTCATTCTTCACAATGGCAAGCTAACAGTCTGTTTCTCATAGTGCTGCAGTCTAACATGTGAAAGTAGTTACTGATGTTCTTCAAGCGAAACATTATCTTCGAAAAAAGACACTACAGCTTCACAGTGGCTATAGTTTCAAAGTGAAAAGAAATGTAGAGAAGAAAATGTGGAGTGTGAACATTCAGCAGCTTTACACACTTGTAGAAAAGATTTTACTGTTCTGAGGGAGAACGTAATTTGGTGTCCCTTTCAGATACAATCCTTTGGATGATACTTCCTTCCAAGAGTCCTTTTAGCAGCACCAGCCACTCTGAAGTGGTTTGGCTTTTGCCAGCATTTGCAACTCTGCTACTCCAACAAACGTGTTGGTAAAGATGTAACACAAAATTATTTTAGTGCTTAAGTGGTTAAAACTGTTGAATTCTGTCCCCCTGCCTACTGTGTATCAGTTGTTGTTTCCTGCATTGTTGGTTTTTTAGCAAATACCTGAAATGAAAGAGCACCATGGCTACACACATACAGATGCAATAATAGTACCATTCTCTTCCCTGATCTTCGTCAGAAAGATCCACCACAAAAGGAGTTATCACCAAATACATCCAGCTCTGTCATTTCATGTTTTGATTTGATTGCTCTGATAAAAAAAAAAAAAAATTAAAAAATAAAAACAACACAAAACCAAAATATGGCTCAGTGTTGTACCTGCAATTTAAATGACAGGGAATTTCATGCATGACATGATTTACATGAGGTCCTGCACAACAAATAAAGGATTCAAGCGCTTTCCAGTTCTGACAGTCACCAAGCAAACTGTCCACTTTCTCCAAATAACTCCCTCCAGTCAGTTGTCTCCCACTGATTTCCATTCCCACATTCAATACTATCTGTGGAAGTTACCCACAAGGCAAGCCCTAACTCTTGCAAACTTATAGGTTCTGGTTTTAGCTCATCTTAAAAATTAAGTAGATTCAAACCACTTAACAGAATGGTTAGGATAAATAAGTAGAGAAGGTAAGAAGTTATGTAGAGAAGTTTTATTCCTATTTTTTATGGGATTCATCTTTAAATGGTTTTCCAGTCTGAGCAATAGGGAAGAAGAGAAAAACCTGAGATGGCTGTTACACGAGAGAGGGAGCACTGTACTTGCAGGAGACTGCTGCCTCCCCCCTCTACTAAAAACTCTCTCCTCTGGGTCTCAATTGACCGTAGGTGGAAGCCACAGAGATTGCAATGACATTTGCTTTTTGTGCACAAGAACATCCAACCCTGTGCCTACAAGCCTGGAAAATGTTGCTCCAGCAAGGCTGTGTATATCACTCCTGCCTGACACCTTTCACCTGCTCCCATTGAACAAGGCAAAACTTCCTGTAATCAAAGCCAGATAAATTAGTTTAAATCATTTGAAGAGGGGAAGCAAAGCTTCCATTTTAGCTGGTTTAGGATCTCTTGTGCAAACTGACATCTAAGTCAACAGTTCTTTCAGCGTGCTACCCACTAAGGGTTCCTAGACTTTTTGTTGCTGTGACTAATATTTTTATGAGTGTTTTGGGAAAACACCAGCGTTTTAAAACATAATGGGAAGTCTATGTGCATAATTATCATGCTGTTCCCTATCATTCTCTCGGCACATCATAATAAATATTCCCCAATGTCACCATAATGACAAAAAACCCCCACCACTCTGATCTTTGCCTTCTTTTCAGTAACTGACCAATTTTAGAGCATAGTAAGCATGACTCTCCCCATCTACAGGAAGTTTATTTCAACTTTAAAAATATGTCAAAGATTTTTGATATGTATGTATATATATCAAAAAAAAATATGCAATGCCACCACACAAACTGCCCTCTACTCTGAAGAGTCCTGCATCACAACTTGCTGTGACATCACCTGCAGAGACTGGCACATAAAAATCATTCAGCCACCTGAAAACTGCAACAAAATGTTGTATTCTATGATCATTTCTTAACAGCCACTTCCAGTGAAATTAATGTAAAGCACAAAATAAATAATAATTCAAGCACAGCATCATTTGCTGCCTCCACAGGCTTGCCTTAATATTACAGTTGTCCAATATATTCTCTCTATAGGAAATGTGAATAGCAATAATTCAAAGCAACAAAACACATAGGGAGGTATCGGATTCTGAAATACACCTCAAACACGTAATTTAAGAAGCATTTCAGTACCTGCTAATGTAGTAATTCAGGTATTTCCCCTTCAAAATTTTCATCAATATTTGTTAATTTGGGGATAAAAGATCACTCAAGCATCCTGGAATCTACCTTTTCTTTCCAAGTCAGAACACAGACCTCATTCCCACTGAGGCACTTCCAGCAGGTCAATATAGTATTTTTGAAAATACTGTAATGATTTAAGAAATATGCTCTGTAACATATTGTTTATATCCTGAAGAGATGCTAATTCTGATTCATTCAATATCATTCTCATGAGTAATGGTTGCTGAAAGGAGAAATAAAAGAAATAAAAGGAAGAAAAGGAATTTCTGCTATTTACCAGGAATTTAAGTATTTGGCTCAAAGAAACTAGTGAAAATTTCCAAATAATATCTGAACTCTGTCACCAAAAAAATTCTAAAGTATTTTCTTTACCAAGGCCATTGCTTACAAAACACTGATACCTGCACTCAACCCCTCAGAAAACCCCAAACTTTCTAGAAGCTTCTACAGCTCTTAGTTCATCTGGGTCAAAATTCAAGAGTTCAGAAAGCAAGTGTAACTTCTGGGAAGCACTTGGGCCAGGCAACTACCCCACTGAAGCCCATTTGCTGATAACACACAATCCAACAGCATCAGTCAAAACCCAGAGAAAGCCATGCTCAGGAAAAATGTCCTAAGCAATTTTTTCCCCAGCACCCCATTTGAAAATAACCATATTTTGCTTAAGAGAAAACAAATGAATTTTGTGTGAAGTAAAACAATCGGAAGCAGTATAATTAAGAACTGTTATCAAGTAAGCCAACTTTGTGGTTCAAGTCTCTATAAACCAAAGAAAGCAATTACCAAAAGATTGCTCTGATGCCTTACTTCAACAAAACAAATCACTTCTTGCATGTTTCAAGTACATATGAGTAACAAAAAAAGACAGGCTCACACCAAGTCACCAAGTCTCAAGCTTATTTGTACAAAACACAAAAAGCCCACTTTCCACCACCAGTGCCAAAAGCTCCCTCTCTTCTGTTTTGTTATTTGTTTTTTCAGCATTGTACTATTACAGTACAGAAAAATATCACATTGCAGTAATTGTACTAAAAAAAAAATCCAATAAAGTACCCAACCCTCTCAGTTTTATTACAGAACACAGTACTTTATTTGCAATAAGTTTCACATTACTGTAAGTTACTATTTAAACTCTAGAATCACGTTGGACTGAACATAAGATTTTTATCACGAAAATAACATGACAGGATCAACCTTGAAGTCATAAACCTACAATCAGCTTTTCAATCTCCAAAGCCTTTCATTTTGTGCATGTTAAATTTCCTGTCTTCATCAGATGCTCGAGATGCACCATTCTCGAGCTTTAAATGGATACATCTAGGCTGACCTGCACAAGATTAGACTCTTCAGTGCTACAGATCTGATCCTAAAAGTTCTCACAAGGAATTGTGTTTTCTCAGTTATATGGTACTGATCAGTGCTTGGAAAGTATTTCATCCCAGCAAACTGACATTTTTTCATAAATGCGAACTAGCATTAGTATTTATTTTAAAAGTATGTAAACTTAAGGTATTTAAGGTATTAAGAACTAAAAGCATTAACCATTTTAACAGTATTTAAAGAATCAGCTTTCAGCTTAGCGGATGTGTTATTTTTAATGAGTTTGACACAGCTGCCATTGCCCTCCACACACCTGGTCAGGGCTCTCCAACCTCATTACTTTCTAGTCTTAGAAAAAGAAAAGCAAATTATACCATGGTAAGAAACTGTAGTAATTGGGCATTTTCAAATCACACATGATGGATTCTGAACCAAAAGAACCACTCTGTATTTCCACCCTTTTGGCAGTGCCAGACACATTCATTGCCCAGACAGGGGCAGGAGACACAAAAGCATCAGTCTTGCAGTGAGTCCTTGTGGCAGCTTTTCAGCTGCGGATGTAACGTCACTGTAAGCCATACAAAAAACCATCATTCTAAAAAGCCTTTTCCAGAAGCCCATGAAACACTTCCTTGATGCTTTGGAAAGGAAGAGAGCACTGGCTCAGGGATAACTCAGGTGCAGATGCAAGGTAAGTGCAAGAGTAAAGCAGGCTGAACTATGTTTCACCCTAGTAAGGGCTCTGCTAAGAGCCTGTAAAGGGGAAAAACTAACACCTACAGACACAGTAAACTAAGGCAAGAGAAAAGCTGTTTGTCCGTTTACCAATTCCTCTCTCAAGTCCACCTCAACAAGATCGCGAGGTCCAAACCCAAAAGTTCTGCAGTGGGATTTCTTTTTCATACTGAAGATGGGAACTGCCTCTTTCAGGTTTTATATTTCAATTAATCCTCAGATAAGTAAGATTTATGAGCATAAGCAATTCATGACAACATCAGTTCTCATCTGTGGAGGTATTACTGCAATGCGAAAGTACTTCTGCATTACTAAATATCGGGAATATGGACAGCAAAACCATTTTGTCTGAATTTGTTTTGATACAGAAAGAGTCTGGCAAGAGCCAGATTGAGCACCTGACAGAACAATACCCCTCCGATTTTAATACCACAGCAAGATATTATATTATTAGAGTAACACTAAAAAATTTCACCTAAACATCATTTTTTTTTAGAATCTTTTCTTCTTCCCACGCATCTTTTCAGCAAATTCATCCTCATCCATGCTTCAATGATCTTTCATAAATTTAAAGAAAATAGGGGGCCCAATTTATTCCAAACAGGGGGTTAGCCCTATGCCTAACTCTGGCATTGAAAGACCTGCCTGACACTCCTATCCCTTGGTTATGAGGGCATCCCACCACCTACCCCATGCATTACCACCCAGCTCCTCCACACACAGTGTTCCTGCACACCAACCACCAAGGCACATACAACTGGTTGCACAGGGACAGCCTGAAAGCCCCTCGTCTGCTGCCGTGGATCTGCAGAACTGTGGCCTTCCCAGCATCAGTGGTGGCCACCCAAGCGCAGGGCTGGGCACCTGCGGGGAGGCCACGGGCTCTGGAAGGAGCAGAAAGCGGGTGCAGATGGTGGTGATGGTCTGAAAAGCTGCCTCCATCTCACCCCTCATACAACCGTGCTGGGAGCACCCACCACACGGCCTCAGGCAAAGCGACGGGGGGAAAGTGCATTTTCACTCCCAGGCCGCGAAAGCGGGAGGGCTGCACACCGCGAGGCAGCAGAGAGCGCCCTGGGTCCCGCATGCCTCCGGTGGGGCTGAGGATCCGCGTCCTCCTTCCCGGAGGAGAAGTCGGAGGCAGTGGAGGGCACCTGGAACCAGAGTGTGGGGCAGCTCCCGGGCAGGGTGGAGGGAAAGATGCTGAAATAGAGAGACGCTGGCCGGGCCACCACGGGGTTAGTCAATGGCAAAACCCCCGGGAAGGATGCGTGTTACGAGGGCTGCTGGGCAGCCGGGTCCTGGAAGAACGGCGAGGCCGCATGGA
>VZTE01005604.1:693139-712018 GCA_013397775.1 Eulacestoma nigropectus
AAGAAAATTGTCGCCTGGAAAAAAAATAGATCTCCGGTGGCTGGAATGTATTTGACTTTTCTGGAAAGCTTTTTACCCTTTAAAATACGGTGCTGGTTAGAAAGTGCTGTGGGTTTAAAGGGACCGCTTCAAGGCCCAGCTGGTGCGTCCCTGTATGTGTACTGAATGAACCTCACAGGCGGGATTGAAATAATGATGCTGTAAAATAGAAAGTAATTAATGTTATTATCAATACAAATAAAAATGTGTTTCATTTTTGACAATGTATTGCAATCCCTTATACTTAAATGAGGGAAGTTTAGACTGAACATCCTCTTCCTGGGGGCAGTGCTTTAGATGACTTCACTCCTGTGCAAGATCTGGGGTAAGAGAAAGCAGGAGCAGTGACCCTGAGGTCCTTGACATAATTTCTCAGCCCTTCTTCCTGGTGAAGGACCTCATCCAGTCTTACTTCAAATGTAAAGAGTCCTAGATTTTGCTCTTTTAAGTCTTGTTTGAATGTTTGTTTTGGGTTTTTTTTTACTCTTATAATTACTTAAGCATATTTTGCTTTCCTGTGCTTTCTAAAATTATTTCATATCCTTGTTGCAGAGAAAAACGCTTGCAAACATGAACGTGACTCACAGGAAAATACAAAGGGCCTTTTAAAGAAAAAAAATAAAACTGTGCATTTGGGGGTTCAAATGACAAATGTTGAGCCATGCAGACATCTGATTTTTGTTTAATGAAAAATGGCGATTATTCAGATGTTCGAATATTATGTAACATGCTGACAGAATCTGATACAAGTATATTTGCGAAGTAAAGCACTCTAGACTTACATATATAAAAATGCTCAGGAAAGCTAAGAAAAATCAGCTACAGACAGTAATTCCATGTGCCTAATGGGTCTGCTAAAAGGAACCCTATCACCAGAGCAGAAGCCTCCTCTGAGCAGGTACAGTCAGTTCACAGGCAGTGTGTGGAGTTAAAATGTAACCTCTGTCTGTCTTAACAGAGGTTGTAATGAAGCCCCATCCCAGCAGGATGAGTGCGACACCTCAATTCAGTGTCAGGGCACAGCCCATGGAGAGTGCTCCCTTCCTTCCCACATTCCGGCCCGGTGTGGCTCACCCACGCATCTCGACCACGAACCAAGCCTGGGTATGTGATTCTCAATCTTCTGGCGCAGGTTTCTGTGCACAACAATCTTTGTGAATACACCTAGTGATAGTGTCTGTAGGTGGCAGAACGCTAGGATCAGCGAGTACTTAATCTGCTGAAATATCTGATCAGCCTGTGGTAAAGTCAATCCCAGCATTGTTTAAAGACCACAGGATCCATCTCGAAAATTTAAAGTTTCTAAGGAAGCTCTCCTTGCCTTGGAGGTTACAAAGCAGCAGTAAATAGTAGTCTCTGTGTGTAGGATACATGCGCAGCTGAGACATTCTGTGCACCTTGGCAGCATATCTTCAGATCTCGGTCAGGTTTAGGAGTTGTTTTGTTTTGTTGTTGTTTTTGTTTTGTTTTTCAGTTTTTCAAATTCACTAAGGCAAGGGTAAAGTGTTTATTACCTTTATAGTACAGTTACCAAATTCTTTACTTCAGGAAACACTGATTTTATGCTAATGTTTGGGAAATAATTAGCCAGTTTTCAATACTTACCATTCACACAGTATGAAAAGAGGAGTTTGAATACGCATATTGTGTGGCTACTTACATTTTACCAGACTGCTCATCTACTGCAAAATCTATGCGGCCGCAGTGCCACCTTTTGGCTAAAATGTCTTTCGTGTAAGTAACATCCCTTTCCCTCAGCTGCTGGGAGTTAACTGTTTGCATACACAGAACTTTGAGAGAACAGCGAAACATCCGTCGTCCAACCACACACCTCTGGAGTGGTAAAAAGTATAAAAAAATACATGAAGCCTTACCAAGAATCATGTATGCCTTCTGTAGTTCATCTGTTGACAGAAACAATAAATGCATTAACTTCAAAATTAGAGAAGCACTTTAGCCAGCACGGAAGAAACAAAGCACAGGACTCTGACTAAAACTTAGAAAGAGAAACTTAATTATACAGATAATACAGAAAGAGAAACTAAATTAATGGGTAGAGAGTCTGTTGGATTAAGTGTACATAATATAGAACAATGTCTAGAAGTAAGCCAGGAGCTTATTTCGCTGATGTCAGTTTTGCAAGTGACATAAAAGCAATTTGAATACAAAGCAGGAGGTTTGCTTCTTTGCTAAGGGCATACAGCTTACTGAAATCACACCGTGGGCTACACAGTTTTCCTCTTTCCCTCTGCAAACCACAGGAAATTGCCAGACTGTGTGAGTCCTGCAACATCCAGTAAATGTGCTAGCAGTGGATGTAACTATGTCACCACCTACCAGCATTTCTTTCCCTTACTTTTAGCTACCAGGATCTCAACCCCCCCAGGTGTGTCACTCCCACCTTAGGTGAAAACATTTTAGCACTGGGGAGGATGATGAAGCCTTAATAAAGAGTGGGAAGAAGATCTTACTTTCATAAAATAACAAACTTCAGCCGTGAAAAGATTTGCTCTACCTCACCTTGTCACCTTCTCTGTAGTGATAACTAGGGGTTATTTTGGAAAAATGTTGTTCCCACTTTTTCCAGTATGAAAAATCAGTGGCAGTGAATAGAGTCAGAGGCCAAAAGAGCTACTGGGGGGGGAAAAGTCCAGAATGTATTGGGTCACCAATGCCATTAGGTAGAGTATAACCATTTAGAAATGGTGGTTGAAGTTGACTATATTGAGGTGACTGACTGTCCAAAAGAGTGCTGTTCAGAAAAACAGCTTCTAATTGCCTGAGCTTTCTTGTTTGTTTGAATCATGAACTTATGGCTTTGTTCTAACATTCACAGACTCTGAATAATATAAACAAGGGCTTGTCTATGGATACATGTATATATGTATATATTACATGACAGCACAATCCATACAGTTGTCAAGCTCCATAAACGAGTGCTAAACTAGCTGAAGAAACAAAACTCCTCTATATGAAGAGGCAGCAAGGCATTAAGTTCCACTGAGAGGCAGGAGAAGTTACTGAAGCCTTTTCAGGGCAGTCACTGCTGTATGGTTCTGGTTTATATTTGTTATTCTTACAATATGAGAGTTGTGCTTTGGGGACCTGTGGGGAAGGAAATGGCTTTAACATTTGCAGTGATGATTAACTAGCGTGTTATGTCTCTTGATCCATGCTCCTTAAGAATACATGAAAACATCCTGCTCCTCGTACCTATTCTCCTCCTGCTCAGCCCTGTCAGCAGCTGGGGGAACAGCATGCAGTGGCTCACCAGGAGTCAAGCAATTCAGTTTTTAAGCTTAGTTCACATTCAGCTCTGACTGAAGCTGTTATTGTTCACTTCCAGCATGAAGTTCAGCTAAACTTCAAAATAATATTCAAGTTCAGTTCTGGTTCAAAAAAAGGTAAAAAAAAATAGTTCAAACTGATTTTTGGTTCAGAGTAAGTTTAACTCCCCAGTACCAGCAGTAGTCAGTAACTATTTTACCTTCTTAAATTATGAGCTTGTCTTGCCTTACAATAAGGAAATTCATTCCACTCAAATGTATGCTGAGTAGGCATCCTTAGAAATGTTCAGCTGCCCCAGCAGAGCAGGGAAGTTTCTTAGGAACCTCCAATTTCCTCCATGCTTGATTTATCTTCCATTCATTAATCCACAATTTCACCACTCATTTCAGATGAATTAGAACTGGGCACAGGGTGTGCAGAAACTTTCTAAAATCAGATGCATTACCAAAGGTCTGCTTTTTTTTGCCTCCTAGCCTTTGTTAGTGTTCACAATTCATGTCACAGAGTCTGTCTAAAACTTTCATCTTGCTCAGTAAATACCTATTTATAGAAACTCTTGTTGATTGCTGGTCTTCTTCTGATGGGTTTTGCAATCTGATCAATTAGGAAGCAGAAAAATATTATTATCTTTACCTGAGAATAATGTAAAACACAACAGGAGCTGCATACTCAGGCAGCTCTAGTTTCATCACATTTTGTAGGACACCAAACCTGGCAGAATCCAAATGGTGTCTCAAAGCATCATTGACTGTCAATGCAATTATGAAGGAAATCTCTTCTTGACTATTGAACACTTCCACATAGATCAGAAGTTAATCATTAGGAGCAACATTCATTATGACTGTTTAGGGAAATGGCATTGTCTAGTGGTCAGTGCAGGGGACTAACAAAACAGAGCTGCCGATTGAACTGATGGAAACACATCCCCAAGCTCCTCCAGCTTGCATTGTGTGGCTGCACCAATAATACAGGAAAGTTCTTTCATATCCATTAACAAGAGAGGCTAGACAAGGTGGAAGCAAGTGGGATCTTTGCACAGAACTCTGACATTACACACCTGTGGATTTACTCATATTAGGAGTAAATTTTTAATATTATGCATTAATTATGTTTGCTCCTTTCAAATCAAGTAAGCTTCAGCAGGTGAGCCTCTGTTTTGTTTGCTTACAAGTTTCTTTTCTTGGTGGAATAAGAAATATAGGATCGCTTCAACAGTTAAGGATTATTAGTACTGTTATCTGATTAGATTATCAGATTTCTCTGATTGCTGAGGCAAATTATGCCAGGGAATTTTAAGCACCACACCCCAGTAGTGATCAAAAAAAAAAAAGGAAAAATAATTCAAATTCAGCGTGCATGGTTTACCTGCCTGCATGTAATCACATTATACATTGGAAGAATTTCTGAAAAGATTGTGCAAAGTCTGAAAGGATTGTTCAATAAACAATGGACCACGAGTTTTCCCCTGCGTGTTCAGAGTCCAAATATGAGCAGACTGTCAAATAACAAACAGGCATGTCACATAATTAAAACTGTCTAGTATAAGAGCCGAGCTTGTCAAGAGTATTTTTCAGTCTGAAAAAAACACAAGTAATAAATTTCCTACTTGTCACAGAAAAAGAATTAACCATTTAGGGTATTTGTTTAATACATTTACATTTCAAGCATATTTTAAAGGAAATTTTAAAACAAGCTGGAACAGTGCCATGAAATACAATTATTTTTGGTTATGCTCTGTAATCAAGATCATTGGTTTGACTATGGATAATTACAACATGATCATAAAGTGCATGACGAAATTAAGTGGTTCCACAACAGTCCTGCACAGATTGTTGTAAACACAGAGCTGTGCAACAGATCTGAGCTAGCTGGAATTAAAACATGAAACATTCATCTGGACTCCTTTGGAAATGGCTGTCAGCAATGCTCTGCGGTGGTGAGGATATGATTAGTAGCTGGCGGGGAGCTGGGCCTTTGCATCACAGAAGCACCATCGCAATTTACACTTCTGCTGGCGGCATCAGCACAGAGCAAAGAGAAATGAGGCTGAGCAGATCCCAAAGCAAGCTGGACCAAAACCAGAATTCTCTGTGGAGCAGTATAACAGTAAAAGAATAGATTTATAACCCAAGTGAAAGAGCAGACATCACTTGACACACCTGTGCTTCAGCCAGAACTCCTTTCTCCAGCTGAGCCTACGAAATCAAGGAAACCACTAACTCCTGCAGGTCCTTAGCTCAGATCCAGTTTAGGCTGACTGTGACTGAACTGCATCATTCCTGAAGGCTGGGAAGTGGGCAGGCTTGCCCTAAAAACATTCTTCACTCATGTGGGACCCATGGCAGGGAGCACTCCCTTCTAGTGAGACAATGAAATGCCTTCAGCCTGATGTGTCTTCAGTTTCCCCACCTCTTCCACCTCATCCCTCCTTGCCTTTTTGCAGAGCCTACTATTGCAAAACCTGCTCTCTGAAAGGGCTGGAGAAGCACAACCTGTCCTTTTTCTTCCCTTTAAACAGACATGAAAACCTTATAAAATCTGTATGTACCACATCTTAGGCAGCTGCAGGCAGATCTGCAATGTAAGGAAGCAGGTGGAAGTTTCAGGTTGGGAAGGGAAGTGGCTCCAGCAGGGTTCTGCTAGGAAAGCTGCTGGCATGCCTCATCTTGGTCACCTGATGGGTGAGCAGACGCATAGTTGTTCACCTCTCCCCTTTCCTCATCTTTTTCTGTTCCCTGCAGGATAAACTCCTCAACAGAAGCCCTTAGCAACTAAAGGATAAACTTGGCTGGGAGGAGATGGCCAAAACGAGGAAGAGAAAGGAAGGAAATGGTTTTATGTTCGCACACACATGTATTTCATCCCTGTCTTGGGTAGGAAAGAGGGAGTCAAGAAGTAGGAGAGGAAGTCAGCTGATGAATGGCTCCAGGCAAAAGAGAGAATTACCTGGCAGGGTTGCTCCATACAGCAGTATACATTTAAAAATAAATTTTAAAACTAAGTGGTTTGGATAGAGGTATCTGTCCCCAGAGCAACCAACAATGGAAAACCAAGCAACAATAATTTTCCATTCCAATGACCAGTGCTATAATTAGAAATTAATGCTAGAAATTTAGACCACTTTGAGGTGAAATGGGAAAGTCATGCATGCTGCTTCACAGCTAAAGAAAAAAAAAATCCCTGTTAATTCATTTACGGGAACTGTTTCTGTGGTCAGACAGATATTTCTTTAGTAGTGAAAATTCAGCAGCTCCAAATAATTACTGCTGAACTAAGGAGAGAGCTTCATGCTGAGCTCTCAAACATCATGTGACATGGAGGGCCAGACACCCTGCACACATCATCGGTGACCTGGACAACAGGCATGGACTGTAAACTCTCCTCTAAGCCAAGGAGTCAAAGCCGGAAAACGACAAGCACATTGACCAGTGTGAGAAAACCTGGAATACTACTGCTTGTAACACATCTGTTTCATGGCACAAGAGGACAAGTTTGTCTTAGAAAAACATGGCCTTCATTCTTAAGAGGAAGAACACCACTGGAAAAAGCATACAAAACTTACAAAGCACATGACTGGAGTCACAGGATGGAATCCTAATTAATATTTTTTTTCCAAAAAAAAGCTCAATTTTAAGTCTACATTCAGATACCAGTTTGAATCAGCATTGTATTACAGACTAAAAAATACTAATTAAAAACCCTCCAAATAATCTAAATATCATTTTCTCTCTAAGATGAGAGGGAGCCACTTCAAGTTATGCCAGGGGAGGTTCGGATTGCATATTAGGACAAATTTCTGCGCTGAAAGGGTTGTCAAGCACTGGATGCCAGGAAAGTGATTGAGTCACCATCCCTCGAGGTATTTCAATAATATGTAGATGTGGCACTTAAGGACGTGGTTAAAGATGGACTTGGCAGTGCTGGGTTAGTCATTGGACTCAATGATTTAAAGATCTTTTCCAACCTAAACGATTCTATGTTTCTATGATTGTGCATGTTCGTATGGTCTGGGGTACAAATTGAGATTTGAATGTGTAATTGATGCAGGCATGTGAACGTGGAAAATATTTTGGATCCCACATAAGCATTCCCAAACTTGTTTCATTAAATAAATTATTAAAAAACCCAAACAAAATAAACAAAAAAAACCAAACAAACAAACCCAAACAGAATTATAGATGCAGACCTACTTTTTGTAGATAATGAGGTTCCTTTCACTGCTTCTGAGTCTTTTGGATTGTTATCCAGAGATATAAAATTTTCCATTTGCATTATAGAGAGAGTATAAAAAAAGTTTTGGAATTCATTCTGAGAATAGATCCTTTCAGTTACGTATTGAGGACTTGTACCTACCCTGGTAGTTCTATTATGTTTTGCCATTAATTCCGTATTTTTCTTTTCTAATTGTATTTCTGCACTTAACATTACTAAAATCTATCTGAAAAGAAGATAATAGTAAATGAACACACTGTTGAATCTGCCAAGAAAAAAAGGAAGTGCATGTTTTAATATGGCACACGGATTCAATTTCTGAGTAGGTTTATTATTCACAACAGGGTCAAGTCAATCTCCAAAGAAGCACGAGGAGCTCCACAGTATCAGATTCAAATGCTGATGTGCAGCCCTCTGACATTGTGGGATTCATAAACCAATATCTCGTTGTTTTTTTCTTTTTTCATTCTACAGAGAGGTGTACTGGGATTCAGGTAATTCATGTGTGACAGATCCATGAGGCATCCGCAGGCAAGTGGCACAAAATGGGCAAAGCAAGCACAAGTTGTTGCATCTGTCCTGCTCCTACAAGGCTTGAGTAGGTGGCTCCCAGCCCTAAAACACAAATATAGTACCAGGAGCAAGGTCAAAGGATCTATGCCACTACACTTCCTCAAGTGATTCTTCTGCTGCACAAACCTCTGCTCTCATGGTGACTTTTACGATAGCTGAAGTGGGCACATGTAAAGATTAGGTCTGTGATACGTTTTACATACATAAATTTTTACCACCCAACTTGAGAGCCCAGTCTTCCAATAAAGTTAAGAGAGAGCTGCAAGCACCTCCAGAGGGCAATCCAGAGCTCCTGTTATGAGAGTGCTGGATTTTTCTTTGAAGGTACTCATCTCTCCCTCCACTCATTAGCAAGACTAGAGGGTTGGTAGTGAGTCCATTCCTGGTTTACCTGCCCATTACAAGCCCTTATGGGCAGTAGGGACAGAAGGGCAGCAGGGTGCCAGGACTGCCCAGCTCCTATGCACAGTAGCGTTCTTTGCCATGAGGTCATGAGTCTACAGCCTGAGATACCTGGCATCAGGCTGAGTAAACAAGCCCTTTGCATCCTTACCTCTCCTTGGTCCCTTTACATCCTTACCTGTCCTTGGTCAACTCAGGTCAGCTGGAAAGAGAAATTAGCAGGGTGAGAGATTGGCTGGATGGACACAGACAGAGAGTTGTGGTCAATGGCTCTGTGTCCAGGTGGAGGAAGGTAACGAGTGGTGTCCCTCAGGGCTCTGTCCTGGGACCGATGCTCTTCAATATCTTCATCCACGACACAGAGAGTGGGATCAAGTGCACCCCCAGCAGGTTTGCAGCTGGCACCAAGAGCCACTAAGCAATGCAGCTGGCACAAGAAGAAGGATGGGATGACATCCAGGAGGACCTGGACAAGCTTGAGAAGAGGGCCGACGAGAATCTCATTAAGCTGAACAAGTCCAAGTCCAAGGTCCTGAATCTGGGTTGGGGAAATCCCAGACATGAGCACAGGCTGGGAGAGGAACTCACTGAGCGTAGCCCTGATGAGAAAGACTTGGGGATTCTTGTGGATGGAAAGCTGGACATGCGCCAGTTATGTGCACTCATAGCCCAGAGTGCCCTGGGCTGCTTCCAAAGCAGCGTGGGCAGAGGGTCGAGGGAGATGATTCTGCCCTGTACTCTCCTCTAGTGACACCCTGCCTGGACTGCTGTGTCCAGCTCTGGGGTCCCTAGCACATGAAAGACATGGATTTGTTAGAGGAGTCCAGGAGAGGGACATGAAGAGGATCAGAGGGATGGAGCATCTCTCCTATGCAGACCGAGCTGGAGTTGTTCAGCCTGGAGAAGAGAAGGCTCTGGGAAGACCACATTGTGACCTTCCAGTACCTTAGGGAGGCTTATCAAAAAGGAGGGAGAGGGAGTTTTTATATAGGCAAATAGTGACAGGACAAGGGACAATGATTTTAAACTAAAGGAGGGCAGGTTTGGATTAGATGTTAGGAAAAATTCTTTACTCAGAGGGTGATAGGCAGTGGAACTGGTTGCCCAGAGAAGTTGTGGATGTCTCATCCCTGGAAATGTTCAAGGCCAGGTTGAGAAGCCTGACTGAGTGAGAGGTATCTCTGCCCATGGTAGTGGAGTTGGAACTAGACCATCTTTAAGGTCCCTTCCAATCCAGGCCATTCCATGATTCTATGATAAAAACGCAACAGTAGAGGGCAACGGGTTTTGATCAGCCCACAGCTACATATACAGTTTAGTTTGGACATTAAGGGAATTCTTGAATTTTGAGCAAACTGTCTTATAATGAAAAATTAAGTGGCATAGCATTATCCAAGTGTGTATTTCACCTGGGGAACCACGAAGTTGACTATATTTTTTTGCAAGATTCTGCATGGGCTTTTCGAAAATTCCAAATGGTCAACGTCCCACTAATGAACCTCGTCACGTAACTTGCATTCATTTCTTCTGCATGTTCAGGAAAACCCTGAACAGTTATGAAGAGCACAGTGATACCAAAATATCAGTTGCAATACTCTGTCCTTTTTGTGCAAGTTTCCTCCAGGAGAGTGGCAAAGCAATTTAAAAAAAAAAAAAAAAGTTCTGTTTACTGTAAAACAAGGACTAGAAAGATAAAAGAGAAAAGTCAGAGGGAGAAAAGACATACTTTTAATATGCCTTTAAAAATTAAATTTTGCTACAGTTATTACGTGATATATTTTTATTTTGATACAAAGAAACATAGTTGAACATAATGCTAAACTTTATATTTTATCACCTTATCCAACATGATAAAAACATGGTGGCTTTGGTAGTTAAGAGACACGAAAGAGTAACCCAGACTAAACACTGTCACTACCCCCCTTGGACATCAAAGCACAGGTATCCAGGTACGGTAACTAAGACAAACAGGCCGGATGTAGGCTTTGGCCTAGACTGGGATTGGTGCCTCTAGAACTACAGTGAAATACCTGGCTCAAACACTGAGCACACACTGAGAACGAGGTGCTTCAAATATTGTGGGCATTGGAGGCAGAGTTGAGCTTTATCATTCTAGGGACAAGACAAGGAGATCTCCTTCTTGCCCTTTCCTTGATTCCTCCTGTCCCTTGTGTTTAAAAGTATATCTGCGAAGAGAAAAAGCTTTCCCCTTCTTCCATGCCTTCTATCTATTTGTAAAATAGCCACAAATAACCTTTCAGTGGTTGTCTTCCTGGCTGTTCTTCTCTCAATATTTTCCAAACCCATATAAAAATAACTTCTGCTTATTTGCAAACAGAGCACAGAATTAAAAGCAATGGAGGAGGATAAGAACTCTTTGCCTGGGATCAAATATTTTATTAAACATATGATGCATGTCTCTTTGCAGATGAAAACAGACTAGATAAGAGGAATGACCTTCAGTTTCTCTGTGGAGAAATGTTTTCCCTTAGTCTCCCCTGTCTTTGCTTTGTTTTGAAGCTTCCTCCTTGCAAGAAGAGCTTTTGCAAAGACAGTAATCAGATGGTTTGTACAGTTATTAAACCATTTTTCAGGGGAAGCAACAGTTTTCTTACTTAAAAATGTATGTGTAAAGTAGTCTAAAAATAGGAGGTGAAGCCCCCATGAACCACAATTGTTTTGTGTTTTCCCTGCATACATGCTGGAGTATTTAATAAAACACAAGTTTCTAAATTAATGCTGAGCTTTTAGGTGCCAGTCTTGACTGTTACCTGGGCATAAGAAAGGCACAAGCAGCGTCCTCAAGGCTCAGGACCAAATTTTAGAAGCAAATTGTTGTCTAATGAACAAACAGGGGCAGAAATAGTTATGGTCCTTTTGAGTGTCTGTGTGAAATATGTATCAGCCTGGAGGCGTCCTATAGCTAGGAGGGATACACGCCATCCATCACCTCTGCAGTCACACAGCCTAATCAAAAGGAGAAGACAGAGCTTACACCAGTGTGCCCTCTTTTCCCCTTCCTACTTGTCTCATGCACCCACTCACGGATCTCCAACCCAAAACGCAAGTGCCAACCATCAAGACATGGGGGTAGCATGTTTGAAGGGGCAATGACTTTAAAACAAAGTTCAAATCCTAAGCAAACAGTTTGGTGCACCTGTGCCTCTCCATGACGAGCTGCTGGGATAAGACACAAAAGCTGCTAATTTGGTGTGCTGGCTTTGGCTGAGATAGAGTTAATTTTCTTCATAGTAACTGGTGTGGGGCCATGATTTGGATTTGTGAGGAAAACTGTTGGTAATTCAGAGATGTTTTTATTACTGTTTAGCAGTGCTTACATACTGTCAAAGTCTTTACTGCCTCTCACACCACCCCACCAGCAAGAAGGCGGAAGGTGCAGAAGAAGCTGGGAGAGGACACAGCCAGGACAACTGACCTCAACTGACCACAGGGACCATAGGATGTGATGAATAAATTCCTTGTTTTCCTTTGCTTGTGTGCACAGCTTTTGTTTTACCTTTAAACTGTCTTTATCCCAAACCATGGGTTTTCTCACATTTACCCTTCCAATTCTCTCATGCGTCCAATCAAGGGAAAATAATTTGGCACCAGGATGGTACTTCATTGCCAGCTGGGGTTAAACCATGGCAGATAATCAACAGTCCATGTTGAAGGCCATGCTCAGACTAGAGCTGCTGGATCCAGTATTACAGGAAGAGTTACATTTATATTCTTGATGCACTTGTATTCAGAGACCATCTAGTCAAGACCACAAGACAGAAATGGTTTAGCCTTGACATCACTGGCAATTCTAAAATTGAAAAGGGTTTGTTGTTTTTCTCTCTCCCTTAGAGAATTATGCTCAATATTTTCAAGGAACTGTCATTTCCTGTAAAATAATGTTTATGGTGGCAGGCTTTCAGTCTTTCTGGCAATTTTTTTTCAGAACATTATTATTTATTATAGCTGTTCTTTGTTCTCTGGTTTTTTCTGACTTTCAGCAGGGCTGCCCCATGCCTTTCCAAACTGTGAAGATTTTACAGTAGAGTGGCTCAGAGTAATTTCAATCTATTTAAATGAATGCTGAAAATGCTGTCAAACTTAGGTGCCCCCTTGAAGGAGATTGTAAGACGCACATCAAAGGAAGAGGATGTCCATGTCTGCATTTTCCCCTTTGAAAGCACTGGGCAGCTCCAGGCAACAGCCACGTTTGTAAAAATCAACACAGCCTGGGAAACCATGCTGGCTGCCTTTCAGTTTGCTGCTTTTCCTTTTCTCGAAGGATAAATAGCCACCCCACATCTTGATCTCCCAATAGCCACCCCACACCCTGATCACCATGAGGTCCATATAGACAGGTAGTGTACAACCACATGCATTCACAATGAAAAATCGTGTAAGGGGGATGCTGAAGACCTTGGCATGACATAATAGATTCTATTACTAGGTGGTTTAGTTCCACCTCTACCTCAAATCATCTGGATAAAGCTGCTGTCCAGTTGTGAACAGAAAGTAATCACACAGTATCAGAATTTAGATCTAGATCTGACTTATCTTGAAGGAATTTATCTCAGTATGCCTAGTTAATCCTGAACAGAAGTCAATCCCAAATGTGCTTCTGACAATAGGGAGCTGCCTCAGCATTTTCAAATCTTCTAGGCTGCAAAAGCAAAAGTATTTGCCCCATTGACAGTTCTTGTTAGCAATGCACTTTTCATTGGCTGCAGAAAACTGTAAGAATTGCTCAGTGGCAAAACACGTGCAATTTGGCAATGCAGTTTGTGGTCACCACAAGGAAATCCCATGATAACAACGTCTTCAGGTAACAGGTTATGGCTCAAAGACATGAAAAGAGAGGAATGAAAGTCTCAAGTTCTGCGCCTTCCCCAGGAGACAGAGCATTCACCAAAAGCATACTGTAACTAGTGACCTAGTAGGGCTGAGTCTCAAAGTGCATTGGGTCATGAAAGGTGCTGACAGCATCTCCCCAGAATGTGGAGCTAGAAGGAATATAGGCATAATATTCTGCTACATTTTTACTAGGAAACGTGGAGACAGCAGGCAGTGTTCTCCCACTTCCCCTCTGCTCTCTCTCACAGACACTTCCTTTGTCTGTACCAGCTGGGTTATTAACAGAATATTGTTTTTCATTCCACTTCTCCTCCCTTTGGGCTTTCGATACTTCTGGTCACAGTGAAGAAGGTAAACAAACCTTTTTAATTACGTAGTCTGTCAGAATTTTTCCACACTCACCCAATCTATTAATTTTTTTGTACTTCAAATTTGTTTTTAACTCCCTTCCCTTACACTTAGTGTTTTTCAGTTTGTATCTGAATGTACCAATAGAAAAAAGCACAACACTTTCCCTGCAGAAATACAAAAACAGTGCTTGCAAGGCTCATTTTATGAGAACATCAATTTTTCCCTTTGTGTAGAAAAACTAATGCTTCTACAGACCTAAGAAATGGCCCAAAAGGGAAGATGCTTACCATTACCTTCCAGCTGTGCAAAATATTGCAGTTTTCACATCAGAGAACCAAATGCTTGGGTTTCTTGTCAGATGACTTTCACAGACATATAAGAATATATTTTTTACTTTCCAAGTGGACTTTAAATGTAAGTAAGTTTAAAGAGTTGGTACTCTACAGACCAAACTCTTGCTACAGAGGGAAAATACAGCTGAGTATATTAGCTTCCAGACTAGCATTACTTTAGCTTTTTGAGCTAAGTTGAATTGGTGCTGAAATGTGTACTGCTGTATGACTCTAGGAAAACAACTATTCTAGCTTTGGGGCATCTTAAACACAGGGCATGGAGTCAACTGACATAAAAGAGTACAAAGACCATTTCTGTGCTAAATAAGAAAAGAATTCCTTATTTGTAAGCACAGTGGTTCTGATGCAAGGAAGATCAAATAGTAGCTCTTTTCTAAATGTACGTGCAAGCATATTTTCATTCACACCACCACTCCCTCTGCTTACCCTTCCCTGAAACTACCTGGCCCTATTGTGCCAGACACTGATCCCTAGCTCTTCCACCCTTATCCATGGAGATCTAGGATTCTGGACTCCCTCTTCAGGCATATACAAAGAAAATCCTGGGCTAATTCACTTTCCTGAACCCTTTCTCATGAAACCAGAGCAAGTAGCAAAGACAAGTAATTACCAGATGGAGATAGCCAGAGGTTTACTGTCATCAACTCACACAGACAACCTGGATACTGAGAGAAGAATAATGCTTTGTGTGCTAGCAAAGTCCTGGAGAATGAGAAATGTAACATATTTTTCAGCAGTGTGAAAGAATAGCTTTTCTCCTTTCAAAAAGAATTTGCAGCCTTCTTGTAAAACCCTAAGAATATAAGTATTCTATTGAAATAAATATTTCTCCTGTATGTATACACATATTTAGGAATAGTCTGAGAAAGTGATGATGTCTCCAGAGATTTCTGAATTCACCTTATGAAATGAGAGCTTACTGCTGCCAGCAGTGAACAGGCCAACTATATTATGACTGCACTCAGATTCAGACTATTTCATGGTCCCTTCCTCCCTCCCTCCTTCCCTCCCTTCCTCCAGAAGAGGTAGTTCAGGTACAGAGCCAAGGATACTTCCCTGCTCCAGAAGTTCACTTTCAAAGTCCCACTCTTAGGCAGACCCTGCTCCTACCTTCCTGCTAGCAGTCATTCCTGTCTCCAACAAAATGCTACTTTTGGCTAAAAGCAGGAAGCAATGGAGGCTGAAAGTACCACCCTCTACACGCGCCCTTCCCCTATGTGCCTGTCCCTGCTCCTCAAAAACCTCAGAAAGGCAGGACAGAAGCAGTCTGGGGACTGCGAAGCTTTTTAGTAATGACTTATGAGACTGCTTTAGTTCCCCTGCCCAGAGATGCCTGGAAGAGTTGTCTCACCATGATTTTGAACCCACTTTCAGCCTATTGTTATGAGCAAGTGGTCTCTACATGGCTGTCCTGCTGTCTCACTCCAGCCTGGAGCAGGCAATCTGTGGGGGTGTGAATCTCTGTTCTCAGTGTGAGCCTCAGCCCAGCTGCACCTTTCAAAGCCTTTGCAGGAAGGAGCTAGGAGACAGACAAGTATAGTGTGTTTCCTCTGGTGTTCAAAAGCCTGCATTGGATAAGGAAAAGGATTGGTGAGATCATTTGAGTCCAAATGTTATTTTTGAACTAATTAGACACAGATTTAACAAAATGTACAGGAGAAATGTGCACTTGACTTCCCTGACCTGCTGTAGAGGCCTTCATTGTGCTGCTGCTGGTGTTACCATCCTTAACCACGATGTCTGTGCTCCCATAAGACTTGGTGGAGTGGTTGGAGGGGACCAGACAGAAGCAATGGGGAGCCTGAGCACTCACTGCATCCTTTACCAGAAGCTGTGATGCAGCAGCTATGGAGTCACCTGCAAGGGCGCTTTCTGGCATTGACAATAACAGATCAGAAACCAGTATAGGTGTGACAGCAGGAAGCAGAGCCACAGCTGCCAATAAAACATAACTAATTCCCAGATACTGCCTCAAATATCACGTGGGTGACACCAGTCCTCCTAGTTCAGAGACAAGCCTGAAACCCCTCACAGAGTGGCACACAAGATATCTTTTCAAGATGAAAACCCCACCCTTCTTCTTTAAGACTCCCTGATTTCTCCAAGTGATCAGGTATCTGCCATGACCATCATGGGCAGGCAGCACTGCTGTCATTGAGAACATTATTAACTAGGTTATTGTTGTGCCTGTTTGGAGTAGACTGTAGAGGATTCACTGAATTTTTGGCCTGAGACCCAGTCTTTTGGTGGAGGAAGATGGCAGTGGATAAAAATATCTTGGAAATGAACTGGCTCGATAAGGAGAATTTTGTGGGAGTTGCCTTTCATGCTCAGTGCTTGATTCTCCCCCTCTGCTGAATGCTTTGACTGCTCAGTCTGCGTGGTCAGGAACGAAATGCCTTCGCTGTCAGGCAGTTTGAGGGACATCCAACTCGTAGTCTGGCATTTCCAGGGTAAGAAGGCTGCAAGAGACCTTCTGCTACTTGAGTCCAATTTTAGAACAGAGGCACTGCTCCCCGTCAGCATCACCAGGACACCTTTGGATTGTCAATAGGCAGGGCGATAAAATGGACTAACGCCTTGCTGCACTGACACACATGAATTTCCATGGTCAGCAAAAGATCTTAATTTGAGGAATATTGAAAATTAAGTATCAACTCCTTTGTGCTGAACCATCACCTGAAAGCAGATTTTAAAAGTAAATCAGGCACACTGGGGACTCAGCTGTCATGATTTGCTAATATGTAAAAAACTTAGGCACACAAAGTGACTTGGAGACTGCTACTCTCCCTTTTTTGCATTTTTTATATCCTCGAGTGAACAATAAAACCCAAATAACAGGTAAATTTTTAGAACAAAAACAACAAAAAAACCCTACTACTAAAAAAGAAGGAGCTGGCCTCATGTCTTATTTTATCTGGATCTTTCCAGAGGAAATGCTATAAATTGCACATGTTACTATATAAGCATCCTATCAGTGTGCATTGAAAAATTAGTCGTAAAGAGACAAATGGGTTTATTGCACGCACTACTTTGCTGTGAGTATACATATATGTTCTTAATTTATTTTCTTCATTATTATCAAATCCACTAGGGTTAAATCCTGAGGCATTAAGGTGAAAGCCAGAAATGAGAAAGGTGAGAGGAGAAAGAAATCCTAAAGCACCAAACTGAATGGGTGTAAGCTGCCAGGCAATACCACTGACAGGCAGCTCCCAAAAAAAATGCTAGCTCTTTGCAGTGGTGAGATTTAACATAAAAGATGTTCTTGCACCATAGAGATGCTGGATTAAGGAAGAAGCTGGGGAGTCTGACTGGCCTGTCAAGACTGATGGCTAGAAAGGAGATAAAACAGACATAGAAAGAGACAATAAAAGGATATTCATCTCTCCTTGTGGCTGTTCTGTGTAATTTTTAGCCAGCACTGAATAAATAATTCTCAAAAACAGATCTTCTGGGCACTCCAGTGCCTGGTTCTCAGCAGTACTTCTAGGCAAAGATTCAGCAGATGCTTACCTTCGGGAATCTGTCTTCTTAATGTGCATGGAGACACCCAGGGTACATCCAGGTATCCTATAGCACTGCATGATTCTGTGCAAATAGTAGCTAAGTAGGGAAATCTGCCTTCACTAAGCTGCACAGGGGTATAGCAAAACAATACTTAAGGTCTGCGTGATGCAGCTGCTGTAACAATTTCTGATCATATTTGGCTGTTCTCATGTCTTATCTTAAAAATTAGAAACTTTCCTGGATCCGCTCTTAGGGTGCAGACAGCCTGATGTGATTGTGTCTGAGGAGCCGCATGCTGGGAAAAATATGCACTCTCTCAACACATTGTAACAGCTTCCAGTTATCCCAGTTGTTAGACTGAATCAATATGGACTAAGGACTGCTATCCCGCTCAGCCAGTGCAGAAGCACACACTAACCACATCCTTGCAAGATAGCTTTGATGCCATGTTGTTGAAGCGTATGTCATACTTAGAGCACTTTGCATCCTGAAATTCCCCAACTCCAGCTTCTCTTTTGAACTCACAAGTTGCAACTGAAACCAACAAAAAGCTCTATTAAACATTATCCTTACCTAATTGAATATATTAGTTGTATATAGCAATTACCTTCTCCTTTTTACAGTATAGTAAAGTACTTATGGTATAATAAAATCTACCACACAGTGCTCAACAGCCCAGTGTGTTGAGCAATTCAGTTTTTAGTGCTTCATGTAGGTCAGGAATTGATTTTAATTGCCTGGCATAAATCACACAGTCCTACTGTAGAGAGCCTTATTATTTCACAAACAGGGCTGGTTTTAATCCTGTATATTCATGGGGAATAAGAGGGAAGCAGAATGAAAAGAAAATCACATTCCAAAAGTTTATTTCTGAGGAAGGGAGATTTGTTATGAATTCAATGAAAATTTAAGAAATGCTCTGTACATGTCATGAGCACAGTAGTAAAGAAAACTTTGTACATCACCACTAAACCTCAGGTACTGCAACTGTTTCATGAAGTAAACCTTGACAAACTATGTGAAACTTACAGCAAAGAGAATTTGCAGTACAGATGGAAATCTATTTTGCTTATGGAACTGTCTTTCACTCTCTTCCTAACATATCCAGAAATAATATCTCCATGTATTTTGCATGTATGTTTGGATTTACAATGCATGTGAGAGGGAAGCATTTTCTCATGAAGTTTGGATCCCATCTGTAGGGTTTCTGTTCCAACACAGTTGAGTAATTTGTCTTAGTAATAACTTTAGTAAAACAAAAACTAAACCTAAAACCAAAGGAAAACATCCTGCATTAAAA